>JAKSZT010054277.1:3609415-3632433 GCA_026826555.1 Tolypeutes matacus | reverse complement strand
CAGTAGGGCTCCCGTTTACCATATGGGAGGCCCCGGGTTCGGTTCCCAGGGCCTCCTGGTGAAGGCAAGCCGGCCCATGCAGCGCGGTGAGCTGACGCAGCAGGACACCCAGCAAGGGGAGACAAGCAGACACAGAAAAACGCACAGCAAATGGACATAGCGAGCACAAGCAGCAACGGGGGGATAAATGAATAAATAAATAAAATCTTTAAAAAAAAAAAAAACATAGGCATCACATGGGCCCTCGATATTGATGACTAGGCTTATGAGTCTTTGGTCTTAAAATTGAAACATAGGGAAGCGGCTGTGGCTCAATCAGTAGGGCTCCCGTTTACCATATGGGAGGCCCCGGCTTCAGTTCCTGGGGCCTCCTGGTAAAGGCAAGCCTGCCCGCATGGCGTGGTTAGCTGACCCAGCAAGCTCAAGCAGCAAGGGGGGGATAAATGAATAAATAAATAAAATCTTTAAAAAAAAAAAAAAAATTGAAACATAGCCTATTGTTATGGGGTGCCTAGGGGTTGTCTCCTGGGAGCCTCCTTGTTGCTCAGATGTGGCCTCTCTCTGAGCCAAACTCAGCATATGAATACATTGCCTTCCCCCCAGTGTGGGACATGGCTCCTGGGGATGAGCCTCCCTGGCACCGAGTGATTGCTACAAGACACCAACTAGCAATGCAACTGGAAAAAGACCTCGAATAAAAGGGGGAGAGGGTAAAGACAAATGAGTTTATATGGCTGGGGTCTTCGGAGTGAGTCGGGAGGTCATCCCAGAGGTAACACTTACGCACATCTCAACAGGATCTCATAGATTTCCAAAGTGGATACGACCCCAAATAGTGGGGCTCCTGAAGGCTCTGGAGACACCCGGGTCCTATGGTCAGGGCGGATAGCTCCGGAGTTTGGTGCCTTGCCAGTGGGCCCTACTTTGGACTTTGTGCTCCTGAGAGTGACAGAGTTGGACTCAATTATGTCTTCCCTGCACATGGCTCATCTGTCCTTTCTATTTAAACCCATACTTGGTGCTGGAGTTTGTAGGTGTACGTCCAGAGACTCGAGTCTTTGGGCTGTCTATGTGCCAGCTGGGCCTGAAACCCAGCTCATTGAACTCACCCAGGACGGCTGGTAGGGAGATGGTGGTGGCCAGCGGCCATCTCAGGGGATGGGGAAAGGCTGCAGCTGTGGGCTGGATGGTCCCATCCATCTTCCCCGTGGGATGTAGGCCCCTCTGGGTTGGAGGTGGAGTGGGCATCGCCATCCCAGAGTCCTCAGGATTGGATAAAAGCTAGTCACTGGAGTGCACTTACTGGTATTCTACTATAGACATATTGTGATTCTAACAATGGAAGAAATTACAATATGGATGTGGAGCCAGTGGCCACTGGGGGCTCTGGGGGCAGGGAGAGGGAAAAACGGTGGCGGTGCGGGGGCTTTTTCGGGACTTGGGAGTCCTGGGTGGCATTGCAATGACAGATATAGGCCATTTGATATCATCACATGGCATGCAGAACTGTGTGGGAGAGAGTGTAGACTACAATGTGAACTATGGTCCATGCTTAATGGCAAAGCCCCAAGATGTGTTTTTCCATTGCAGGTGATGTGCCACGCTAATGAAGGATGTTTATGTGGGAGGGTGTGGGAGGAGTGGGAGGTAGGGATATTTTTGTGTAACATAAGTTGTGTAAAATAAGTATCTTTTTAAAAATTAAAAAAAAAATTTTTAATTTAAATTTTTTTAATTTAAAAACATAGGCATCACATTCAGTGGTTGATATGCTCATGCCATGCCAAATGCCCTGGAACTGAGGCTGACTGGGAAAAGAGCTTCACATTTTCCATCCCACGCACCCATCAAGAGAAGTGGTCAGCAAGATCACGCTTGCTATTTAAATTGTTATTTTCCTGCTTTCTTCTCTCCCCTCCCTTTTGCATGTATGGCAGGGGGTGGGGAGGCATAGGGTAGCTGTGCATACAGAGTTAAATTCATGTAAATGACAGGAGATCTGTACCCAGGATTGTGGGAATTACCGCTGCAAGGAGATACCAAAAAAGCAGGTTGCAAACTCATCCAAGTAGAGAATGTGGAAGTATGTTCATTTCTGTAGTACAATCAGCATTTAGATTACAGGGTTATCTTTATGACACCCAAATGCAGACACTTCTCTGGAGAACTATTTAAAGCATTATTTTTATCTCCCTGATAGTTTGGGAAGCCAAACTTTAAAGGACTATTGAACAAATGAATTTGGGAATTATAACATTGAGTTCAATTAAAAAGCCTTTTTAGCTGAAACAGTTGCTTATAGCACCATACTGGATTCCTATAAAACTGTATTCTAAACTATCTTCTGAGAGACATTCAATGTTACATGAAAAGTTTTTTGCCTTTGGTAATTACTGGTTCATTTGCTTTAAAGCATTATGTCATCTTCTTTGGATTAAGAGAAAGATTCTTTTGTGCAGAGATATTGGACTTAAAAATCTAGTGAGGGGGGCGGATGTGGCTTAGGTGGTTGGGCGTCCGTCTGCCATATGGAGGGACCTGGGTTCGATCCCCGGGACCTCCCGAAGGCGCGTGGGCTGCCAGGCTCTGTGTGCCGCTGAGCTGTCGGGCCCCGGGAGCCATGCAGCAGGATGATGACGTAACAGAGGAGAGACAAGACGAGATGCTCCGAAAGCTCCAGAAGCCAGGAGCTGAGGTGGCGCAGGCAGCAGAATACCTCTCTCCTACATTGGAGGTCTCCAGGATGGAATCCTGGTGAAGACTGGAGGAGGAGGATGAGAAGAGATGGCAGGAAACACACACAGAGAATTGCCCAGCAAATGGACACAAAAACAGCAAATGGGGAAGGGGGGGTTTAAAATGGATAAAAGTAAGTAAATAAAATCTTAAAAAAAAAAAATCTAGTGAAAAACATATTTAACCAATTTTCCCTGTGTTTTTTCCCTTCTCTGCAGTTTCGTGCCTTAGCACCAATGTACTACCGTGGTTCAGCTGCAGCCATTATTGTTTATGATATCACAAAAGAAGTAAGATCATACAGAGTTTTCTTTAGATTATTTTGGAATCTCTCTTTTGGTTACTTATATTTCCAGTTGCTGTCTTCTTTTGTGTTACAGGAGACATTTTCAACATTAAAGAACTGGGTAAAAGAGCTTCGACAGCATGGCCCGCCTAATATTGTAGTTGCCATCGCAGGAAATAAGTGCGATCTTATCGACGTAAGGTAAGTTATTAGAGCAAAAGATTACAATGCCGATTATGTGTTCCTTTTTTTACTGGGGAATATCCAATATAAGAATCTTGCTTTTATTTTATCTCTGACATTGGAAAACTCCTTTTTGTTGTGTGGTTGGAATCCGGAAGTTTCAAACTAAATTGGAGATATTAAGCATCTGGAGCTGATCACGTCATGTCTGTAGATAAGGGGGTCACATGGTATAGGGGGCATTATGTGAAGTCAGCATAGCCCCCAGGTTCCCATATGGGAGAACGTGAATGGGGAAAGCGCATTTATAGACAGTTTCTCTGAACCAATCCCAAAACAAGGACTTTACTTTTGGAGGGAAAGAAAACCTGCCATTCATTGTCTGACCATCCCAGTAGATGAACTGCTGGTGGTGCCAAGTGTTGTGTTGCTTTTTTTAACCATTGAACAGGTGTAAGGGGGAGCCCTTATGTTGAGACACATTCACCAGCCATTTGTGACATCTTTTGCCATCATAAATCTGGTTAATGACTGGTTAGGGGACATAACCTTAAGATCTTGACAGGTAGAATCTGATTTGCAATTGTTGCCTTCCAGAGAAGTCATGGAGAGAGATGCCAAGGACTACGCCGACTCCATCCATGCGATTTTTGTAGAGACCAGTGCGAAAAACGCTATAAACATAAATGAACTCTTTATAGAAATTAGTGAGTATCTCTATGCCTAATGGCTTTCCTCTGTACAGAGCAACTTAAAACAGAATTATCTCGCTGGTTAGAATTGCCACCTTACTTAGAGTAGTCTAGTCTCTGATATTGTCCTCAGTGGAATGAGAGTTGAGATCGTAAGATTAACAGCCAGCTTTAGAATCATGTTATAATTGCTGACAACCACTGCCGCTCTGTAAAGAGTGTTGCTGCTGAATAAACAATGCACAGGGCATGGAAGGCACAGAAGCTGTCATCTCTCCCTCTTCCTCTCTCTAAGTGTGTTTCAATTTGTTGTCCAAGGTCATTGGAAATGAACAAAATAAATAAAGTGTAATTTTGCAGGTGTAATTCTACTGTAAGAAAACCCTCAAAATTGATGCTAGGCAAGTGCAAAGGTAAGACCTTTCTTCCCAGCTCTCTCCCTTCCTGCTCCCAAAGTGTTAATATGACGGCACTAGATGTGAGGAAGGCTGCTGCATACCTTTGGGATCCTCTACAGATTGTATCTATGTTTATTCATTTCATTGAAATTCATCAAAATATTTATTGAGAACTGTTCCAGGCTCAGGGGAGACAGCCGTGAGCAAGATAGATACGGCCCCTGCGCTCCTGGAGCACACGTTCTGCTGAAGGAGACAGACAGTAAACACAAAAATAAATAAGATGATTTCAGATAATAATAAGTGATGTGAAGAAAATAATGTACAATGAACTGAAAGAGTTTCTGCATGGTGGTCAGGGAAGGCCTCTCTAAGAAGGTAGTATCTGAGCCGAGACCTAGCAGATCCAGCCATGCAGAGATTGGGGGTGGGTGTGAGCTGATCATTTGAGACTTGCAAATGTAGGAAGAGAGAAAAGCATCAGTGCATGGTGGGCTTAATCATTATGACCCACCATTTGGTTGAGATCAGAGATTGTTGAAGCTGAAAAGGCTCTTGGCCATCATGTAGGCAAAGGGACATGGACTCTGATGCCCACCAGGGCCAGATAGGGACTGCCCACGAGTGGAGCTGGCCTGGGATAAGCATGGGTTTTGGGGGTCCCAGCAAGCTCTGGAGACCCTGATAGCTGCCAGGTGGGTGTACAGTTCCAGCCATTTGGGGCTACACTGGAATATGGGCCTCTGGTTGCCTGATTGCTGGAGTTGTTTTGTTTTTGTTTGTATGTTTTTAGTTGTTCAGAGAAACCAGAATTCTGGATTTTGGAGTAACGTGTCCCCACTGTTTAGATGTGGCCACTAATTCACAAAATTTCAGAGTACCATGCAGGCCTAACAAACTTGTCTGCCAGTTTGTTGGTTGTTGGACTGACTGCCACTTTGCAACCTCTACTCCAGCCCCTCCTTTCAGTATTAAAAAGTCAGGATATTTATTGTCCTCCTACATTGAAAAATAGGGATAACGCAGGTGCATTCTTGAAAGACAACAATAAAGGCCAGTCAGGGGGAAGTGGATGTGGCTGAGCAATTGGGCTTCCCCCTACTACATGGGAGATCCCAGGTTCGGTTCCCAGTGCCTCCTGGAGAAGGTGAGCTTGGCACAGCGGGCAAGCGCAGCGAACTGACGCAACAAGATGACGCAACAAAAGAGACACAAAAGGAAAGACAATGAGAGACACAACAAACCAGGGAGCTGAGGTGGCTCGGGTGAATAAGCGCCTCTCTTCCACATGGGAGGTCCCGGGTTCGATTCTCAGTGCCTCCAAAGGAGAAGACGAGCAGACACAGAGAGCACATAGCAATGGACACAGAGAGCAGACAGCGACTGCAAACAATTGCCGGGGGGTGGGTAAATTAAAAAGAAAAAAAAAAAAAAAAAAAAAAGGCCAGTTGGGAATTTTTGCACTGTTCAAGCTAAAGTGCTCTTAAGTATGTGGTGTTATGAGTGTGTGGAAATTATCACTGTTGGGGGGAAGGGGTGCGTTCTTTACTCTAGCATTACTACAGTGGTATTAAAAACAGGAAGGTAGTAGTGAACTCTACCAACAATGAAAATTCTTATATGCACATACTCATTTTAACTGGGAAAAAATAAAATATATTTATTAGCAAAAATTAGAAGAATTCAAAAGTGTAAATCAAGTATATTATTCACTGATTGTTATAAAGTTGCATTAACACCATGTCTGGCATGTCAACTTTTTGTTGAAATATAATATACATTCAGAAAAGTGCACAAATCCAAAATGTAAAGCCAAGTGAATTTTCATAAACTGAAGATACCCCTGCAAGAAGGACTCAAGATCAGGAAATGGTGTTATCCCAGAAGCCTTCCTTGTGCCTACTCCAATTATTACCTCCCAGAGGTAACCTCCATCCTGACTGCTAACTCTTCAGCTTCATTTTGTCTGTTTTTGTACTTTATATTTTTAGGAACATATTGTATTTATTTACCCTTTTGTGTTTGACTTCTTTTGAACTACCTTAGATTTGTGAGATTCATCTATATCATTGCATATAACTATAGATGATTCAATCTCATTGCTATAGGGGTGGGGACAGGAGAGGGAAGAGAGAGAGAAAAAGATGGGAGGGATTGGGGAGAGTATCCCCCAGTAGACTTATCCATTCTTCTGTTGGTACACATTTGGAAGTTGCTTCCAATCTGGAGCTATTCCAAATAATAGTGCTTTGAACATGCTTGTTCACTTCCAGTGAATGCATGTCCACGGTTTTGTTAGGTGTATTTACATCCAGGAGTAGAATTGCCAGGATGTTGGATATGCATGTGTTCAGTTTGAGTTTATGGCCAAGCAGTTTTCAGTAGAGTATCACAATCCTGGTGCTCTCAGCCTCTCGTGGGTAGGTGGTGATCGTGTCTGTGTATTTTTCCATGTATTTACATTTATATACTATCTTCATATCCTCTTTTGTGAGGTGCATAAGTCTTTTGCCTGTTTTCCTGTTCGACTAGCTACCTTTTTCTTATTGTAGTTCCTTATAAATCTCGGATATGAATCCTCTGTTGATTATGTGTGTTAGACATACCTTTTACTCTGTGGCTTGACTTTAATTTTTCAATCAACTTTTTTGATGGACTGAAGTTTTTTTTTGTTTGTTTGTTTTTTAAGATTTTATTTATTTATTCATTTATCCCCCCCCTTGCTGCCTGTGCTCGCTGGGTCAGCCAACCATGCCGTGCGGACGGGCCCGCCCTCACCAGGAGGCCCCGGGAACCGAACCCGGGGCCTCCCATATGGTAAACGGGAGCCCCACTGATCGAGCCACAGCCGCCTCCCTGGACTGAAGTTTTTAATTTTTTTTTTATTTTAAAGAAACTTTAGATTACATAAATTTTACGTTAAAAATATAGGAAATTCCCATATGACCCCAACCCCTCTCCTTCCCACACTCTCCCACATCAACAACATCGTTCATCAGTGTGGTACATTTGTGACAATTGATGAATACGTATTGAAGCATTGCTATTAACCGTGGATTATAGTTTACATTTTATTTTACACTCTGTGTACATAACGCAATTTTGTACGTTATGTCAAAATATATAGTGGCCTGTATCCATCATTGCATTGTCATGCAGGACAATTCCAATGTCCTGAAAATGCCCCCATATTACACCTGTTTTTTTTTTTTTTTTTTTTTGCTGTCCCTCCCCTCAGAGCCTCTGGTGGCCACTGCTTTTATATTAATGATACAAGTTCTTCCATTGCTAGAATAACAATAAGTCTATAGTGAACAATAGTAAGTCTACTTTAGTCCATTGTTCATTCCCCAATCTTGAGGGTTTTGGCACTCTGCCTCTAACTGAGAGGGGGCTTAGATCCCATGGGGCATATGAATGGAACTATCTTGCCTGCAGGTGCAGACTATCTCTGTTCCTTGGGATGGCTGCTGTCCATCCTCACCTTGTTAGTTGTCCTGGGTGAGTCCAGTGAACTAGAGAGTAGGTGTTGCAACTCTGCTGAGATTCAGGGTCCAACTAGCACATGGACGGACCAAAGATTTAAGTCTCTGGGACATACACCTATCAAGTATAAAACTAACTATAGGTTCAAATAGAAGGAGCAGAAGAGCCATGTGTAGGGATCCTTATTTTCCTTTATGGTTAGCACTTTTTGGTTCCTTTTTAAGAAATCATTGCCTACTTATGAAGATGTTCTCCTCTGCTTTTTTGTAAAAATACAATTAGTTCCACAAAATTTTTATGTCAAATTTCAGAGATACCTCTCTGATACCAGTTGCATTTTCAGTATCCATTTACTGAGAAATGCATTCCGACAAGAATTTTCAGTAAAGCTTTGAAATAAATTTGTGGGAAGCAGATGTGGCTCAAGCGATTAGGCTCCCTTCTACCGTATGGGAGGTCCCAGGTTCATTTCCCAGGGCCTGCTGGTGAAAGCGAGCTGGCCCGTGGAAAGCTGGCACAACAAAAAGAGACAGGGAAGACGATGCGAGACACAACAAACCAAGGAGCTGACGTGGCTAAAGCAATTGAGTGCCTCTCTCCCACATCAGAGGTCCCAGGATTGGTTCCTGATCCCTCCTAAAGAGAAGAAGAGAAGATAAGCAAACACAGAGAGCACACGGCAAATGGACACAGAGCAAGACAGCAAGTGCAAAAACAATGGGAGGGGGGTAGATAGATGGATAGATAGATAGATAGATAGATAGATAGATAGATAGATAGATAGATAGATAGATATAAATTTGTAATGAATCCACAACAGTTTCTATAGACATTTGGAAAGTACTTGTAGGACTACAAGGTTACACTTTTCCAGTCAGTGTAGGAACCAGGCTTTTTGCTACCCACATGGATTTGCAGACTGTTCAAAATGGTAGTGGCTCTAAGGTTGGTTGCCAGGGTCTGGAGAGCTGGCAAAGCTTCCATCTTAACCTTTTTAAGGTCAAAAGATGCCTGTGTTCATTCATTCAGTGTTCACAAAATACCTCCGTGCCAGGTACTGTGCTCAAGAGATACTGGAAACAGAAAGATAGATTCTCTTCCTTCAACGAGCTTATGGTCAAATGCAAGGGAGATAGTCAAGTAAACAAATGTCAAATAGTACATTTCTGGGGTCCTGACTGATTTCAGTGTCTGAGATGTTGGAGAGTGTTAGGAAGTGGGAGGGGGTCGAAAAGCTTTGTAGAAGAGGCAACTCTTGAGTTATCAGCCAAGTAGGTGAATTGGTGATTTAAGATTTCTGTTGAAATTGACATTATGCTTCACAGAGCAGTAAAGTGAAACCTGTTCATCCTCATACATTGTTGGTAGGAGAATAAAGTGGCACAACCTCTTCAGAGAGCAATTTGGCAGCATCTGTCAAAATTTAAATTGTACGTCCTTGCATTGTATTGCATAGACACTGGGAATACAGTTTTTGTATCAGATAAATACCCAGGAGTAGAGTAGTGTGACCCAGCCACTGTACTCCTGTTAATTTATCTTATACATACACTCAGAGGTTCACAAAGATAGATGTCCAAGAATAGTTTTTGCATCATTGGACATAACTTCAAAATACTGGAAACAAAATAAATAACAATAGTAAGTAGTAAGGGAATGCTTAGATAAATTATGGTGCATCCATACAATACAAAATTATAAAGCTATTAGAAAGAATGACTCAATGCTACCTGTACTTACATGGAGCAATCCCGAAGATATATTAAATGAAAACAGCAAAGTGGAGAACAGTGCATACAGGTTTAATGGGGTTGGGGGAAGCAGGGATATGTGTTCACATGTGCTTGTTTCTATCTACCTACTCCAGAAGCTGCACAAGAAACAGGTCACAGCAGTTGCCTCTGCTGTGAGGCGAGGGTCAGGCATGTACTGTTGAATTTTGTTTAACATGCATATCTATTACCTACTCAAAACAAAATGTTTTTGACATACAATTTTTTTTAATTAAAAATATTTTACTAAATGCAGTGTGATGTCCTAGATTGGATATGGGGGGACAGAAACAAGACGGTGACACCAAATCAAGTCTGGAGTTTAGTTCATAGTACAGTGCCAATGTTGAAGTCTTCACTTTGGCAAATATCCCATGGTATTGTAAGATACTAATACCAGGAGAAACTGGGTAAGGGATATACAGGAACTTGCTCTACTATCTTTGCAACTTTCCTGTAAGTTGAAAATTATTCCAAAGTAAAAAGGTTTTGTTTTGTTTTGTTTTTTTTTTTTAATGAAACCTGTCAAATTGAATCTGCAAATTGTTGTGTGTGAGAATGAACAGATTTGGAAAGTTAAAATTCATTCCCTTCCTCCTGTCATCTTGGTTTAGGTCGAAGAATTCCATCCACTGATGCCAACCCGCCATCTGGCGGTAAGGGCTTCAAACTCCGAAGACAGCCTTCAGAGCCAAAGCGAAGCTGCTGTTGACCAGCCTTGGCCTCTCAGACCTGGTGAAGTAGGTGGTCCCGAAGGCTAACAGGAGGGCTGAGGCCCCTGCTGCCCGTTTTCGCCAGTGTTGGGTCATCTTTGTGCTTAAAAGGATTCACAGAAATTGACCAGATCTGTTCTCTCTTTGAAGATTCTTCAGTCTCTGGACTTCTCTTGGGTAAAGAATCTCTGGTGTATACAAAGGGACTGCATCACTGGTTTTTGACATTGCTGAAAAGGAATGTATAATTGTATGGATGGTAGGATTACATTGTTGAGTAGTTTTGTAATCAAGATTTTATGTAACATTTGTAAAAGGAAAATTAGCACTTTTGTGGTTCTTGAAGGGAAAAGAGAAAAACTTTGTGAAGATTATGATTTCCTTGGCTTCCCATTACCACTGTTAGAGGGAGTCGGACCATTTAAAATGTGGTAGTATATTGAAAGTGGAGGGATAACAATTGTTATTTGAAGCTAACATGGGTTGATAGGATCAATGGAAAGGATTTCATCCTCTGCTAGCTCTGAAACACTCACTTTGCGTTGAAAATATTAGCCATGGATACATACAGTAAATTAGCAACAAAAACAACAGGTGTATAGCTCACCCTTGGTTTGCATTCTGAGCTTGTGTCATGAACATGTCCCCAAACACATTATTGGCATCTTTTAAAATAAGCTCCCATGATCAAGATGGTGGTGATAGGGAAGCTGTATGGAATAAATTACATGTCCTCTGTTCTAAACTGACTGGCAGTGGTTTAAAGAAAGAAACAAAGAAAGAAAAGAAAGTCTTGTATATGCTGTCAATTTTTTATTTAACCCAGATATTTTGGTGGGAAAAACAATTATCTGTTGCTTAGCATATGTAAAGTTGTAGTCTATATTTATGAGACCAGTGCATAAAGTATTATAAATTATGTAAATACATTAATAAATTCTAAGTTTCATTCAGTACTCCATTTAATCTTGCACCCAGTTTTGCGTCTGCCCAGACAGTTTTCAGCCTATCCGTAGGACACACTTTTGGAAGCACGTTTACGTTGTGTGAACACAGAGAACACTTAGCTTACAGTCTTTAAAGGTTTCCCTGCCTTCCTTCCCACCCTCCCTTCTTCCCTCCAAGTCCTATCTGGAAACCATAATAAAGACATAGGCCACCTTTGCAAACTTGAAGCTCCAAGCTCCAGTCCTTTCCCTAGCCTCGGTAATCTGTTTCTTTTAGCATTTACAGCAACCTCAGACTAACTGACCAAATGTTTAAAGGGATCTTTCCTTGTTAACAATTTAGCTTATCTTTCAGTTTCCTCCCCCCGCCCCCCAATAGTTAACACTCTTTTCCCTCAGGGAGTCTAATGGGGTTTTTAATATAATCTAAAAATAAAGCACTGAAGTGAAGTTGGTGAAAATTTGTTCCTGATCTAATTTGGCACCCTTCCAACCTGAGTATTGTAAGGGAAGGAAATTTACAAGATTAAATAGGAAATGAAACAGCTTGAATTTGAAACTAAATTGTGTTTTCAGAGCTATCCTTAAACTGAACAGTTGAAACTTTTAAAAATTATTACTTTTTCATGCCCCCCACTTGATATGGATAGGTTTTAATGGGAAAATTATAACTCAAATGAAGTTTTTTTAAAAATTCCCTTTTCCCTGTGGAATATCTTAAGCATTTGAAATTGTTTTATTCTCTTATTGGAATCCATAGAAAGAATATAGCTAATAACATTCTAATGTTGTTATGTTTAAAATACATGTGAATTCTGTATCCCCCTGCATCTTGCTTTTTTGCTAACATTAAATTAGCAGCCTTTACGGGAAAGGATGTGATTCCAAGGGCTGGGCTCTTTCTACCTGAAAGTAGTTTGACTTAATTTCCTGCATATCCAGATGGATCCAGGGCATCTGGCCACCGCCCTGGTATGTCCCTAGCATTCTCACTGCTGTGCCTCCATCTCCACGACAACAAAATAAAAACAAAAACTGCTTGGCTCATTACCAAAGTGGTGATGCATTGTGGCCCTTTCTGTCTTAGTTCACCAAAAGCTGATGAAAGTCTATGACCTTGCATTTTTTCCACCAAACACACCAGTTGATGTTGATGATTTTACAGTGTCTCAGTGCATAGGGCAGGCCAAGGTGCCTTCATGTCTCATCTTGTTGGTAAGGCATCTGAGTGTCTTTCATCTCATTGTGACATTTAGCCCAACATCAGTGGATCTCTGCAATCATTTGTAGCTGATTTCTCTTCGGGATTTCTCATCTTCCCTCCCATGTGTACAGAGTGATTCTGTTTTGTTATAGCCACATGTTTTATTAACAGAATGAGTGACCTGTAGTTTGTGCCACACTGCTATGCCTCATGCATTTCTGGGGCCTCGTCTCTTTTCCTTTCATTTTCATCTATCTAAGAAATTGACAGGGCACTGTTTCTCATGTATTAGCTTTTTTTTTTTTTTTTTTTGATGCTTAACAACAGCAACAAAACTGTCATCTCAGATCCATAATCCCATCCTCATTGGAATCAGGGGAAAATGTTTTCATTTATTTTGTTTGCTTCTAAAATGCAAAGATGAATATTAAAGTCAGAAGCAGTGTTTTATTTTGAGCACACTTTGGATTATTAACTTGACTAAGCAATGAACTAATACATATTTCATATTTTGGTTATTGTTATTTTTTGTTATAAGAAAAGCCTAGGTTTCAAAGGAATTGAGGCATAGTCCATCTGTAAAAATCTTCTTTAGGATTTCTTGTGATGCAAGACCATTTTTTCAAACTTTGGGAACTAAAAAGAAGAGAAAATCATTAATTGGCTGCAAGTGTGTATTGATTCCCTTCAGAGCAATTGAAATAAGCTCTTTGTAGGTGTCCAGTCCTAGAAACTGTTGGACTCTAGAACTCTTTCACCTAAGTGTTTTCTGGGTCTGTGATAACAATTAGCTATCATTTGGTAATTTAATGAACATAAAGTAGGAGTGTGATTAAGTGTCCTTCATTTAAACTCTTTTTAAGAAGTGATTGGGGAGAAGTACCCACTGCCAGCCCTTCTGGTTCCAAGAAACTCCTGTCACTTTTCTACAATAGCCAGGATAAATTCTACACAGAGCAGCTGAAAGATTTCGTTTCTTTTCAAATATCCGTTTGTGATTTTCTTCAAATGACTTCCCCTGGATGCCTACCCATGTCTGAAAGGATGGAGACTTTTCTTTAGAGGTGTGATCTCCTGTAAGTGGGCTGGTGTACTTCTTGAGGTTATCAATTGTCATCATTTTTAAATATATAAAGGGAAAGAAAACCACATTCTTTTAATTTCAGAAATTCTCTTAAAGTCTTACTATTCATCTCTGTTCTATTCTCAAAGAAGAAAATGGGCCTAGGAGGACTTCTGAAATTAAACTCTGGGAGATACAGTAATGAAAATGTCCTTTAGATCACTATTCCATGGCCTTTCTGGACATGTCAAATCAGAATATCTGTATATTTTGGCATTGTGTTAAAATGGGCTCTTCCTTAGGCGGTTTAATTCGCATTACATGGTACTAATTGGCATGTCAGTGTCAGAGCTAGAAAAGGCATTTATTCATTGTCATATGCACCTTTTATATTTGGAGAGTGAATTACAAAAGACATTATATAAATTCTTTCTAGCGTTTTTCACTCACTTCTTCAGAACATACTAAGTACTTGATTCATGGGCCCTTAGAGGATGAGATTCAGGCACAGTGTTATATTTATATAACAGATGAGCCCCTAAACATCCAAATGTCTTTACAAGTACCTGTGTAAGTAATGGGAGAATCCTTTCCTTCTGGAGAAAGTTATTAGAAGCCCCTGAACTCCGATCCATACTAGGTACGTGCTTTAGAACATTTGGGGTGGGGTGGGGGCGCACAAACTCTAGCTGGCTCTGCTCTCAGCTCACGAGACTGTAAATGTGCCTCAACTCCATAACAAAAGTTAGAGGGCAGCGGTAAGCTAGATCATGTGAACTGTAAAAATCTTTTGTTATTTAAATTTGTTTAAAAGGGACTGCATGACTTCTTTTTACTCTTTGACTCCAAGAAAGATTCTCCCTCTTAACACTTAATGTTTTTTAAGGGAAGAAATGAAATGTACCTTCAAGGGTCAAGCTGTTACTGTAGAGCTGCCTGCAGTTAGCATGGTTCATCCAAATATGAAAAATGATTCAAGGGTAAGTTTAGGAGATTTTTTTTAACTCTCATGGTGTTATGATAAAAAAATAGCCCAAGCAACAGATTTATCCAGGAGGTAAACATTACACTATGCAGTATTAGAAAAGGGGGCTGGAGGGGGGAATTTCACTTAGGACTTAAAGAAACAACCTCTGCCAGTTTCTCTTGACAGCAGAATTGCTTGTCTTGACTTTCAGTAATAGAAATTCTGGCAATTTTGTTGTCTGATTTATAAGAAACATTAAGGGTATTCTGGAGCATCTTTCCTGATTGAAAGGCTAAAAAATCTTAGGAGGGTATTATATTTTCCAGGAGCTTCCATTTCTTAATCAAAGAGAATGATAAGTGAAAGGCCTATTGTGATGAAGTTTCATTAGATATAGTGAGGAAAGTGAATAAATAGAACCAAGAATCTCCATATTTCTCAGTTTGTCCTTCAAGTTTCTCTTAGCATATAGGAAAATCATTTGCTCTCCAAATGTAGAAGGACTTCCAGGAGCATAAGTGAAGTTTAATTTGATAGTTTATACCATCAAAAAACTAATATCTGTGTTCTTTCTTTTTAGAGTATAATCAGTTATAGATATGCTAGAATATTTTTGGCTTTTAAAAAAAGGATTCAGAAGTTTAATAACAAAAATCTTAAACCTTATATCTTTTCCTTTTATTACATTACATTAAACATTTTAGATAGTAAGGGTATGTAGTCAGTAGATGCTGAAATTAAAACTATTGTGTCTTAACAAATGAAACAAAAATTCTTTTTCAATTTGTCACTAGTTCATTTATAGATCTGTATGGTACCCAGTGACTTGTCAAAATGTTTCATAATCGAAACAAACAAAATTCTGGATAGCTTTCCAAGAATTCAAGTGCCAAATTCTATTAGCCAATTAATGGGAAGTCCTAGGATAGTCACGATTTTTTGAAGGTGGCTTCTTCGTCGACAGTTTTAAACTGTACGCTTCAGTGCTCTCCTTAATCATGCAGCAGAAGCAAAGCATGCCAGTTTTACTGAGGCCACTTCTTGATGCAGGAACTTTCCAGTCCTTTGTAAAGCAAATTGTTGCATGAGGAACTTTGGAAAAAATCATCTTTAAACTAGCATTTTGCACTTAGGGCCAGTAATCTTTACAAGAACTAGAATTTTCAAGGAAACTCCTATAGCATCTCATGCCATGTTGTATAAAAGCCAGTCATTCCTTCTCCAAGGAAAGCCCAGAGCCCACTGGCCACCCAGTAGAGGAGGGTCACCTCTCACTGGCAGGGCAAGCCTGTAGTAGTGCCATGCTTGATTCCCTTTGGAGGACACTGCCAGGATCTCTTCCCACAGCAGTGCCTGACTTTCCTCTGGGGTTTAACCCTAATATCATCAGTCCACTATTAATCTTTAATGAAATTTATACTTGAATAACCAGTTTTACCCCTTAAAAAAAAAAAAAAAAAAAGGTTGAAAGCAGCTCCTGCATGTGTTTAACTCTGGTTATTTTGCTTATGAGGTTATTAACGTAACTTATGACCTTTTTTCTTAATGTGGCTCATCCCCAGTGATACCAGAGTGACCAGTTGGTTCAGTGGAGGATGTTGGCAGCAGCTGACTAGTCAGAGCAACTGATTGGTGGTTCTGTTTTCAAACCATTTTTTGTACTGTGTAGACAGAGCTTCATTGACCTGGGGAAAAAAAAATTTTTGCCTCTCACCTAGCTCTGCCTTTCCATCATTTCTTTGTGAGTCCTTCACCGTAATTGTCAATCATTCCTCTGACCTTCCTAAAAAATTTACAGCTTGCCTTCTCTATGACTGAAGCAGATGTCTTGCCTTATTTCTCTTCTCCTCATTTTACCATGGACTCTTCCTTTAGAGATGCCGGCACCAGCCACCCCCGTAGTGCCCAGGACACACGTGCTGCCCTCCTGATGTACAGCACTAGAATTTGCTCACTGTGTCCAACCAGAGAGTTGAAATACAAGCATTGCCAGAAAATATGGAGGCTAATTTCAGGTGAAGAATTCCACTATTTCCAGAGAGGGACTGGGCAGCACTGGCTTATGGTGGTAACACAACTGACTAACAAATGTTTTCTTACCATTGGTATTGGGATAGTTAGTTTAAGTGTCAGAACTTTGCTTAGTTTGTAATAGAGCATTTGTTAAAGTGTGTGATCTCAATCACGAGTCTTGAAAAGAAACAGCTATGGAGATGAGCCTAGACATTAAAAATCTTTAAAAGCTAAGCCATCGTACCAGCAGTTCTTGTTTCTCCTAAGAATGTTAAGCCTTTTCAAGACCTGTTGCAAGGAGTAAGCTATGTGTGCCTTTTAATAATAACATCTATTATGAAAAAATAAAATTAAGTTGCTTACAGTTTTGGCTGCTTTGTAGCATTAAACAGCCCAAATTTATAGCCGTGGCTTCCCTGCATGACACATCCCCTGATTACCTGTGATGAAATATTGTAATGACGGTTTGCCAAGCTTATATGGGTGTTTGAAGACTTTATTTTTACAGTCTTAACCTTGGGCTGGACCTAAGTCTGTGTAAACCATATGAAATCTGTACTGTTTATAGATGCTGACAAAAGAAAACTAGAGCTTTTGGTTTTTGTTGTAAGATTTTTAGATTTTTCTTTTTTTATACTTATGCTGATAGTAGATAATTTGCAAATGAAGGTTGATTTGGCATAGTTTAAAATATACTGTTTCAGCTTGAATATTCTCTATTGAACTTTTATAGAGTATTACATACTAAATCACTACAAAATTTGTTGATTGTAAGAAGGGGTGTAAAATTTTATTAATAAAATGCTATGTTTACAAATACATGGATTTGCCTTTCAAATGTTTTCTCTCTGTGATATAATTCATCATGCATTCTCCTTAATCCAATGTTCTGAAGTCACTTCAAAATTATTTTGATAGCTATGGTACCTGGTGAGTAGCAAGGTATTTGTAGCAGTGAAACCAGCTTCCCCAGCCTCCTGCATCATTAGCCTGCATGACTCCTCCCTCCTCCCTCTCAGTGTCATTCAGTATTTAAGATGGGGAATGGTGCTGGCAGTAGGTCTGCAGAGCCACCAATGACCAGTTAGAGGCAATGCTGCTTCCCCCACAAGAAGAGAACATAGAGGTGTCTTGATTCATCAAAGAACTTTTCACCCACTATTCTGGGGATTTCACCAAAGCTGCCAGTATTCCCATCTAGGTGTTAACTTGAACCCTGGAATCCCACTGTGCCATTCATTGCCTTTGAAAGTACAGCTTCATTTATTACAGGGTTCTTTTTGATATCGATGGCCCTTTTAGGTAGAAGCACATCTGCCTTTGTGTTAAGAGGACCTAAGTGTTCAGACAAGGGAGGCAGAGTGGCCAGAGAAGGGTGTTGAGTCTGACGGAGCTGGGTCAGAGCCTCAGCTTTGCCATTTTCTAGGCTGTGTGGCCCTAGACAAGGTACTTACCCTCTCTGGTTTGTTTCCTTCATCTCTAAAGTAGGAGGATAAGAGTCAGCCACACATGGACATTTTGGTGGGGTGCTATAGAACTGACATGTAGCACAGCATTAACAAAGGGTAAGCATTCACACACTATTTTATTTTCTTAAACAATTTATTGAAGTATATCATTCATACATGAACATACATAAACTGTAAGTGTTCAGTAAACATCGTGAACTTACACAACAAACATGCATAAAATCATGCAGGGCTCCCACACATCACCCCCCCCCACAAACACCCTACATTGTTGTGAAACATTTGTTAACAAATAATGAAAGAGCATTCAAAGTATAACTACTAACTGTAGTCCATATCTTCCTCCCCTAGACTTTTTTTTTTAAGGATTTATTTATTTACTTACTTTTATCCATTTTTACCCACCCCACTCCACCCCACCCCACCCCCCATTTTTGCTGTTTCTGTGTCCATTCGCTGGGCAACTCTCTGTCCGTTTCCTGCCCTCACTTCTCATCCTTCTGTCTTCACTGGGATTCGATCCTCAGAATCTCTAATGTGAGAGAGAAGCGTCCTACCGCCTGCGCCACCTTAGTTCCTGGTTTTTCGGTACATCTCGTCTTGGCTCTCCCTTGTGTCACTCTCCTGTTATGTCATCATCTTGCTACGTGGCTCATGGGGCCTGGCGGCTCACCCACGCACGGGGCCTGCTGACCCACATGCCTTCTATATTTTTCTTTATTTTTACCCTGAGGTCCTGGGGATCGAACCCAGATCCCTCCATATGGAAGACAGATGCCCAACCGCCCAAGCCACATCCGTCCCCCTGCTATATCTCTTAAGGTTGACCAAAGTTACAGTCTTTTCCCATATAGGATGGTCATATAATAATCAGGCTTAGTTTATCACCAGCATTCTAAAAACCAGACCTAGGGAGAAAAACTAGGTCTGGGGACACATGCATGGTTTCTAATATAGCAAATGTTTACCCTACGCTGATTATCACTAAATCAGGACAGTGAGAATATTCGCATACAATTTATTTTTAAAAGCCATTAGTGGGGAGCAGATGTGGCTCAAGCAGTTGAGTGCCTGCTTCCTACATGGGAAGTCCCAAGTTTGGTTGCAGTGCCTACTAAAAAAAAAAAAACAACAAGCAAAACAAACAGTAAGACTGGCTTGGGGAAGCCAATGTGGCTCAGTGGTTGAGTGCTGGCTTCCTGGCTTCCCACATGCAAGGTCCCAGGTTCAATCTCTGTCCCCTGGTACCTAAAAAAAAAAAAAAAAATCCATTAGTCTCCCTGATAATCCCTTTTTTTTTTAAGATTTATTTTATTTATCCCCCTCCCCCATTGTTTTGCTCTTGTTGTCTGCTCTCTGTGCCCATTCTACCCATTCACTGTGTGCTCTCTCTGTCTGCTCATCTCTTTAGGAGGCACTGGGAACCAAACTTGGGACCTCCCAAGTGGGAGAGAGGCACTCAATCACTTAAGTCACCTCAGCTCCCTGCTTTGTTGTGTCTCTCATTGTCTTTATTCTTTCTGTCTCCTTGTATCAGCTCGCCGTGCCAGCTTGCTGTCTTGCTCATCTTCTCCAGGAGGCACTGGGAACCAAACCCAGGACCTCCCATGAGGTAGGCAGGAGCTCAATTGCTTGAGCCACATCTGCTTCCCGGTAATCCTTTTCTGACATAATTAACTATATAGTATTTGGTTTTGCATGTTTGTCTTTTTTTTTTTTTCCTTTTTTTTTTTTTTTTAAAGTATAGCATGTACAGAAAATGACATTAATCAACTGTACAGCTCAATGAGTCTTTCACAAAGTGGACACAGCCATGAAGCCAAGAAAGAGAGCTTTATGCTCATCTCAGAAGCCCTGCCTGGCACACTGTCCAGTCACACTTTTCCTGCATATGTGTGAATGTGAGGGAGGACATGCAAGTTGTGATTGTAAAGCGCAGACCCCAGTTCAACTCCCAGGCCCTCTAACTGGCTATATGACCAAATAAGACCGTAAATGAAGTTGAAAGATGAACTAAAAACAAGGGGAAATGTTTGCTACATAACATGCATACCTACATATACATACATGTATATACATACATGCATACATACATACATACTTAACAGAATGGATTAATATGCATTGTCTGTTGAGTGCCTACAAAGCATTCCTGTGGGAATGGATTGGCCCTAAGGACCTGATTTCCTGGGGTCCATAAAAGCCTCAAACTAACCAGTTCGTTATAAACAAGACTTGATTGAAGTAATCTAATCAAAAGATCTCACTTAAGGTGTAGCCCAGGACGGGTCTTAATCCTTTTACTGGAGTCCTTTATAAATCACGATGAATATGGAGAGAGACAGAACACCCAGGAAGCCTGAAGTTTAAATCGGCAGAATAGAGAAGCAGAGAGAAAGCCACGAAGCAAAAAGCTGAAGGCAAAGAAGCCCGGGGGAGGAGGGAGAGCCCAGCAGACACCGCCATGTGCCTTGCCATGCAAGAGAGGAGACCAGGAATGGCGACAGCCAGGCTTTGGGGAGAAAAGCATGGCCCGATGAAGCCTTGATCGGGGCATTTTCACGGCCACAGAACTGTCAGCTTGCAAGCCAGGAAACCCCCATGATAAAAGCCAGCCCATTTCTGGTGCATTGCTTCCAGCAGCTTTTAGCAAACTAGACACTAACCTGGGGAAAAGGAACAAAAAAGAAACAAACTGAAATACACAAATCAACATGGAAAGTTGTGCACAATATATTGTTGAATGCAAAACAAACATTACACTTCAGTACATAGGTATAGAATGATGCCTTTTACATAGAACAAATTATGCACCTACACATATTTATTTATTTATTTATTTATTTTTTTTTTTTTTTTTTTGGCATATGAAAATTTATTACTATTGTTCGCTTTGCATCATGAAAATTTATGATCTTGGTCTTTCCTTCTTGCCTTTATATAAAGCCAAAAGAGAGACATTGGCTACTTTGACAACCTTAAAGCGGACTCCAGGAATGTCACCAACAGCATGACCTTTGTGACCAAATCCAGCAACCAGAACTTCATCGTTTTCCTCAATAAAATTCAAGCAACCATCACTGGGTACGAAGGCTGTGATTTTCTTGCCATTCTTGATCAGCTGGACCCTGACACACTTCCTGATGGCAGAATTTGGCTGTTTGGCTTCAACCCCTACTTTTTCCAACACAATTCCTTTTGCATGGGAAGCGCCTCCAAAAGGGTTGGCCTTGAGGGCTGTGCCCAGATGGGCTTTCTTGTACTGTTTATCATGCCACTTCTGGTCCCGTCGGTGGCTACGGAGCTTCCTGGCAGTACGAAGACCTCGACACTTACCCATCTGGTCAGAACAGCGAGACCGAGCGAAAGAGCCCTACACATATTTATATGTCTGGGTTTTTTTTATGTCTGGTAGGACATACTCCAAGCTGTTTAAGAGTTATCTCTGAGGAGAGAGACTTGAATGACACAACTCTCACCGTTTTTGTTTTTTTGTTTTTTTTTCACTTTCTACTGTATGTATTTCTATACTTAAAAAAAAAAAAAAAAAATTTCACCATGAGCATTTGTGCTTTCTTTCTCATTAAAAAATAAATAAAATCCTCCAGGAACTCCTGCACCCTAACCCTGTTTTCAGATCCTTAGTAAAAATAGACTCAATAGATATACATACAGGTTGCATTGGTCTTATTCTTCCCTTTTCAGTTTGGTCAGTAAAAAACTGAAAGTCAAATTTAGAGCAAGTTTTTAGAAATTTATAGCACACATTTATTTTATTCTCTCTCTCCCTCTCCCTCCCTCTCTCCCTCCCTCTCTCTCTCTCTCTCTCTTTCTCTCTCTCTCTCTCTCTCTCTCTCTCTCTCTCTCTCTCTCTCTCTATATATATATATATATATATATATATATATATGTATGTATTTTTTTTTAAGCTGCCCTAAATCTTCTTGGAAGAAAGTGGGAGTATAAATAAGTATATGTTAAAAAGTAGAATATTAGTCTATATCCTGTCAAAATAGTACTATTGCAGGAGCCAGTCTCATTTATAAATGCCAAGAAAAGGAGAATGACTATATGCCAAAAAGGAAGAAATAAACTAGTGCATACCCAAAACAAACAAGGACGTTTTAAATGGATACACAAAATAACTGATATATTTTTCCACAATCAACTGGCCGCTTGTCTTAGTGCATATACGGACTAAATTATGGATCCAGATTTCTAAGCAAACTCAAAATTGCAGATTTATTTTCCATTAGTATTTAAGAACCAGATTTCCATTGAGAAATGTAGAGCCTTTTAGCCTTTTAGAGTTATAGCTTATTAACTTAAAATAAGACTGGCCTAAAACATGATTCTCCACTGAAAATGTATGTTGGGAAGCCAGGCATCGTCAGCTTTCTCAGACTCACCCACCAGAAGCTTTAAATTATCCTTTCTGGCAGAGTTTGTAAGAGAGAAAGAGTAAAAAAATCTTAACAGGTAGCACCTTGTCAAAATGAGTCACTTTGCTAATTATGATTATAATCAGACTTCTGGTCACTTAGATTTTTTATTTTCAGCACAACCTTTGAGCATTTTCCGGAAAATGCAAGAATCCAGAGACAGACTTCTAAGAAATTCATGTGAAGGTTATATAACCTCAGATACCACTCTGAAAGGGGTGGGAAACCAGAAAGCAAGGGGGTCCAAATTTCTCTTTATTAATCTTCATTGTAGAATGTATATTCAGGCTTCTGTTAAATGTATGGAAAATGTAATGGGAAAGGTACAAGGACTCCACTCCATTAGGAAAAGGGCATTTTTAAGAAGAAAATTATGAGGTTGAGAATGTAAATTTTTGGTGAATGCACAGTATTAAGGCACAGAATCGCCCCCACTCTTATACTATCATCAGTGTTAGAATTTCACTCAGCTGCTCAAGTGGTGTGAAGCCAGGTCATATCTATTTTGCATATAAGAATACAACACTATATATATCTATAGATAGATGGATGGATGGATGGATGGATGGATGGATGGATGGATGGATGGATGGATGGATGGATAGATAGATAGATAGATAGATAGATAGATAGATAGATAGATAGAT
>JAKSZT010054277.1:3289972-3609405 GCA_026826555.1 Tolypeutes matacus | reverse complement strand
GATAGATAGATAGATAGATAGATAGATAGATAGATAGATAGATAGATAGATAGACAGATGCCACTTGCTAATGTGGACGTTCCTTGCCAGCAGGGCGATTTGTTCTCTCAATTGGTCAATTCTTAATATCCAGGCCATCAAACTGTAGAACGAATGTTTTGCTTGAATTTATTTTTATATTTCAAATGTGATAGCCCCATGGTAGAGAGGTAGGATCCCTATGGGTTTGCTTTCTTTGCCTGTTTTTACATTACTTCTCCCAAAACAAATCTCCTTCAGAATGTAGTAGGAGATGGGGGAGTCGGTCGGGCCAGGTGGCAATTTTTCTAAATGGTTTGTTTACAACCTGGTGGATGCTGAAAAGACAGTTTTAGAACCTCCTGCAGAACACATATGTAGATTACTTTTGTCTATATCAGATTCTCCCCCCAAAAAGTCAACCACCTGGAGAGGAGGAGGATGACCCTACCACTCTGGAAAGGCTCTTTGGTTTTAGCTGGATTAAAATGATACATGGGTTTAAGTGATCCAGAAATCTGGAAGAGAACATTTCAAGAATATGCATAAAACTGTATTTACTTGGGATAGTCTCTGAAACGAATGACTCAGGGCTCATTTTTTTTTGTCGGGGCTCCAAGACCAGCCTGTAGACATGTTTTAGTATTTTGCTGAGTCAGTGAATGTGTTTAAACTTCAGCTACTTCCTTTGTGAGTCGGTGTGGGGTTTTATTTGCTAAATGGCAGTGGAACAGATTTTACAGGGCTACTGTGAATAGCTAATGATCACAAATAGTCAGACCCTATAAATTCATCTTACTAATCACACCAGTTATAAACATAAATTCCCTTCTTAGCCCTTACCTATGATTGCCTAGTACAAAAGTACTCAATTAGTGCCTGCTCCTTCCACCGTGGTTTCTGCATTACAGCCCAAGAACTGTACAAAGCTTGTCATTATTTTTCATAATGGAGTTAAAGAAAAAACACAACACCCACACATGAGCGTGTGTACACACAAACACAAAATGAAGAAATGACAAATTATTTAAATTGCAAAGTAAACTGAGAAAGAGGCAAACGATGCCTGGCAGCCCCGCTGCAGGAGAATGACGCCGGAGCAGAAGATGCTGAACAGGAGCAATCGGAGGCTGAAGCTGGGGCGCAAAGAGAAGGTGCAAGTGGGCGAGGACAGCCCAAAAGGCGGCGCGCCCTGGAAATAAAGCAGATGGCCTGGGCAGCCGACTGCCTGGCAGAGTCAAAGGTCACCTCCCTCCCCTCCTGGCTACCAGCTTTCTACGCTGGTCTGTCATCGTTTGTCATTCATATTGTCAACTGTGAAAGCCTTCCTGCCACTGCAGAGTCCTGGAGCTCAGACCTGGGCCGGTGAAGAAATGCACAGAGCCAGGGCAGGGTGTCAGGACCCCTCCCACACCATGTAAATTACGCACAAATAAATTAGGACCCCCGTAGGGAATTAATCTTGTATGATGTACAGGGGGAGATAGCTCTTTCGTGATACCTTTCTGTAGGAAGAAATAATAGAAGTATTCACTTCATTTTCCTTTTTCTACTGGCTACAAACTAAGAATCACTTGCTTTTATTTAATAACATTTAAAGATTGGGCAAGGAGGGGAGGGTCTTCACAGAGTCACATATTTACAGGGAAGGACCAGTTTAGATGCTTCACTCCCTGGATGTTGTTGGAATATTTGGGGTGAGGGGATTTACCAGCCCTAACTAGGTGATGAACCCGTTTGCTTTACAAAGTACCAAAAGACAAACAAACCCTTTCAATAACTGAAATCTCAGCCAACATAACAGTTCCCGAGCTCACACCACATTCAAGCCCCCCACATTCAGGACTTGACACATTCAAGGCTCTAACAAACAAGAGACTTGGGGGGCTCTTTAAAATCCTTGGGAATGAGACTCCCCCCATGCATCATCCTCGCAATAATATCTAAATATTTTGCTGAGGGTTTAACACACACACGATGCTAAGTTTACTTGCACTCATTGGTTAAACCTCCTCAACCCAAGAGGTAGAAACTTTCACTATTCCTCCATCTTACAGATAAGGAAACTGAGGCAGAGACAGTGAGAAAGAAAAAAGCCAGCTCTGCCACCCAGCAGCTGGTCTGGAACTTCCAGGCAGGTCTTGGTGCCCATGTTGAGCATTTCCAAGAACCTCATCAGGAAAGGCCACTGCGCCATAGATCGTGGAGCAAAATCCAAGACAGCTCCATACGAAATCCCAGACAAAACAGGACCATGGTCCAAACCCCCAAATGACCACACATTCCCTCTTGTAGCTGATGAGTGATGGTTGCTGTCTGCCCGCCCTGCATGCCCAGTCATGGAAGGGGCCCTGCGCCCCACAGCAAAGGCCCCACTTCCTTAAACCCTCCCCCATTGGGGGGCGGATGTGGCTCAAATGGTTGGGCGTCCGTCTCCCATATGGAGGGACCTGGGTTCGATCCCCGGGACCTCCCGGTAAAAATAAAAAATATATATAGAAGGCGCATGTGCGGCCAGGCCCCTCGCGTGGGTGTGCCAGGCCTTGCCGAGCCATGCAGCAGGATGATGACATAACCGGAGAGTGACACAAGGGAGAGCCAAGACGAGACGTGCCGAAAAAGCAGGAACTAAGGTGGCGCAGGTGGTAGGACGCCTCTCTCCCATATCGGAGGTTCCCAGGGTCGAATACCAGTGAAGACTGGAGGAGAAGGATGAGAAGAGGGGAGGAAACAGACACAGAGAATTGCCCAGCGAATGGGCACAGAAACAGCAAACGGGGTGTGGGGGGGTGTTAAATGCATAAAGTAAATAAATAAATAAATCTAAATTTAAAAAAAACACAATAAACCCTTCCCCAAGTCCCCTAACACAAACCCAAACCCGACCCTGCCCCACATTGCCCTGAGCGTGCAGTCTTCCTTGCCGCAGTGAGCAACCAACACGACCTGCTCCACAACACGTGTGTTCCCGGGGCCTGTGGCGGAGCTGCTGGTGGCGGTTGTGAGGCAGGCGCCATCCCCACGGCACGCCCGCGGCACCAGCCGTGATCACAGCATGAAGCGACAGGGCCTCCTGCAGCAGTTTGGATTTCATGAGAACACTGCATTTACTTTACATATTTTAATCGCTTGTTTTTGTTTATCCCTCAGATAGAAAAGCAAAGTTGTGGCAGTCACTGGAGAATCCATGGCCCTCAGCTTTCCTGGGAGTGGGGAGCAGGAAAATGGCAATGGAGAAATGGAGAAACCAAAATACCAGCGCACAGCGTCCCCTGCCCCAAGCCCCCACCCCTTCTCTCTCCTTCTTCCTTCTCTTCCCTTCCTCCTTCCCTGTTCCCGACCCCTGCTCCAAGCCTCGGCTCTGGGGCTCAGGGTCCCGGGATTTGGCTTCTCTTCCGCTGGTGGGGACCAGTGCCTGCTGCACAGTCTCCCTGGCAGGGCCTCCGGTGTGGCCGAGGGTCCCCACCGTGGAGGCGGAGGGCCTCGAGGCCGCACTGCAAGAGCAAGCACAGTTGGTTTGTTTTTGCTTTTGTTTTCTTTTTGCTTTTGATAGCTTTTCTTTTTTGTGGTTTTAATTTATTGCGAGCACAGTTTTTAATCACATCAGTGAAATAGCAAAGTTGTCTAATGAGCCTTATACTCAAGGTTGCGTAATCACTTTGATATATTTATGTATGGTTTTATTTATTTGCGGTGGCTTGGGGAGAGAGAGGCAGACGGGGGTGGGGTGGGGTGGGGGGTCCTAACGCTCCCCACCCCCAGGCAGAGCCGCTGGAGAGGGTGTCTGGCTTTGCTTTGTCTCCTGGCTGGACAGGGAGAGACAAGAGCCTGCCTTCTTTGGACGCTGGGGCCCTGGGCAGCTCGTTCCACCCAGACCCGCTGTGTGAGCTGAGAGCCCGCGAGGGCTTGGGGAAAGGAAGGCAAAGCTGACAAACACACAAGCCCCAGATACGTGCAGCCGCTGTCACACACGCCCACCAGCACACTGGAAACGATCCGTGGGGGCCCTATAAGCTCTCCCCCCAATGAAGGCCATGCTCAGTCATCGCCTCATCAAACATTGATCGTGTATCTCCTCTGCCTCAACGCAGCCTTGGGGGGAAAGTGAGGTAAACACGCCGTCCTTGCCCTGAGGAGCACAGAATCTAATTATCTCCAGAGATCCTTAGGGGATCTGCTTAATAAATCAATACGAATGATTCGTAATTAGAATATCAATTATTTGTGTGCAAAAGGCGGCTTTCTGGGTGCTTGGGGACAAGTCCTGAGGACGGAAAAGACTCTTCCCCCCCCCCCCAAATTCTTAATTACATTATTTTGTTCATTCATCATTTATTGAGCATCTTTTAGGTGCCAGGCACAGAGACGGGGACAGGGAGCCCTCCGCAGCTCGCCACAGGCAGGGATGAAGAAGAGGGACGTCTTGGGGGGGCGGGGACAGATGGCTTCTGGAGGGAGGGGCTAAAGCGCTGACTTCTCCCTCCCTTCCCAATGTCCCGCATCCACCTGCTTCACTGAGGACCTCAGCTAAGGAGGCAGATCCCTGACCAGCGGGCCTGCTCCAGACCGGAGGGGCTTCCCCCTCTTTGGGCAAGGGTTAGGTTCCACCACTGCACCCCTTTTTGCAAAGGTGTGGGGGTGCCTCTGGCTCTGCCCACCCCATCCAGGCAGATTCTAGCTGGGTTTAACCCCCTGTGTACAAGTTAGTCTGGAAACTTCGACTCCTGGTCACCTTGATCTCTGTAAACCTTACTGGGGAAATGCCATTCATTCACCCCGTTCATTCGTTTGTTGGTTCCTTCATTCACTCCAGTGTTTTCCGAGCCCCTTCAAGTCTTTGCTGGGTGCAGGAGATAGCGTGTTATATCAAACCCAGCAACAAATCTTCATGGTGCTTGCCTTCTCATGGGAACACAGACAATAAATGAGTAAACAATTAATTTCATATTGGCAAGCATGCCAGGAAGAAAAAGAGTGACTGAGTGCTAAGAAGAAAAAAGAGTGCACGCCACCAGCCCTGCCCCGCAGGCTTCAGGGCACTTGCTCCTGCGCCCTCCCCCTGGATTCGGACACCCAGCTAGTTCCCAGCACACATCGCAATCCCTGACACCCCACAGCGTGGAGGTGGTCCCTGGGAGGACTGCGGGAAGAGGAGGTGCTGTGAGCACAAAGGGGCGCTGTCCAGCTCTCCTCCAGGCCCACTCCACTCTCACCCAACCTGGGGGCTGCTATTTCACCCAAGTCTTCAGTCTCCATCTCCTTTCTCACTCCTCTGGGGCTAGTTACCAATTCCCCTTGTGCCTCGGTTTCCCCGTCTGTAAATCAGAGAAAACAATGTTATTGCTTTATCTTTCTGAAAATATGCGATATGTGTGTCACTTTTAGAAGGCCTGACATGTAGCACTTGACAATTGTAGCTGAGGTTGATGTTATTATTATTATTTCATCTTCCAGCAGGCTTCCAGAGGATCTTTCTGAAAAAATTAATTTGCTAAAAGCAATCTGGTATCCTGGATTGGATCATGGAACAGAAAAAAGACATTAATGGAAAAACTGGTGACAGCTATTAGCTTACTATAAAGCTGTGGAAATGGGTAGAGTTGATGGTAACACATTATAGTGAATATAACTAACACAGCTGGTTTATAAATGGGATTGTGGCTGAAAGGGGTAGTCTAGGGATGCAAATGTCAATTGAAAGGAAGTTGGAGAATATTCTAGGGACTGAATAACATAATGAACCCAGAGGTGGATGAAGATTGTGGTTAGTAATACAAATAAAAGAATGTTCTTCTATGAACTAGAACAAATGTACGTCACTATTACAAGGTGATAAGAATATAGCGATGCATGGGAAAAATACAGTGAATAACTTATGAACTATAGTTAACAGCAATATTGTAATATTCTTGCATCAATGTCAAAGAAGGTACTATATGAACGCTAAGTGTCAATAATAGGATATATGAGATTTTTTCTTTTGGACCAAGGAAAATGTTCAAAGGTTTACTGGGGTGATGACTGCACAACTCTGTGATGAAATTGAGAGCCATTGAGTGTACATTTTGGATGGAATGTACAAGGCCTGGGACTGTATAACACAGTGAAGCATGTGGTGGAAGATGGACTGTGGTTAACAGAGCAAATATGAGGGTGATCTTTCATGAACTGCAACAAATGTACAATACTAATACATAGTGTTAGTAATAGGGGGTGTATGGAAAAAATATACCAAGTGTACGCTATGGACCATAGTTAGTGGTTATAGTCTGATGATGTTCTTTCATAATCTGTAACAAATGTTCCACAACAACGTAAGGTGTTGGTGGAGGGGTGATGTATGGGAATTCTGCACATTATGCATGATTGTAAGCTCACAACTTCTCTAGTAAAAAATTAAGAGAGAATATAAACAAAACAAAACAAAACAAAAAAAATGGTGACATCTGAATAGTCTGGAGTTTAATTCACAATATCATACCAACATTGGTTTCTTATTTTGAGAAATGCACTGTGACCATGAGGATCTTACCATCAGGGGACATTGGGTGAGAGGTTTACAAGAACTCTCTGTACTACTGTTGCAACTTTTCTGTAAATCTAAAATTATTTCAAAATTAAAAGTTTATTTAAAAAAATATATTTGGATTTTTGATTGGACATTTCTCCAGAGAGATATTCAAATGGCTAACAAGCGAATGAAAACACATTCAACATCATTAGCATTAAAGGAATGCAAAGTAAAACCATGAGATACCACTTCACACCCACTAAGATGGCTATTATTTAAAAATATGAAATATGAGAATAACAAGTGTTGGTGAGGATGTGGAGAAATAGGAACCCTCATACATATTGGTGGGAATGGAAAATGGTACAGCCATTGTAGAAAACAGTGGATGGTTCCTCAGAGAGTTAAACGTAGAATTACTATATGACCCAGCAATTCCGTCCTAGGTATATGCCCTAACAACTTGAAAGTAGAGACTTGGAGAGACATTTGTACACCAATGTTTATCACAGCATTATTCACAATAGTCAAAAGGTGGAAGGCACCCAAGTGCCTGTCAACAGAGGAATGGAGAAACAAAATGTGGTCTGGCTATACAGTGGTATATGAGTTGTCAAAAGAAGCAAAGAGCTGGTACCTGCTTCAACACGGATGAAACCTGAAGACGTCACGTTGAGTGAAATAAGCCAAACACAAAGGCCAAATGTTGTATGATTTCTCTCATATTAAATACTTAGAATAAGCAAATTCATAGAGACATAAAACAGAATAGTGGTCACTGGGGGTGGCAGAGGGGGGAATGGAGAGTTATTACTAAGTGAGGATGAGTTTTGGTTTGGGATGATGAAAAGAGTCTGGAAACAGAGAGTGGAGAAAGTTCCAGTTTTGTCAATGTGCTTGATGTCAAAGAATTGTCCCCTTAATATGGTGAAAGTGGTGTTTGCATTATGCATATTTTACCACAAGAAGAAATTAATTACAAATTAAACAATTAATCAATTATTTAAAATGACGGTCACTTTCCTTCTCCGTTTGAAAACATTGGCTAACTCTCCGAGGATAAAATTTAACCTCCGTGGCACCACATGAAAAGACCTTCCACCCTCTGGCCCTGGCTGGCTGGGTCCCCTCCGTGGGACCCTGGCTTCTTTTCCGTAAAGTGGAGTTAAACTGCCCTCCTGATCTTGTGAGGAGTGAATAGGTTACATCGACTAAGCCCTCAGAACGGTGCCAGCCACGAGGACACACTCAATACCTTGGAGCTGTCCCTTCTGATCTCCCACAGTGGCCTCGTCTCTTCCGTGGCCGCTTGCTCTCCCAGTGACCCTGAGAGAGTCATTTTGTGTCAAGAGCCTTAGCGTCTTCATCTTTGAAGAGGGCATGACAACACCTGCCACCACTGTGAGCACTAAGAGAGCTGATCTAATAGTGGAGTGGTAGGCAGAAGGGGCCCCCCCAAAGATGCCCACATCCTGAGCTCTGAAACCTGTGAATAGGTTCCCTTCTCATGGCAAAAGGGACGTTGCAGATGAGATTAAGCTAACTGTGAGACGAGGAGAGTATCCTGGACTATCTGAGCAGGCACGATGTCATCAGTCCTCATAACAGGTATCGAGAGGGCAGGGTAGGAGAGAGATGGGGAGATGCTAAGCTGCTGGCTTTGAAGATGTAGGAGGGGACCACAAGCCAAGAAATGCAGGGTGTTTCAGGAAGCTGCAAAAATCCAGAAAACAGATTCTCCCCCACAGCCTCAAGACAGAACCTGGCCCTACCCACACCTTGATTTTAGCTTCACAAGACCCAACTTTGCACTTTTGACCTGCTGAACAGTGAGATAATGAATTTGTATTGTTTTAAGCCACTACGTTTGTGATAATTTGTTACAGCAGCTGTAGGAAACTAATGCATATGCTAATTTAGTGACTAAAAGGGAGCAAAAGTTAAATAAATATGTGAGAGTACTGCTGCCCCTTGCCTTTCCCAAGCAGGCATGCACTCCACGGCTTTGCTCTCTGCTTGGATTACTGTCCTTCTCTTTTCTGATTGGCAAGATCTTTCTTAAGATTTTTTCAAGACTGTTCTTTAATGCCCTCTGGGCGTTTAATTTTTCTCCTGGCCTCATGGGCAGTCTCTTCTGAGCTTTCTTCCCGTCTATTTTTAGCACTTATCACACATAAATTATTTTTGTGCCTGTCTTCAATTCCCATTACTAGATCATGAGGTTTTTAGAGCCAAGGCTAAAAGCATACGCCATAGGAAGCTCACACAGTAGATTCTGAGACAATGTTGGTTGAATGAATGAATGAAAATTAAGTGATGGAGGCTGTGAAGAATGGGACAAAAATGGAAAGCCAGGGGTGGTGGCGTTTGCAAAGGACGGAATGGAATAAAGATGCTAACCTTGATTCAACAAAAGTCATCCATGTCCCCACAGCTCCACTTTGGGTGTTGTGGTTGGTCAAAGGGTCAAAATGTCTGAGGGTGACAATCATAGACAACACCAAGACAGAAGGTTAAAAATTCACTAAAAATAGTTTTTAATAAATTTTTAACTTTAGTCGGATTTTAGAGTTACAGAAGAGTTGCAAAGATAGGACAGAGAATTTCTGTGTACCCAGACTGGGTTTCCCCTTTAACATTTAGTGCGATACGTTTGTCACAACTAATCAGTCCTGTCGATTTATTATTATTAGCTAAAGTCCATACTTCATTTACACGGCCTTAGTTTTTACCCACTGTCTGTTTTCTATTCCAGGATCCCAGCCAAGGTCCCACGTTACATTTAGTCACTGTGTCTCCTTAGGCTCCTCTTGGCTGTGATAGTTTCTCAGACTTTCCTTGTTTCTGATGATCTTGACAACTTCGAGGAGTGCTGGTCAGACATTTTGTAGAATGAATCTCAACTGGGATTTGTCTGATGTTTTTCTTATGATTAAACCAGGTTTATAGGTTTTCGGGGAGAAAGACCACAGGGTCCGTACTGGAACATGACTTAGCACAGGAGATGTTGACCTTGACCGCTGAGCCAAGTCCATCGGGATGGACTTCTGGCTATTTATGCTCTGCCTGGAGTTAAAATGCAAGGCTATGCTTGTTTCCGTTGTTTCGCTTGTTCCGGCTTGACTCTGGAGAGCCTCTTTCAGTGGCTTCCTGTGTCCCTTTGCCATATCCTCAGTATTTTGGTTTTTGACCATTTCTTTACATTCTGGCACTACAGGATACTCCAGGCTCATCTTTTATAGTCTCTGTCCAAGCCCAAGAATAAGTCGGTTTTCTAAGTCTCCTGGCTCCCGTAATTGGAGAATCCTGTAACAGGATTAATACCCATCCTGATTCAGTTGGCTTCACCTTAACTAAAACTAACATCTTCAAAATGTCCTATTTATGGTGGGGTCACACCCACAGGAATGGGTTAAGAACATTTTGGGGGATTACATAATTGAACCTACCATAGATACATTCACACCCTAACCCCCAGTAGCTGTGAATGGGATGTTATTTGGTATTAGGGTCCTTGCAGATGGAATAAGTTAGAATGGGGTCATGCTGGGATAGAGCGGGCCCTTAATCCTATATGACTGGTGCCCTTGAACTGAGAGGAGAAGAGACACCTACAAATACAGAGAGAAGATGGCCACAGGATGACAAAGATGAGATTAGACTGCGAGAGCCGCAAACCAAGGAGTGCCAAGGATCTCCAGCAACCCATCAGATGCTAGAAACAGGCAAGGAGAGATTCTCCCTTACAGACTTCAGAGGGAGCGTGTCCCTGCTGACATCCTGATTTCAGGCTTGTAGTCTACAGAACTGAGAGATGGTACATTTCCATGGGTTTTTTTTTAAGATTTATTTATTTACTTTATCCATTTTAAAACCCCCCTTCCCCATTTTACTGTTTTGTGTCCATTCGCTGGGCAATTCTCTGTGTCTGTTTCCTGCCATCTCTTCTCATCCTCCTCCTCCAGTCTTCACCAGAATTCGATCCTGGAGACCTCCGATGTAGGAGAGAGGTATCCTGCCACCTGCGCCACCTCAGTTCCTGGTTTTTGGAGCATCTCATCTTGTCTCTCCCCTGCGTCTCTCTCTTGTTACATCATCATCTTGCTGAATGGCTCCCAGGGCCTGGCGGCTCACCGGCACACAGAGCCTGGCAGCCTATGCGCCGTCTATAGATATTTTTTTATTTTACCGGGAGGTCCCGGGGATGGAACCCAGGTCCCTCCATATGGCAGGCGGACGCCCAACCATTTGAGCCACATCCGTCCCCAATTTTCCATGGTTTTAAGCCACCAGTTTGGGTTACTTTGTTATGGCAGCCCCAGGACACTAACATAGCACTTTTACCATGCCTAAGTGTCTTCTTCTGTTTGCTTTTACAGTCCTCTATTACCTGGTTAACCTTTCCTTATACTAAATAAGCTCTCTTAAGATAACTGCTGAAGTTTCTGGCTGAACCTTAACTGATCTAGTCTTGGTACAAAGAGTGGTCCCAAGAAACAGATACTCAAAGTAGAGATTCTGGGACTGATTTGGCCATGGCCTCGTGCTTGAATGGAGTGCCCATGAAATGTGGAATACAAACAGTGGAAAGGAGGAGTGGGCTCATACCCGCTCAGGAGAGTTGAAAGCACACTTCTCTTCTCAACCCTGCATTCAATGATGACATCTCAATGGTAGCTTAAAAACAGTCATGGCAGAAAAAAATAATCAGAATTATTTTTTTTTCCAGAGAGCCGATGTTAACATTTACCTGTGGACACAAGTAATCTGTGTCACGTAGTTGCCCCACTGCTAATTCCATTATTACCTGCATTTGATTGTGATAAAGTGTTCAGTGAAGCAAGGGCCTTGGCGAGCCCAGTGGCTGCTATACTAACAGTGACCAAGGAACTGTGGGGGTGGGATACCTGTTTTGTGTTCACTGAAGCAACTACAGAAATAAAATGATGAGTTCAGGTTTTCAAACTGTCCATTGAAGTCAGAGTCAAAAAAGAAGAGTTTCTAAGGAGGGCCAGAAAATAATCTCTTATTTCTTGTGTTTGAAAATCATACCCCAAATTTAATTGGGCAGGTTGCAGAACTACAATAGAAATGGAATCTGGGGCATTTGGTTGCCTACTTTGGCTGAAAGATGACCAGAAGCATAAACTTACAGTGACTTGTAGGCAGTGGCTCATGGTTTGGTTGGATGGTCAGAAACAGAAAGATCGGAACTGGATGATTGGTGACAAAGAGGTCTGGGGAAGAGGTATGTGGACCCCTGTCGGAACAGACAGTATGAAGACATCTGTGTCCCAGGTGAATGCCCATCCAAGGCCATCCACTGCAGCTGAAGCTCTCTAATAACCAAGTGGACAAGATGACCTGCTCTGTGGATGACAGTCAGCCTTATTTCCCCGCTGTGCCACTGCTTGCTCAATGGGCTTATTTACAAATTTCCATGGTGGCAGGAGTGGAGGCTCTATGTGGGCTCAGGAGTGTGGACTTCTCCTCGCTAAGCTGACCTGGCTATTTCCATTACTGAATGCCTACCACGCCAACACTAAAACCCTTACAGGTCGTTATTCCCTGGGGGGTGGGGGGGTGGGCAGGGAATGAAACTAATGTTAAAACCAATGAAGTGGGGGTCGGATGTGGCTCAACTGGTTGGGTGTCCGTCTCCCATATGGAGGGACCCGGGTTCGATCCCTGGGACCTCCCGGTAAAAAACAAACAAACAAACAAAAAACCAATGAAGTGACCATGTAGACATGTAAAAGAACAATATAGAATTTATACACTAAAAAAAATAATAATTGAAATTAAAAAAACCTCCTGGACCAGGTTTATCAGTAGCCTAAGGGAGAATTAGTGACTAGAAGAGAAGTCTGAAGAAATTCCCAGAATATGGGGCATAAAGAATAATTAAAAATATGACAGAGATGTTAAGAGATATAACAGACTTTCCTTTTTTCAATTTTCTTTTCTTTACCACAACCCACAGTAAGAAATGCATTTTATGCGTGATCCACTACATAGATCCAACTGAAACAAAAGGATCATGAAATAATACAATGCACTCCAGTATTTTCTATCCTCTTTCTTTCTTTTTTTTGGTTAGCTTCATAATCATCTTGGGAATCTATTGGCAGCTTAAAAAACACTAGTCTAATAAACTTCTAATCTGAATTTTAAAAGAGAGTAAGAGAATGGGGCTGAGGTGATATTTAAAAGGAATATTGTCTCAGAACTTTCTAGAACCGATGAAGGACACCAATCAACAAATCAGGAAGCCTAAAGAATCCAAGACAAGATAAATAGGAATGGGAAGCGGCTGTGGCTCAATCAGTAGGGCTCCCGTTTACCATATGGGAGGCCCTGGGTTCGTTTCCCGGGGCCTCCTGGTGAAGGCAAGCCCGCCTGCACAGCGTGGTTAGCTGACCCAGCGAGCACAAACAGCAAGGGGGGGATAAATGAATAAATAAATAAAATCTTTAAAAAAAAAAAAAAAAAAGATAAATAGGAAGATATATCATGATGACATTGTTGAACATCAGAACAGAGGAAAAAAGCAGATTATCCGTGAAAGAATCATCTGAGTCCTCAACAGTAATGATGGAAGCTGAAAGACAGTGGGTGGTATGTGAGAGAGAAGAGCTGTCAATCTAGCAGGCTAGCCAAAATATTTTTCAAGAACAAGGGTAAAATAAAGTCATTCTCAGACAAGCAAAAATTGAGAGTTTGCACTAACAAACCCTCATTAAAATAACATTTAAAAAATGTACTTCAGGCTCAAGGAAAATGATTCCAGTTATAAATTCTGAGATCCATAAAGAAAAGATGAGCAAAGAAATCCATAATTATGTGGCTGAATAAAAAATGACATTGTATAACCCAATTTAGTAATGTGTCATGGGGTTAAAAAGGAAAAGATTATACTACAACAAAAGCATATAATTTAGGGGAGTAGTGATTAGAGTTAGAGTGCTTCAAGGTCCCTGTATTTTAAAAGAGGAAGCTAAAGATATTTTAAAATTTGGATTTTCTTGTGTTAAGTAAATATGTCAGAATTTCCGGAGTAATCACTAAAACAACAGAAGTAGAGTGCATGAGAAAAAAAAAATCTTTTCTAAAGAAGCAAAAGGGAAAAAAATCCACACAGGACATATAGAAAGAACAAATTAAGATGGCAGAAATAATTCCAGATATATAATATAATAAACATAAATGAACTAAATGCTCCAGTTAAAATACAAAGATTATCTTAAAAAAAACAAAACTGTTATTATGAAAAACTTCAGGCATAAAGAAAAGTATGAGGGATGGTACAAAGTACACAAGGATCGCTGCCATGTAGATACCTGCCAACCACTATTAGCAATTTGCTGTTTGTTTCATCAATATATATGTACAGGAGAATATTAAGAATACATTTTATTTTAGGTAGCAAACATTATATAGTAAAATAAAGTAAAATTATTTTACATGTTAATAATAATATGGAATGTTCAATTTTGAGGTTCCAGAAATGTTTTATCATGTACTAATTTGTGTGATTCTTTTTTTTTTTTTTTTTTTTTAAAGATTTTATTTATTTATTCATTTATCCCCCCCTTGCTGCTTGTGCTCACTGGGTCAGCTAACCACGCCGTGCGGGCGGGCTTGCCTTCACCAGGAGGCCCCGGGAACCGAACCCGGGGCATCCCATATGGTAAACGGGAGCCCTACTGATTGAGCCACAGCCGCTTCCCTGTGTGATTCTTTAATCAAAGGATGTCTCTCCACAAGGCTCTGCTAGGAGGATGGGAATCAGGCCAACTTTTCTGACCATTGTGGCTGTAAATATTTGTTGCATAAACAAATGCCACCTATTAATAAAATATTCAGCACAGTGCTTGATACATAGTAAACATTAAACATGTTGAAGCTTTTCTTTATTATAGTTGCCGTTATTATTGAAAGCATTCAGCAGAATGTCACGAAATAACCAAATAATAATTGGTAGTTTAGTATATTTATAATTCTTTATGATACATCATAGTGCCTAGCACCTACCATTCACTCGTATCATAAACATTGTTTCTAATAAGAATAAATAGCACTTTCATTTTTACTTCGACTTTCACAGTGCCTGTAAAATAAGTTTACTCTTAGTAATTAGAGTTACTGAATCAGGCGCTCAACCCAGCAGCCGGCCCCTCGCAGGCCCCCAGGGGTCTTCCCAGGATCGCTGGCATTTCTGGCCACCCGGACCCGCCCCTCCTCCTGAGCTGCGCGAAGACCCGCCCCCTGCGGCCCTCAGCCCCGCCCCCTGCGGCCCTCAGCCCCGCCCCCGTCGCCAGCGCGGCGCTTGCGCGCAGCTTCCTTTCCCCGCCCCGGGAGCCGGCGCAAAGAGCGGCTTCCCGCCGCCCGAGTGCGCGCCAGGGCCGGGCCGGCCAGCCTGCTGCGTGCGTGCGTGCGTGCGTCGCTGCGTGCGTGCGTGCGTGCGTCCCGCGAGCTCGCCGGGCACCGCGGCCTCGCCCTCGCCCTCCGCCCCTGCGCCTGCACCGCGTACAGCGGCCCCCTCCCCCCGCGCTCGCCCCGCAGGCGACCCCCGCCCACCCCTCGACAGGCCTTTTTTTTTTTTTTTTTTTTTTTTTTTTAATAATTTAAAGGGGGCGCAGCAGTAACGCTTCCCGCCTCAGGTGACCTCTCCGGGGTCTCCCCGCCAAAGGTGCCCCGCCGCTGAGGAACATGGCGAAGGTGGAGCAGGTCCTGAGCCTCGAACCGCAGCACGAGCTCAAATTCCGAGGTAAGCCCCGAAGAACTGCCCGGGCCCGCGCCGCCATCTTCCGGCCCGCGGGCCCGGCCGCCCCGCGTGGGCTTCGCGCGCCCGCTCCCACCCCCGCCCCCGAGTTTGGAGGGACGGGGCCTGGTCTCCGGGTGACGTCGGCCCGCGGTCCCCGCCCTGCTCTCGTGGCCGTCGGGTCCGGGCTAGCCGGGCCTCCGCGCCCACTGCCCCCCTGCCTTGCGCCCCGAGGACTGTCAAGAGCTGCCTGGAACCGAGAGTCAAGAGGTGCATGTGCGGGGAGTCCAGCTCGCGGGGGCCCTTCGCCTTGCAGGCCTTGTCACAGTTTGCCATTTTAACTGTTACCGACTACTTTGTGGTCTTCTACCCTAGAGTGTAAGCATTGGCTGCCCCAAGCTTGGCTTCTTAGGTGTTGGTTCAAATGTCACCCCTCAGAGAGGCTACTTTGACCACCCAGTCCACCGTGGACACCTACAGTAGATCCCTATCACATCGCTTACAGTTTGCACAGCACTTACCTTCACCTAAAGTGATCCGTCTGAACTGACTTGTTTACTCTTTCCATACTAGAAGGGAAACTCCATGAGGACAGGATTTTGTCAGTTGGCTGCTATATCCCCAACACATATTAGGTGGCTAATGAATATCTGTTTAACAAATGAATGAAAGGACTCTCCACAGGAGTTCTGATGGGACATGGCCCAACTCTCTTAATGTGTTCTTTATGGCTATTCCCCACTCACCTTTGTGTAGCTGAGGGAGGCTCAGAGTGGTAGGACCCTTTATCCCCCAGAGCTACCTGGAGCTGGAACCAGAAGGCTTTGGTTTCCCCTGTGCACTCAACACCTTTGTGATTTGTATCTTTATGTTTTTATTTTTTGTTTACCTTCTCCAGCAAGATACACACTTCATAGAAACAGAGACCTTGTCTGACTTGTCCATTTGTTCTTTCCACATGTATTGGGCATTTGTGTGGTAGGCATATGCTTGGCACTGGGGAGACAGCTGATTAAGACTGACAAGGCCCCTATTCTCATGGAGCTTGCATTCTAATGCGGAGAAACAAGCAAGCCAACAAACAAACAAGATCATTTCAGGTAGTGTTAATTGCTGTGAAGGAAATCAAGCAGGCTGATGTGATGGGGTATATTTGGATTGGGCAGCCAGGCCAGCTCCTGGCCCTCAGTAGGTGCTGCATAGGTGTTTGTGGAGTGAATGCTGGCCAGAGGCACCCCTGTCAGGAAGCAATGTGGGGTAACTTGCCCAAAGTTACCAGTTGACAAGTGGCACATTTGAACCCAGACATCAGAGCCCATACTCTTAACCGTTATGCTTTCTGACTCCTGAGAAATACTCCAGAACTGTGGCTGTCACTTTGCCTCCTAGGTAAACAATCTGAAACAAGACTTCACATGTGTAGGGGAATGAAGGTTTTTCCTTTGGAAAAAACAAAGCAAAATAAAACTCAAAACCTAGCATGGATTTATAATTCTGTGGCAGTATTTTAGTTTGTTTGTTGTTCTCATGGCCTTCTCTTGGAGAAGGTCATGCTGGGAAAGGAATCCAAGTAGCCAAAGTGAATGTGGGGAGGGTTGGTTTCTACTTGAGTTGTCTAAAGCTCTCTATCCAGGAAGCCTGGCTTGCTTACTTCTGTGAATTGACATAATCATTTATTTAGCCCACAGACATTTACATTGAGTGCCTACTATGTGTTAGGTATCAGGAGATGCTGAGTCACATCAGATGTACTTCCTTCATTCTCCCACAACCCCACCCCAGTACTTACATCTAGAGAAGAGGGCAAATGAGCAAATCAGCCAGGACTGTGCAGTGACATAGAGTAATCCAGAATACTCCAGGACCATAGAGGAGGTCAACTCCTGGAAGGGTATCAGTTGAACTGAATTACAAATATTTAATAGAAATAAGCTAAAAGAATTGAGGTGGGGAGCATTTCCTGCAAGGGAATGGTATGTGCAGTCACAAAGCCTGAGATGACTGGGCTCTTTTGGGATGCTGCTAGTAGCTCTGGATGACAATAGCAAAGAGCATTTGTTGTGGTTGCAGGGTAATGTAGGAGATGAGGATGGCAAGTAGACAGGAGTTAGAACTGCACAGATACAGCTGACATCCAAATTAATATTGTATGGCTAGGGGAGCAGATATAGCTCAAGTGGTTGAGTACCTCCTTCCCATGTACAAGGTCCCGGGTTTGATCCCTGGTACCTCCTAAAAACAAACAAATAGAAAAACTGACTCATTGGGGAGTGGATGTAGCTCAGTGGTTGAGTGCCTACTTCCCATGTATGAGGTCCTGGATTCATTCCTTGGCACCTCCTAAAAAAAAAATTGTATGGCTGTTTATCAAACAGTCCTTCTTGAAAACTCACCTTCCAGGACAAATTCTCTCCTCTAATGTGATATAGAAAGAGGTGCTGAAAATGCAAGTTTTTGTCCCAGCTCTTTCAGTTAAAGTTGTGTGACCCTGGGCTGGTCACTTCACTTTTCAATTGATGGGCATGATAACTCATATCTGACTTGCCTCCAGTGGAAAGTTTGTTATTTAGAAGGAGTGACATTATGGCTATTCAAGTGCTTAGTGAATGCGTAGACAACTGGTTTCAGCACTTGAACTTCTTTACCTGAAAGGTATAAAGTGTTTTGTTTTTAAGTTGGGGGTTCAGACAATGAATTTATAATAGAGACTCAATACCTTGGCTTGCATTATAGAGAGAATCCATTTTAGGATGAGAACTGGCACATTCAACCTGCCTTTTCCCAAATTATCAGGGTGATGACTGTGACTTCTGATGGTTCACTTAGAAGAAGAATCGAATATATAAGCTAACGTTGCCTGAAAATGTTAAAATACCTGTCATCCAAAGGAAGAAAAATGTAATCATCTTTTAAGTGCAGCCTAAAGTGATCATATGGGATTATATATTGTTGGATTCTTTTTAATCTTGGGAATTTTGTGGGTTTATGTTAAATTTAAGGATATTATAGAAGGAAAGAGAATACAGATTTATGTGACCTTATTCAGTCTTACGAAAAATCTTTTGCTGCATTGCTCAAGCGACTGGGCTCCCATCTACCACATAGAAGGTCCAGGATTCGATTCCCGGGGCCTCCTGGTGAAGGCAAGTTGGCCCACGCAGGAGTGCTGGCTCAAGCGGAGAGCTGGCACAGCAAGATGACACAACAAAAAGAGACACAAAGGAGAGACAATAAGACGCAGCAGACCAGGTAGCTGAGGTGGCCTAAGAGATTGAGCACCTCTCTCCCACTCCAGAAGGTCCCAGGATCAGTTTGCAGTGCTGCCTAAAAAGAAGACAAGCAGACACAGAAGAACACATCTGCTTCCTCCATATATTTTTAAGAAGTCAGCTCTTTCAGACCAGGCCAGTCTTTCTGAAAGAGTTCAAAGTTTTTGGAAACCTGTGGAATGTGTGTGTTTTGCATTGTCACTCTTTCTATTGATCCTTTTTTTTTCTTCTTATTTCCTCTGAGGTCCCACATGTCCATCTCAAAGAGAGCTTTCTGAATGAGTCACTTTCAGGGCATTTTGTATCTCCATTTTTTTCCTCCTCTCCCTTCCCCTCCATCAGGTTCCATCTATGGTAAATAGTATATCTTGTATTTTTTGGGTCTTTGTCCAAGACTTTTAGTCCTCCTTCCCATCCTAGCACCCCGCTCCTTACAGTGACACTGTCACATGAAGATGGTCTAACTATCTTCACAACCTGATTATTAAGGCTTAACCCCACTGTAGACCCATTTACTTTGCTTTATTTTGAGACTACATCAGTGCCCTATAAGAAGTCTCAGATAGTACTGTCTTGGTCTGTAGGGATTGGTGTGGTTAGTCTCCATTTTGGGGAAGAAAATAGGAACTTGGGCATTATTATAGTAGATAAGTTAGTGTTACTATCTTTTCTGTAAAGAAAGCATGCTTAGACTCAACACCCTCTTGTGGGTGTGTAATTTAAGATTATTTAAGAAGTTAAAAAATATAAAACATTGTGGATATAGTCAGTTCTATGCAGTAATTATCTTTCAGATGTTAAGTACAGCATTAATTCTTTAGCTTTAGTATAGCACTGATTTCCTTAACATTTCATGCTCACATAGAGCAGACTGTTTTAAAGCAAAACAAAATGTCAGCAGTTGCTTATGATTCTTTATGATAGTGGTTTAAATCCATCCTGAATAGATTATCTTCATTTTTTTAATTATTAACCAGCTTGCTCATCAAAGGAAGTGGCATTAAACTTACTAAGCTTAAATCAAACTTAAATCTTCGTAGTATGTACTGTTTTCTTCTGAGTTCTTATTCCTGGGAGAAAAACGTGAACTAGAAGTTAACTTTATTTTGTGCATTTACTCACTATTTTCTTCACAGTTAACTCCTTAGGGGAAAAATTTGATGGTTCTTGGCTGTGTGCTTATATTTGGAAAGTGGTGATGTTTCCTTTGTGTGTGGTTATAACATGCATGACAGTTATCTTCATAATTACCTAGTAGCTCTTCATCTAAGTGTGGATTTATTAAAATAATGAGTCTGAATTGATGTTTATTAAGGAGATGAACTCTTAACCATTATTAACACTATCTTTCATTTATTAGACTTCTATAGCATCTTTCCTTCAAATGCTGAAGGCAAAATACTGAGAACTTTGACTCTTCAATATTATTATTAAGTTGTTGAAAATTAAGGGAGGCGTCAAGACAGTAAGTTATATTGGTTATCACTCAAAAAGTGCCCCTAGGCTTGGTTTTTAGAACTTGAAACTTGAATTTTTACATGCGGAATTATCTTTAAGATTGCCTCATACATCTCTAATTTTTATTTTAAAAATTTGCCATCTAAAGGATGTCTGGGATGTCTGTGATTTGGAAAAAATGACTGTAGCTTTCAGCAAGATAAGAAAGATGAACACTAAGAGTGCTAAATGCCATTAGTCAAGACAAGGTTGCCATAAAGTGTTTTTAACAAAAGAAAAGAAAAGCCTTCTGCACAGCTATTTTGCCCTGGATATGGTGTTAAAAAACAAAGTTGAGGGGGGGTGGATGTGGCTCAGATGGTTAGGCGTCCGTCTGCCATATGGAGGGATCTGGGTTCGATTCCCCAGGACCTCCCAGTAAAATAAAAATATATATATAGAAGGCGCATGGGCTGCCAGGCTCTGTGTGCTGGTGAGCCACCAGGCCCCGGGAGCCATGCAGCAAGATGATGACGTAAACAGGAGAGAGACGCAGGGGAGAGACAAGACATGAAGCTCCGAAAGCTCTGAAAACCAGAAACCAAGGTGGCGCAGGTGGCAGAACACCTCTCTCCTACATCGGAGGTCTCCAGGATTGAATCCTGGTGAAGACTGGAGGAGGAGGATGAGAAGAGATGGCAGGAAACGGACACAGAGAATTGCCTAGCAAATGGACACAAAACAGGAAATGGGGAAGGGGGGGTTTAAAATGGATAAAGTAAATAAATAAATCTAAAAAAAAAAACAAAGTTGCATTATGGTTTCCAAGCTGGTTTTCTCGTTTTCTATCATTTTAGGCCCCTTTCAGGCTGTCATCAGCAGATCATTTCCAGGATTGTTTTGGCCCATACCGTGGAAATATGTATACTTTGAAGTTTTTACCTGGCAAACCTGGACCACTGGCTTTACAAAGACAAGAGTTATTTATTTATTTATTTATTTATTTTTATTTTTTATTTATTTTTATTTATTTTTTATTGTGGGTAAAAATAAAAAATTTCACAATACATACCAGTATTTGTAAAATGATATATAAATAAGACAAGAGTTATTTAAAGAGCTTTGTTATGGAAATAAAGTTACTGAGCTTGATAGTCGTTTTAAGATTATTAAAACGAACAAACAAAAAACCAATGTAGCAAAATAACATTTCTATAATATCCAATTTTTTTTCAAAATGTTAAATGCCGTGTTTTTTTTTTTTAACAAATCAGTTTTATTGATACATATTAATAAAGCATACAGTTCATCCAAATTGTACAATCAGTAGTATTTGGTATAATCACATAGTTGTACAGTCATCACGTAAATGCAGTGTTTTAACAAGCTACCAATGTCTAGAAACAGTGCTTTATTGTCCTTTAGAGTTTTGAGAAAACGACATAGTACCATGGGAAAATCTTGAAATGTTTTCTTTATAATAACTTTATAGCATTAATTGTACAAAACTGTAAAATTACAGGAATACCTTCTGAGAGTTTTCCTTCATCTTTTCAGAAGAGTTATTATCGATTCTTGATTAGCAGGATAGTATTTTCTGTTCATGTGTGTGTCAGTAATGTCTTCCCTCAGGACTTTTTTTTCTTTTTCTTTTTTTTTTGTTTCCTCAGAACTTTTTGTTTGGTCAGTGTCTGTGTGTGTGCCCCTGTGGCCCCCTGGTGTTGCTGGTGGGCGCATGCCACTGGGACCTTTTAGGCATTTGTATTAGTACACAGTTGGTGTTTTCATAGGTGCCTACACCATAGCTTAACTGGGAAGGAAGGTTAGGTAAATAAATATTTTGGAGGAGGGGTAGATTGAGACAGTATGTATCTCCCTCTGCTGTTGTGTGTTTTAGATAGTACTTGAAGAAAATGGAATGTACCCCTGGACCTGGAATGTTTTACCTAGATTTGAATTGTTTGTGATGTGCCTTGGAACCTTTAAGACTCCAGGTTCTGGGGAGCAGATGTAGCTCAAGCGGAAGCGCCAGCTTCCCTTGTACGAGGTCCTGGGTTCAATCCCCAGTACCTCCTGGAAAAAAAAAAAAAAAAAAAGACTCCAGGTTCTTAGGGTTAGCTTTGAAGGCTAGAGGGTGCTAAGAGAATGGAGGTGAATAGAAAATAGAGCCTAGGCAGCCAGGAACAGAGGGCACATTTGTAAAGGGCAAAGTTGTGGATTTCCTTCCACTCTTCCCTTGGTGGGTTGGGTCTGGAGTGGCCATATTGGTGCCCGCTATGATATTTTGTAATTTGAGGGTAAAGAAAAGGGCTATGGGAGGATTGAACATATTTAGGAGACAAATACTATGCTTAAGGCTGTGGTAGATGATTTATGTTCATTATCTAATTTAAGCTACATAGCAGTCCTTTGAGGTGAGTTACTCTTTGGTTAAGTAACTTGCCCCTGGATGAGGCCACAATAGTAAATGATATCCTCAGTATTTAATCAGGTTTGTCTAGCATTGAAGCCCATGTACTTTCCAGGATATCACTACCAATTCCTTGATCTTTAGAATTAACTCATAAAGAAGTTCATTCTTGGAGGAAGGAGGCAGAGAATTTATAGCTGTTAAGGAAATATTAATAGCTGTCAGGATAATTTCTTTTTTTTTTTTTTTTTTAATTTTTTATTTTTTTTATTTTACCAGGAGGTCCCGGGGAACGAACCCGGGTCCTTCCATATGGCAGACGGATGCCCAACCACCTTGAGCCACATCCGCTTTCCAGGATAATTTCTTAAGCACCATAAATTCATTAAGAATTTTTCTTTGTGGAATTTTTAGGAGGGGTTTCTTAGCATATTTTCTTTTTCCAAATTTCAGGGGAGTGGGTGTAGCTCTGTGGTTGAGGACCTGCCTCCCATGTATGAGGTCCTGGGTTCAATCCCTGGTAGCTCAAAAAAAAAAAAAAAGTTCATATCGATGATTCCAGAGCGTGCTTTGATTTACTTTATGAATGCTGGTTCAGTTTTTTGATCAGATTTCATGATTCTGTATGTTAGGAAACATTAATGAACTTTTGAGTTGTTAAAAAAATTAGATATTAATTATGGGGGTTTATTTGAGCACTTTACAATTCATGAACTGGGCAATATTCAAAATGCATGTGGAAAGGAGCTCCACTGAGGGGAGTGGAAATGGGTGCCTATATAGGGCAAATGCAGAAGCAAATGAGGAAATGTTCTGATTGGCCGACATTAAGTTTCCATTTTAGGGAAGCAGATGTGGCTCAAGCAGTTGGGCACTTGCCTGCCACATGGGAGGTCCCTCGTTTGGTTCCCAGTACCTCCTAGGGAGGACTAGCAAGACAGCGAGCTGATGGGAAAGGCTGGCGTGGCAAGCTGATGCAACAAGGTGACGTAGTGAGATGATGCCACAAAGAGACACAACAAGAAAGCCCAATGAGAGGCACAACAAGTGGGAAGTGGAGGTGGCTCAGGTGATTGGGCCCCTCCGTCCCACATGGGAGGACCTGGGTTCAGTTCCCGGTGCCTCCTAAAAGAGGAGGACGGGTGGACACAGAGCACACAACAAGTGGACATGGAGAGCAAGCAGTGAGCGTAAACAATGGGGGGGGGAGATGGGAGAAATAAAATAACAAATCTTAAAAAAAAATGTTTCCATTTTAAGTGGTGGGGGGATGTGGGTCTTACAAAGTGGTGAGCAGATAGGCATTGGTATACATAAGCTGTTTCTACTGGACCAAAGCTGGCTTGTCATCAGGTGCTGCTTTTCTGCAATTCTGTAGGTGCATTTCATTTTTCCAGTTTTTCAGAAAGCTCCTGCCGGTCAATTGTTTTTGTCTTCTGGAAAATCCTTTCTCAGAAAGGGGTCCCTCCAGGCTTGGCCCAACGTAGGTGGCCATTTTATTTTACTTCGCAGTGCCCCCTTTTGATCTCAGTGGAAACTTGACCAAAACACTCCAGTCACCACTTTGATTTCTTTCTTGTCAGGCAGTCGAAAAGGCTCAGTCTATCTATCTTGTTCCTTTCCTGATTACAGTGATGTTCATTGGGTGGCTATTCAATTACATTTAAAGACCCTTGGAGTGGGACTACTTAGTTGAGTGGATTACAGGACTGGCCCTCTTTCTGAGTCAGGGTGTCTGTTATTTTTATTTTTTGTTTTTAGTCTCAGTCCACTAGAAACAGTCCCATTTCTATCTTGTTTTCCTTTTGATTGATTATCTTAAGAGCAACCATCTTTCTTGAGGGTGACAAGGACTTTTAACAGAATCTTGTACGAGAAATAGAAACATATAGCCTGATAATCACAATTAAAAGCATAAATCCAAACAAAGTGTACTAATTTGAACCCCATTTTCCATTAAACCAAGAACGTAGGTTAGGAAATAGGTCTATCCATTGAGACGTTTGAGCCTGGCTGTTATCATGAAATACCTTAACTTGATCCTTTAAAATACTTAGGTTATTTATCACTGTGCTGGACTTAACATAATTGCAACATGCTTCTTGGGGTATCTAGAGCCCTTCTGCTTTGCCAGACCACTGATGCTAAGCTGTCAGCTTCAGCCTGGAGGGCCTGAAGAAGCACTAAGGATGTGGTTAAAGCTCTTTTACCAATATCGGACGGAGAGTCCCCTGATCCCAGTTTTTCTTCTTGACTTATTCTTTCTTTCGCATCCGCGGCACCGTTTTCACGGACCCAGGTCCTGACCGGCACCTGACTGGCAACATATGGATATGAAGGGAAGGTATGATGGTGTGCAGGAAGGAGTGAAACCCTGTATTCTGATGGGTGAAGGGATTGGGGACATATACCACTTCTGTCTGTCGGAGGCCCGATATACAAAAGATCCTAAGTTAGCTTTCTGACTGACATTTAGGGTAGACAGTATAGGCAAGACCACAGGATCCAGTCCAATTTACAGATATGTAGCAAAACCATGAACTTATCTGCAGTTTACAGAGATGATGCAGAATAGCTCAATGAACAGGAGCAGAATCTGATAACCTACAGGGGGTGTGCCACAGTTTTCTGTTGAAACACGAAGTTTCTTTCAATATTCATGCTCCTTTTGATCCAAGATAACCCACAGAAAGATTATTCTTGATCATAAAATAAGGCTGGTTTCATTAGATTTAGCCTGATTCTTTACATAGGTGCTGCAGGAATGGTAATTTTTGCCATATAGGCCTTTCAAAGTTTGCTTTGCTGGTAGTTTTTATGAGGAACCTCAGATTGGACTTTTGAAAGCCTCTCGAGGCTAGGAAGCCAGAACAAGAACTTTATATCAGATTTCACCTGCAGTGCCTATAGATTTGGGTGAATTCTTTTTTCTTGAGGTTCCCAAAGTATCATATGGTGCCTGTGCCTACGCCTGTCAGAAAGTGACCTTCCTTACCCATAAGGCTGGGAACCCTGGAACAGGGTACCAAACTGGTTTTTCTAAGAGGGCTTTGTAAGCTTTGGCTCCATGAAGTCAATCTTAGTTCTTTAACTCTCTGGTCATATATGATTAAAGAGCATCATTCTCAAATAAGACATTCCAGTCAAAGCCTTGGTTATATAATCAGTGTCTCCAGTTATGTCTTTTTTTTTTTTTTTTTTTTTTTTTTTAAAGATTTTATTTATTTATTCATTTATCCCCCCCTTGCTGCCTGTACTCGCTGGGTCAGCCAACCACGCCGTGCGGGCGGGCTTGCCTTCACCAGGAGGCCCCGGGAACCGAACCCGGGGCCTCCCCTATGGTAAACGGGAGCCCTACTGATTGAGCCACAGCCGCTTCCCTCCAGTTATGTCTTGTTAACAATTTGAACCTATGCAAATAAGTATATTGCCATAAAAATAAGAATATTCAATAAGAGTTTCCAAAATTTGGAGGGGTCAGCCATGGAGAAAAAGATGAATATTTTATGAATTATAAATAGCTTAAGGGAAAAGAGTAAGGGATTCCTTGTATCTAGAAAATAGAACATTAAAACATCAGCAATAATCCAAACACAGCCTGTAATCTTTTTTCACCAGTTCATTCAGTCCTGCGTAATTAATCCTTGTTCCACTCTAATTTGCGTTAGCTATCTCATGGAACTAGCCGGCTTCTCCACTAGAATGCTAGAGATCTTGACTCAGTCTAGTGGTATGGTCTCAAAGTTATTTAAGCAGTGTCATTAGAAGCCTGTGCCCCAGAGTCCCTGGCATAGTCCTTTCCATAGGTCTCTGAGATAGTCCTTTTTGTTGAAGACGGAGCACTCTGACCTGTAGCTAATTGCACATGTGTCAGGAAGCATCAGCATAAAAACCATCTGTAACTTTTTTTTTGAGGAAAAACATGGTCGCTGTTGCAGCCGTGTGCCGGCTCCCCGGTCCTCCTGACTCACCTGCTGTTCACTCTCGTCAAGGAACAAGTCACTCAGGAAGCCACGCCGCAGCCTTGGCTTTGAAGGACACCAGAAAGATGCCTGTGGAACCAGAGGTGGAGATTCACTGCATTAGAATCACCCTGACCAGCTGCAACGTTAAGTCTCTGGAGAAGGTGTGTGCTGACTTGATTAGAGGTGCAAAGGAAAAGAACCTCAAAGTGAAGGGACCGGTTCAGATGCCTACCAAGACTCTAAGAATCACGACAAGGAAAACTCCTTGTGGTGAAGGTTCAGAGACTTGAGATCATTTCCAGATGAGGATCCACAAGCGACTTACTGACCTGCACAGACCTTCTGAGATTGTTAAGCAGATTACTTCCATCAGCCTTGAGCCAGGAGTATAGGTTGAAGTCACCATTGCAGATGCTTAAGTCAACTATTTTAATAAATATTGTCAGTTGCTAAAAACAAATAAACAAACAAACAAAAAGCAAACCATCTGTATTAGTCAGCCAAAGGGGTGCTAATATGAAATACCAAAAATGGGTTGGTCTTTATAAAGGGTATTTATTTGGGGAAGAAGTCCACAGATACCAGGCCATAAAGCATTAAGTTTCTTCTCTCACCGAAGTCCTATTGCCACGTGTTGGAGCAAGACAGCTGCTAATGTTTGCCAGGGTTCAGGCTTCTTGGGTTCCTCTCTTCCCCGGGTTGCATTTCTCTCTGGACTTAGCTCCTCTGGTTCCTCCACAAGGTCAGCTGTAGGCTATCAGGCGAACGGCTCGCTTCTCTTCTCCTGGGGCCTTCTCTCCAACATCAAAACTCCAACATCAAAATTCCAATTTCAGAACTGCAACTCAAAAACTACTCCTTCTGTCCTTTGCCTTGCCTTTTATATTTGATTCCCCCACCCACCAAGGGGTGGGGCTCAATGCCCTACTGATGTGGTCCAGTCAACGCCCTAATCATAACTTAATCATGCCCAGATTAACAGATCAGTTTACAAGCATGATCCAATTGTATTTTTGGAATTCATAATTACATCAAATTGCCAAATGGCTACTTCATCTGTAGATATCTAAAGACTTAAATGGCCATGGTTAGCTTTATTGCTGTTTTACAAACATGAATCTTAAACAAAAAATAAAATAACTTTAAAAAAAAGTGAATCTTAGAGTTGATGAAAAAATTTATTTAAAAAGAATAACTGAAATTGTGATCAGTAACACTCCTGGTGTCTAATAAAAGGCATATCAGTACTGGGACATCTGAGGGACAATGAAGACATTGACAATTCTGCAGGAATTTATATGATTTCTGAAATAGTTATATTGAAAATGCATTTTAGTGAGCAGAAGTTTAGAAAATCCTGTTTAATTTGACAACATTTCCCATTCAACTCATATCAATTAAACCTGACTATTTCTAGCACTTCTCTTTTTATAAGATGAAAGAACAAACCCTTTGTGATTTTCCAGGGGCCTTCTGGAAAATCTCAAGACAATTTGAGATCAAGAAGACATCATAGTGCAAATATGCTCGCTGTCCTGATTTTGTGATAATCAATATAGGCTATAATATTATAGGCTATAATATTATTAGGCTATAATATTCACTATATTAGAAACCATGCATGTGTCCCCAAAACTAGTTTTTCTCCCTACGTCTGGTTTTTAGAATGCTTGTGATAAACCAAGCCTGATTATATGACCATCCTGTATGGGAAATGACTGTAACTCTAGGTATCTTTGTTCAACCTTAAGAGATATAGCAGGGGGCATATGTGGCTCAAATGGTTGGGTGTCCGTTTCCCATGTGGAGGGACCTGGGTTTAATCCCTGGGACCTCCCGGTAAAATAAAGAAAAATATAAAAGGTGCACGGGTGCGCCATCAGGCCCTGTGAGCGGGTGAGTCATTGGGCCTGCTGAACCAAGCAGCAAGATGATGACATAACAGGAGAGAGACGTAGGGGAGAGCCAAGACGAGACGCACCAGAAAACCAGGAACTGGGGTGGTGCAAGTGGCAGAATGCCTCTCTCCCACATTGGAGGTTCCCAGAATCAAATCCAGGTGAAGATAGGAGGAGAGGGCAGGAAACAGACACACAGAATTGTCCAACGAATGGATACAAAAACACCAAAAACAGAGGGGTGGGGGCTTTAAAATGGATAAAAAGTAAATATATTTTAAAAATTAATGTAAAAACAACAACAAAAAAAGACATCATATTTAAGGTTTGGTTTTGGGAAGGCAACATGTGAAAAGTGTCAGATTGGAGCATTTTGTTAAACAGGATCATAGATCATGGTCACTGTGAAGCAATATTTCGTTCCTTATTTAACCAAAGTGACAAAGATTTTAAAAGTAGATAGAGGAGTTACTGTGATTATAAACACACATACTACACACATCTTAGTTCTTTTAAAAGTGAGAAGACTGTTCTTTTAAACTATAAAGGATGATGAGGTCAATACAAAGCACAGGAAATTACTCTGATAAGACATAGAATCTTAGCCCTCTAGGCATATTCCTTGGGTGATTAAGAAAATCTTCTGGGGGATGGATGTGGGATGTGGCTCAAGTGGTTGGGCGTCCGTCTGCCATATGGAGGGACCTGGGTTCGATCCCCGGGACCTCCAGGTAAAATAAAAAAAAAAATAAAAAAATAAAAAAAAAAGATAAAAAAAGAAAATCTTCTTACTAAAACAGACCAATAATCTAAGAAAATGTCATCATTTTACCAAAGAGAAAACCAAATTCTAGCTTTGTATAAATATACTGTTTGATATGAAAGCTCTTTAAAAAATCTTATAAACCTGTCAGATCTTAGCCAGCTTTGACCATGACAAATAATATTTTTTTTCCACAAACCTGTTACTTTCTTTATCCATTCAGGTTTTGTCCCACATCTTCCTGTTTCTCATTTTGCAATAACCACTCAGTTTAATTTAGAACAAAACTCTCCTTTTCCTTAACTACTCTATTTTTTCCTTATATACCTTACATTTTTGTTACCAAAAGATCTTGAAAACTGTCCTCAAACTGACATCCTACAAAACACAATTACAATTAGTCTTAAAATAAAGGTGGTCAGAAAAATAACAATTTAGTTAAAGACAAATTCACATATTTCATCATCTTAAACATATAGTAGATTAAATGCCAGCTTATTCGATTAGTTAACCTATATAAATATAGTAAGAACATACCCAAGTAGAATAAAATCATATGCTTGTATTGTAGTTAACATTGATAACTCAGAAGGCATAGCTGTTTTTTTTTTTTTAACTAATGATATTAAACTAGTCCTTTTGTCAAAGTTTTACCTTAAATATGTGAATTTGAATTTTTAAAACATTTGGGTTTAATTCTGCAAATACTCTTTTTTCATTGGAAGTATTAGTTTAGGAGCCTTAATTTCTGGGATTTGGGTAGTCTTAATTTATATATAAACACTTATTTGTCTTTAAGCCAATTTGAATAGAGTTCTTTTTTGGAGTTTTATAAGTTAATTTGGTAATACTGTCTGGAGATAGAAAAATATATACCAAACACACAGACACAAATAGCTTATAACTTCAATTTAAAGTTCATCAGCCATGAGTCAGATATAAAAACACAGGAACACAGAGAACATAGAAATACAAAACTCACTCGTTTATATAAAAGAGCTGGCTTTCTGTCCTTGACCCACTCTTATATATATATTTTTTATCAGCATTTTGTTTTTGGCAGATGGGACAAGTTGAGGTTAATTTCTTAATATGAGGGCTAATGCTTTCCCATTGGTATTTGTGGAGAAGGCTTAAAAAATTATTTTTTCCTCTGATGTGTAATCTTATAGATGCTTTGCCCTATTTCTTGGACCCTTTTGACCCTCAGATTTTTTGTGGAAAGAGGGAATCTGTGGGTCCCTTTCTGGGTCAGTCCAATCAGCTTTTTCCATCTAGGATTTAGCATCTGAGGTTCTGACCAACATGAGTTCAAGTTAATACAGGTCACGTAACCCTGGATCATATGCACCCAGAAGAATTCTTAATTCTCTGGTCTTGTTTGGGGAAATCTTTAATTATAGCTCTTAATTCAGTTTGGGTCCAAGGTTTAAATTCCCCACTAGTGGGCATAACAGTTTCCCTAGAAGGCTTAATCTTTAAAGGAACCTGAACTAGATCATTTTCCCTCAGGGGGACAGGAGGAACTGGTTAGGGCAGCTAGAGGCGGGGGAGGGCTAGGTAGACGGAAGGTGGGGGAACAGTAGGCTTGGTTTGGAGTTCCCTTTTTTGTCTGTTGTTGGCCTTTTCTTCCCATCTTCCTAGTTAAAGGGTAAATTAGAATGAGAGTTAGTAGATTCAGAGTAATTAGGTAAAGGTGGCTAAAGAGTTAAGAGGCTGAAGGCATGGTCAGAGTCAAGTCTTGTTTGTCCATAGTCCTTGTCAGTTGTCTCAGCTTCTCATTTCTTAAGGTTTTTTAATTGGCTATTGAAAGGAGTCTTTTAATGAGGCCATTTTGAAATCAATATTTTTTGGATGCCTTTGAATACCAGTCAAAATAAGCATCCCTTTGTTTTTGAGAGATGTGGGATCCTTTATTTTCTAAATGTCCTCTGAGGATAACTACTTTATCTAAACTAAAACTACCTTATTGTGGCCACTGCAATCTTAAATTATCCTTAGTAAAATCTATTTTTGTAACAACAAACAAGTTTGAGGTCCATAGTTTTTAAACATGTATCAAGCTGTTGTCCCAGTGGGGGGAGCCCCAGATTCTGAAATTTTCAACAAAGAAGAACCCATGTTATTTGCTCATGTCTTTATGGTCTGATCCCCACACCAGTTTTATCAATACTCTAACTAGTTATATCAGACTCTTAACTGGACCCTTAATCTGATCCCCATACTTTTGCTCTGCTTTTAGTTGGACCTCTGATCCAAGAGGAACTTAACTGTTGACCTCTGGGTGCCATGAAAGAGCACAGAGCACAAAAGGCTCAGAGGGTGCCTTTTTGCCTAGTCTTCTTGCTGCCTTTGGGGGCTGTTGGGGTGTCCATTGGATCACACTTCTGACACCAAAACTGTAAAAGATATTAATTATGGGAGTTTACTTGAACAGTTTATGATTCATGTATCAAGCGGCATCCAAACCACGTGTGTAAAAGAGCTCTGGCGAGAACGAGAAAGTGGGAACTTATATAGGGCAAACACAGACACAAGTGAGATGTTCTGATTGATGTTAAGTTTCCATTTTACATGGGGTCAGGCCTTACAAAGTGGGGAGCAGATATACATCATACATCCACTAGTGTGGAATGCGTGTCCATTCTGATAAGCTATTTCTACTGGACCAAAACTGGTTTATCTCCAGGTGTTGTTGCTTATCTGCAGTTCTTTTTTTTTTTTTTTAAAGATTTTATTTATTTATTCATTTATCCCCCCCTTGCTGCTTGTGCTCGCTGGGTCAGCTAACCACGCCGCGCGGGCGGGCCTGCCCTCACCAGGAGGCCCCGGGAATGGAACCCGGGGCCTCCCATGTGGTAAACGGGAGCCCTTCCGATTGAGCCACAGCCGCTTCCCTATCTGCAGTTCTTTAGGTGCATTCCATTGTTCCATTTTCTCAGACAGCCCCTGCAGGTCAATTGTTTTTATCTTCTGGAAAATCCTTTCTCAGAAAGGGATCCCTCTCTGCATGCCTGATGCAGGTGACCATTTTATTTTACTAAGAGAAATTAGCAATTCTTCTACTGAGTCTTTGGAAAGTAGTGTGAAACTTGTATGTGCTAGCAGTTTCACAGATTTGCAGATTTGTAGATTGAGAATTAGAGGGTGCTTATTAAGATAGGAATGTCTAAAATGAATTACCTTTTAGATGCCACTTAAACTTTACCTGTGGGACTACACAGTCTTTTGTCCTGAATGCTCCTGATAGGCCACTGCTTGGGCAGAGAAGCAAGAAAGAACGAGCTAATATATAACCAGAGACTTCTCTTGAATGTTGAAAGAGGTAAACTTAAGGTGAATAACAAGAAGTACTGTTTTATTCTGTATGAGACATACTCTGGGAACTCATCATTCTCCAAAATGATGACACCCCAAGCATATGAACAGGATAAGATTGAGTCTAGAGACATGCATGGATATAATAATCACATACATAATAGATTATTGCCCATAGTGGGGGATATTTTGGGTTTCTTCCATTTCCACACCTAATCCCTTGAGGTTTTATTCATGGGCAGTTTCCTGGTGTGTGGGCTATAACACAACTCTGATTCAGGGTTGGTTTAATTGCCACGTGCTGAAATCTTCCTGTAGGTTAGACATTGGGCAGGATTGGGGCTAGGGAGAAAGTCCTGGCCCTTAAAGTTTCCATCCTCTAGGTAGTGAGGGAGAGGGGGAATATGGGGAGGGGGCACATGGCTGTTTTTGAAAACAGAAAACTTAATTCTACTTTGAGGTTTGAATTTCACAGGGAAGGTGGCATTTGAGATATGTGACTTGGTGTGCTTATTGTGTTCTAAATATTTGCCTAAGTGTTTGTTTATTTAATTCTTACAACAAGCCAAGGAAGTAGGTGTTGTGGTAATACTTGGATTCATAACCCAGGTTGGAACTAAGATTTGAACCAAGATCTGTCTGGCTGCAAAGACCATGTTCTTTACCAGTTTGCTTGCTGTATTTCAGTTTACTTGCTATATTTTGTCTTTTCCTTCATGAGTGGGAGTTTGGTGGACTAGGAAGGCCTTTGGTTTTCTTATTTATTATGTAGTTAGGAAGATGAAGGGAAGACTAGAAACAGAATAATGAGAATATAGAAAGGATATTGAAAAAGACAAACGGGTTAACAAAAGAAAGGAAGGTGTTTAATTGTAATCTAGTACTTGTCTCATTTGGCACCTCCTCTATCAAGTGTGGAGTTGCCCTGGGGCGTTAAAGTGACTGTGGCAGACTTGTAAAAAAAAATACAGTTCTGTCCTTTCCTCTAAGAACTTATGTCCTTACTCAGTCACTTCTCATTGTGCTTTGTTTATTAGTTTTGAAAATTATGTGCTAATATTATCACTGCACCTTCTCTTTTACCACCCCACTCCCTGCTGTCTGAGTTCTTTAATTTTCTTGATGCCTGTCATCACAAACGATGTGTTTCTAAGTTAATTGGGTACCGTTTCAGCCTATTAGTTGCATCACTCAACATTTATAGTGTGGTAGAAAAAGGAAAGGAAAGGAATGATACCTACCTGAGAAGTTGGTATGATCATCATCCCTGCATTTTAGGGATGAGAAAGCCAAGGCCTAGGACTTGGCAGAATCTGATTGCTCCCAGGCCTTTCAGCCTCCAAAGCTTGTGCACTTTGTATTGCAGTGGGAGACCTGGGTGCCCACCCATGTTGAAACAGTCATCTAGCCTCCTGAGCTTTTTCTCTGACAGGTGAGGAGACATGAACTCAATACCTCTTAGTTTCTTTCAGCTCTGACCTTATGAACATGAGACTAAAATCTCTTTTAGCTGAAGAAGAAAGATGTTAAAACTTCCTGAGGGCAGAATCCAGGGTTTGTACTAGTGGTTTCCTAATTATTTAATTAATGAACCACTTGTTCCTGTTTAAAGCTCACCACTTCTACTAACTTCTCCTGGATATTATTGGAAATATTCTAATTCAGTTTTTTTTTTTTTTTTTTTTACATCACCTCAAATTGTCACTTGCATGTTTTTTGTTTTGTCTTAACAGTTATTCTCCCTGTGCTTCATTTAACTTGTTGCTCTGTCTCCTGTGTTAGAATGTTAGCGCCAAAGGTTTTTGTTTCTTGAGTATTTCTCACTAGTGACTAGTAGAACGTATTCTTTTCTTAACATTGTTTTCTTCTCTTAGTATCACAAAGAAGGTAAACAGCCCTGGATTTGGTCATCTTTCAGTGTTTGGTATGATCATTTGAAATAGAAGAATAAAAAGAATAAAAAGAGGGATTTGCTGAAAAACCAAAGGTTTGTCCTTGTGGAAGCTTATTTGAATTCTCATTCTGTTGCCTGAATTGATTTGTTGGCATATAAATGTATCCTGATGGACTGCTCAGAAAATCTAAATTGATGCTTTTTTGACCTTTTTAAAGTCAGGTACTGCTTTACTAATTGGATGACGGAAAGCCATGGATCACTCCTTAGAGAATCTATAGAGGCACACATTCAGAACTTCTTGTGAAATTTGGGAGCAGGGAAATCACATTTTACTGTGGGTGCCTGGTTAACCTCTAATCTAGCTCAGAGATGGACAGAGGTGGAAGAAACATGAGAGGTCATTGGGAGAGTTCCAGAGAAAACTTGGTCAGCTCATTTATTATTATTATTTTTTAATGAATGCTTTGTTGTCTTTCCCCTTTAAAGCAAGGTTTTTTCTTTTTCTTTCTTTATATAACTAGCATTGGGTACAGTGCTTGGCAGTTAGTCATCTTCAGTAAACATCTGAGTGCTGTTTCTTCTACCTTTAAAAAAAGAAAAATTGCTTTGTTAGTCATGTTTGCCCTCTCTTGCTCTTTCCTCCTTGTCTTGGCAAGCTTCTGAAAAGAGTAGTCTCAATCTCTAATTTCTCACCATCCATTCACTCCAAGAATCATTGCCCAGGAGCTTAATTATTGCTTCATCACTATATCTGTAGTGCCTTTTTCATAATATGTGTGTGCTCTGTAGCATTTGCCACCCATCACCATTCCTGCTTCTTGACACTCTTGCCTTGATCTCCCTGGTCACTCTCTTCTGGTTTTCCTCCACACATATTTGGCCACTTTTGCTTAATCCTCTTGGAGTCCTGTTGGTATACTCAGGGGTACAGGTTCTCCTTCTCTCCATCTTCCTTCTCCCTCAACCCTCCACTCACCCTCTCTCTGTCCCTTCCATTCTTACCCCTCTCCCCCTTGGGAGTTTTCTACTAGTACCCTTGACTTCCCTCACCCACCCACCCTGAGATGGCTCCCTCTTCTGTCTGCTCATTGTCTCACCTTGTTGTGCCCACTTTTTGTATCCACTCATTGTCTGCTTGTCTTCTTTAGGAGGCACCGGGTACCGAACCTGGGACCTCCCATGTGGGAGGCGGGTGCCCAACTGCTCGGGCCACATCCGCTCCCTGCTTGTTGCATCTGCTTGTTGCATCAGCTCGTCGTCTTTAGGAGGTACTGGGAACCGAACCCGGGGCCTCCCATGTGGGAGGCGGGTACCCAAGTGGTTGAGCCACATCTGCTCCCCAATCCTTGGCTTTTAACATCACTTAGGTACATATGATAGATCTTCCCCCACTTAAATGAATGCCTAGTCCTCCATCACAACTACATTTTTAGAAGTAATGAATCTCAATTAACATTCTATATCTTCTTCCCTTTTACGTTTCAGACCTCATCCTCTCCAATAAAACTCTTTCTCGGTTCACCAGGTTTCCCTCTGTGACATTTGTCTTTGACTTCTCTGGTGAACTGCCAGCTTCTTTATAATCTTTTTAACCAGACATTGTTGTTTTCCAGGATTCTGTCTTTAGTCTCTGTTTTTAGTCTTTTTCATTTCACTATTCTCTGTATGTTATCTCAATAATGCTTTCAGCAAATAGCACATGAAAAGATGCTTCACATCATTAGCCATTAGAGAAATGCAAAACAAAGACACACTGAAATGCCACTTCACACCCACTAGTATGACTGTTACTTTAAAATCGGAAAATAAAAGCATTGGTGAGGAGGCAGAAAAATAGTAACCCTCATATATTGTTGGTGAGGGTGATAGGTTAAATTATGTACTCCATAATAACATGTTCTTAATCTTAATCCATTCCTGTGGGTATGAACACATTGTATGTAGGTCCTTTTGAAGGTGTTATTTTAGTTAAGGTTTGGGCAACTGAAATAGGATGATTCTTAAATGCAGATTACTGGAGTCCTTTATAAGCAGAAGAAATTCAATAATAATGAGAGAAAGCCATGGGAAGAGCCAGAAGCTGCAAGTCAACAGAACTCAGAAGAGAAAGGAGGAGGATATCACCATGTGATGGGAAAGCCAAGGAACCTCACGATTGCCGGCTGGCCAGAAGTACCAATCTGGGAGGAAGCAAGCCTTCTAGTCTCTGAAACCATGGGCCAATAAATTCCTGTTGTTAGGTCAACCTGTTGTGTTATTTGTCCTGGCAGATGGGAAACTAGGACAGTGAGGCTGTGAAATGGTACAGACACTGTGGAAAACAGTTTGTATATTCCTCAGAAAGTTGAACATAGAATTACCATATGTAGTAATTTGCATTGTTTATGAATTCCAGAAATAGATATTGAATTATGTTTGTAAACTGGTCTGTTCCTCTGGATGTATTAGATTGTATTAAATTCAGAGGTTTCACTTTTATTTGATTAAATAATGATTAAGGCTTTGATTGGGCCATGTCAGTAAGATGTTGAGTCCCTGCCCCCTTGGTGGGTGGGACTCACAGAGAAAACACACTGCAGAGGAGAGAGTTTGCAGTTTGGATGCTGGAACCTTGGGGAAGAAAACACATAGGAGAAGAACACAGAGGAATAGAGACAGCTCCATAGACACGGCAGAGGCCCCGGGAAGAGAGAGAACCTGATAGTCTACAGCTGACCTTGTGGAGAGAACAGACCAGTTGAGCCCAGAGAGGAACAAGCCCTGGGACAGAGATGATACTTAGCCCAGCCTACAGTTGGTTTTGGAAGAAGCTGGGACCATGGAGCCTTAAGAGGAAGAGGAAGCCTGAACCCTTGCAGATGGCGGCAGCCATCTTGCTCCATCACGTGGCAACAGACTTTGGTGAGGGAAGTAACTTACACTTTATGGCCTGGTAACTAAGCTTCTACCCCAAATAAATACCCTTTATAAAAGCCAACGGCTTTCTGGTATTTTACATCAGCACCCCTTTGGCTGACTAATACACCATATTACTTGGCAATCCTACTTCTTGGTATATACCCAAAAGAATTGAAAGCAGGGACTCAATAGTCATAGTAGCATTATTCACAATAGCCAAAAAAGGTGAATGGATAAACAAAATATAGTGTGTGTGTGTATATATACATATACATATACACACACACAAAATAACCTGTCCTTTTACTTTATTCAATAAAAAAGCAGCATTAGCTGCAAAAAAAACCAAAAAAAAACAAAAGAAAACATACACACAATGGAATGTTATTCAGCCATGAAAAAGAATGGAGTTCTGATACATGCTACAACATAGATGAGCCATGAAGCCACCATGCTGAATGAGAAAAGATAGACATAAGACAGCTATTGTATGGTTTCTAGGAGTACTTACATGAAATACCTGGAATAAGCAGATTCATAGAGAAAGAAAGTAGATTAGAAGGTTACTGGGGGCTTGGTGGGGGTGAGGTGGGAATGGGGAGTTATTGTTTAATGGATACAGAGTTTCTTCTGGGGTGATGGAATATTTTTGGTAATGGATATACGGTGATGGTAGCACAACATTGTGAATATAATTAATGCCAGTGAGTTTTATGCTTGAAAGTGGTTGAAATGGAAAATTTTGTGTTGGATATATGTTATTAAATTATTAAAAAAACAATAATGCCCACTTGTATACAGAAAACTTCTTTTGACCTCTAGGCTATCTGCCTGCTGGTCATCCCTGCTTGCCTGGTTATCACAAAAGCTCCTCAGACTTAGCATGTTGTGCACTGCATTCATGATTTACTCTCTCATTTCCACTGGAACATGTCTTCCATATTTTGGAAATGGCCCTTGAACCCAATTGGGCAAACCAGAAATCTTAAATTCATCTTTCAATTCCCCCTTCTTCTATACCTCTTGTACCTCATCAGTCTGTTTTAGGCAGAAACATCCTCCAGTAGTATCCCTTTGCTTCTTGCTGTTCCTGCTGCCATAGCCTGAATTGGCCCTCTCCCTCTGGGATTATTGTAGTAGTCCCATGTCCCAACTCTTTGTTTTTAATTTCTCTCCCTACTTCCCTCAACTTTCAAACTGTAGTGTGTACAGTTTCCAGAAAAATAGTTGTTTTTCTAAAACTGAAATTTGATCATGCCATTTCTCTGTTTAAAAACATACATTAGCTCCCTAGATCTTATAGGTTCATGTCCAAAATTCTTAGCCCAGCAAGAGAGCCATCAAAATAGAGCCACACTGTGTCTTTCCAGCCTTGCCTTCATTCAGCTCCATCATACTCCTTCTCTGGCCATGTTGGAATGTTTAGTATTGTCCACTAAACACCTCTTTACCTGGGCTTATACTACAGCTCAAAACATACTTTTCATCATTTGCTTTTCAAACTCCAGGGCTTCCCTCAAAGTTCAACTCCCTGTCCTCCCCACCTTCTTCTGTGTTTACATAACACTTTATATATTACCTTTAATACAGTGTTGAATACAGTGAAAAGTAATATACAATCTAGCAGTTAAGAGTGTGAACTCTTGGACCAGACTGCTTAGGTTTGAATCCTGGATCTTCCACCTAAAAGCCACATGGCTTTGGATAACATTTAACTTTTCCATGCCTCAGTTTCTTCATTATGGGGTATGTTAAGAGGATTAAATGAGTTACCACATTTAAAGTGCTTTGAATAGATCTGGCATTGTTAAATGTTAACTAATGTCACTATCATTTGATACATTTTTTTTTTTCAAGATGTCATTCCAGAGTCTTATCCCAGAGATTCTGAGTTACTAGTTCTGGGTAAGGGCCCTGGAGTAGCTCTCGGAGTTCATTTACTCTGTCTTCCCTGTGTTCTGGCTGGGAGCAACAGTGTCCTGTTCATCTCTCTAGCTTGAGTGGCTAGCACAGTACCCGGACCGTGCATTCACCAGTCATTTATTGAGGGCCTGCAATATGCCAGGCACTCTTCTGGGTACATGAGAGGCTGAGAGGAACAAAGAAAATGCTTGCCTTTATGGAGTTCATCTTTTAGTGGGGAAGATGGACACCAAATAAACAGAAAATATGTATGATATGGTGTCAGTATGATGTATGATATGCTAAGTGCTAAATGAAAAAAGGGCGGCGGGGGGGCAGGGTAAAGGGATTAGGTAGTGGGCTGTATTTTAAATGGGGTGGCTGGGGAAAGCCACCTCCTTGAGACCTGAACAAAGACCTGTAAAAATGAGTGTGTGAGCCCTGCAGATACTTGGGGGAAGAGCATTCCAGTCAGATGGATGGGTAAGTGCAAGACCCACCCAAAGTGGTAGAGAACTTGGTATTGGTATGTTCAAGGAACAGCAAAGTCATGGTGCCTGCAGTGGAGTAATTGAGGGGAAATGGAGGAGATGGGCTCAGTGGAGGACAGGAGCCTTGCCTGTAGGCAGGCCTTGGGAAGGACCTTGGATTTTGTTGTGGTTGAGATGGGAAGCCACAGAGGATTTTGAACAGGAGTCTATGTTTAAACAACTGTTATGGCTGGTATGGGGAGAATAAGCTATGGGAGATGTGTGGGTGGTGGGACAAATGGAAGCTGGAAGGCTACTTAGATTAATCCAGGGTAAGAGTGAGAGAGAGCCAGAGGCTTGGACCAGGATGGTGGCAGTGGCGGTGGTGAGAGATGTGCTCATGTTCTGATGGATTTGAAGGTAGAGCTGACAGAATTTGCTGATGGATTAAATAGTGGAGTGGGAAACAAGAGAGAATACTAAGGTAACTCCTGCATGCTTTTGGCCCAAGCAGTTGTGTGTATTGTGGTTTCTTTTACTAGAGATGGGAAAGACTGGTGAAGCAGTGGGTTTGGGGGAGGGGAGTGGGAATCAAGAGCTCCTTCTGGACATGCTGAATTGAAGGGGCCTATTACACCTGCAAGTAGAGACGTTAGCTAGGCAGTAGAGTCTGGAGTCAGGGGAAGGGCCGGGTCGCTGATCTAAATTTGTCAATCATCACTTGATTGTTGGAACCCATTGTAGGGAAGAAATAATATTTTCAGACTGGAGAGATTAGGTAAGTCTTTCCAAAAGAGAAGGAGGCATTTGAGCAAATCTTTCAAGAATGAGTTTGATTTTCAAAGGCAGAGAAAGGGGGAAATAGAAAAATTTTTCATCCAAGTCTCAGCCCTTTTTCCTGGCTTCTTGTTGAATTTGTTTAAAAAGCTGCTGACCTGGTTGGTAATCTCTTTTCTCTGGTATCACCACTTAGGTTTTCTACTGAAAAGGAAACCAGATCAGATTACCACATGAACTGATAAACCACGTTCTCCTATTTCTCATTGTTCACAAATTGAAAATTCAAATTGGACCATAAAGGTATATAATTCTGAATGTCTTTTGCTCCACTCTACTGTGTGTCCTATGTGAATTGGAATGTGTTGATTTTGGTGTGGAGGATTTTCACATGCTGTCTTCTTCGCTAAAGATTCAAAACTTTGGAGAAGTTTTTACTTCTGATACGGACTTTATGTGCTTGGTTTGAACTCTTAATTTAGAAGTCAGACAAGTTAAAACAACAACTACAATCATGAGAAATTGGGGCCCCTTCCTTTTTTTTTTTCCCCCCTCCAATTTTAAAGCAGTCACTGTTTCGTAACTGACCAGATTATAAAAATAATCATGGTAGAACCTTAGTTCATCCTTCTAATAAGCCTATTGATCTGGTCTTCCCTGTTACCAGCATCTCCCCCTTCTACAAAATGGGTTGTCTTTTTCTTCATTCCACCTCTGGGAGAAGATCATTTGAAGGGCCACAGGAAGTTGTTTGCTTCTTTGAAGTGTTTCCCAACAGTATAGATCTCCTGAATTAGATCTTCCATGCAGATGATGCCATATTTACCAAGAATTTGTGCAATCAATGAGTTATCTGTCAAGGCAATCCACTTCTTGTTGATTTTGCCATAACCACACTCATAGATTAGTTCATTTGCTGACTTCAGGTTCCAGTACCCCCATGCAATATATGGTTCCATAATTCTCAGTATGTTAATTGAGGCCTTGGTAAGCTTAACAAAAATGCCATTGAAATTCTGGCGAAGGCAAAGAAGCTGTAACACTTTTCGGACCTTTGGGCTCACACCATTAATACCTCTGATCCTGTTGACAAATGCCAGTTTGGGTTCTGCAGGTACATAGAAGTTGCCAACTTTTCTTGCCATTCCAGCCATTCAAATCTCAGTTCTTTACATCTGCCTATATTCCTTGTGATAGTGTGTAGCTTTTTCATAGATAAGCTTCTTCCTTGCCTTCTTTGGGCAAACTTCTTCCTCAAGTGCTTGATTTTTAGTTCGGCAAAATTCCTTTGCTTTTTCTTAAGGGTTTCTGGCACAGCAGGAACCTTCTTCTCTTCGATACCTTCCATGGTTCCAGCTGGAAATGAGGTGCTCCTTGCTTTTTTATCACTCATACTCCTAATTTGTGCATGTTGTCTATCTTGATTTGCTTTGTGTAAAAATTACTATGTTTTTCCACTCTCCTATTTAGACTTTTATTTAGAAAAGAATGTAATTTTTAAAAAATTACACTGTAATCACAAATTTTGGTCTTTTAAATAGAGAACAATTACTTTATGTTAGCCAAGGAGATGAAGATTGTACATTGAAAACATTCCATTTATGAAATAGTCTAAGATCCTTTTAGAACTGATGTATAAAAGTCATACCAAAGGGGGGGCGGATGTGGCTCAAATGGTTGTGCGTCCGTCTCCCATATGGAGGGACCTGGGTTTGATCCCTGGGACCTCCCAGTAAAAACAACAAAAAACAAAAAACACAAAAAAACACAAAAAACAAACAAACAAAAAAAGTCATACCAAAATAAAATAAATAAAATCTTCAATTGTGTACTATAATCTGTATTTGTCCTGTATATAGATAGTGTATATTAAGTGTCAGCCCTTATGTAAAACTTTCAGCCATTTTTCTCTTCAGAAAAAAAAAATCTAGTACGTCAAAGGTAGTCATAGTATTTATCTACTTAATGGATGAGGGCTTCTAGTCTTCAAATTTCATATAACAGATTTTACCAAAATTGTTGATGTGGTTCTTTGTCTCGAATTGATGAAACTACTGCTACTGTAAACATGTTTTAAGTGATAATTTTAATTTTTATAAATGACTCAAGAATGGCTGCTAAATGTAGGTATATTGTTTTTCAACAATTCCACAATTCAGAATTCCAGGATTTTTGTATACACAAGATGTTCTGGGCAAGAAGAAAGTTCTCTCAAAAGAATATTGTCTGGATCTTATGTAAACTTTATTTGGAAAAAAAATTAATATGGAAAAATACAGATAGTAGAATATAAACATCCCAGTACAGAATGACTAAATATTAATATTGTGTTATATCTTTTTAAAATTTTTCTTTAATAAAACAAATAAAACTTCACTAGTAATTTGAAGACATTTCTGCATTCCATCTCTGCCCATTCAAACTCCCTTCTAAAACCCTTACGTCCCAGAGCTATTTAGGGTGAACTATTTCTGCTTTTTTCTATATCACTTAATATAGTATCATGCTGTGTGTATCATTTAACATGTTTCTGAGACCTGTCTATTGTTGAAATATAGTTAACTCTTTTAAACTGTTGTATAGTACTCCTCCGTAAGAATTTGGCACATTTATTCTAAATAGGAGTTCTTTATATATATAGTCTGAATACTAATCACTTATTTCTTATCTGTTATATCAGTTGTAAATAACTTTCACTTTCCTAGGTTATCCCTTGCTGTCTAGCTTTATCTCTTTTTTTGGGGTGGCTTTCTTGGGTTTGGCCTTCCATGGGTACTTTTTCTGTTCTTACACCACAACTGAGTGTGTATAGTTTCCCAGCCTTTAGAGTTGGTGGTAGGCTGTGTTTTGGAGCTAGGGAACTAGTGAGTTGAACATGCAGCCTGCTGAGGTTGGTGTGGTCTAATTTAATCAAGCTGGCTTATTGTGTGCATTTGATGGATCATCAGTGAGTACACTTGTCATTGCTATGATAATGGGTGTGATATTTCTCAGCAGTTGGCTCTCTCCTGAGGATATTGGGGAGGTTATTTTATTAATTTAGGACACTTTGCATTCTCAGATTTCTTTAGAAAAGTTATGTGTCTGTGTGTAGAGTTCTTTTTGTGGGATTATTTCAAAAGAAGATCTATACAATTAGGCCTTCTGCTGAAATATTGGATATACATTGTCTACTATTAAAAAACACATTGGTAAAACAAAAAAAAGATAAATAAAAACAAAAACAAAAAAACACAAAACACATTGGTTGTGAAGCTTTATTTTTGTTTCTAAACCATTGATTTAATGTGTGAACTAATAATTCATTCAGGAAAATATAAGAAAACTTTTCCCATTGTCCTTACTCTTAAGTTCACATTTATTTAAACACTTACCTTCTTTGATTATCTAATACTGTGATATCTTTTTTTCATATTTTAGGGGGAAACTTTAAAAAAGATTATAGAATAATGATAATGAAGGTACTATTGGCACAATTAAATGTTTTTATTTTTTTATTTTTATTTTTTTGTTTGTTTGTTTGTTTTTTTACCGGGAGGTCCCGGGGATCGAACCCGGGTCCCTCCATGGGAGACGGACACCCAACCAGTTGAGCCACATCCGACCCCACAATTAAATGTTTTTAATACCTTCAACGTGTATATGAACAAACAGCAGAAATTTAGCATGAGTTCAAATCCTGGTGATGAATAGGAAACGGAGCGAAATCAGAGGCAAGTTACTTTTGGAGGAAATCCTGGCGTTTGTTCATGCAGCACACATTTGTTGAGCCCTTTTACTGTGTGTGCTGTATGATTCTAACCTTAGGGCTACAGGGATGACTATAACAGGCATAGTCCATCCCCTCTCACGTGGAGCTTTATTCTAGAAGAACAAACAGGAGGAAACAAACAAAATATCCCTGGATAAGTCTTATGCAGAAAATGAAAGGATGATAATGCTGGGAATGGAGCAACAGTAGTCTCAGGAGCTTGGGTGTGCATCCAGGGGATGCGGGCAGGAAGAATAAGACCATTGTAAATATTAGATGGAAGCTGGGCTTGGGCACTCATTCAGCAAATTTATTGAGCATCTGCTTTATGCCTGGAAGTATCTAGGTGCTGATGATTGGTAATGAACAAAACGGACAAAAATGAGAAAAGAAAGAATGTGGGAATTGGTGCATTGTGGATGGGTAAGGGAAGCAGAAAGCCATAGGCTACCTTTTAATGAAAATAGACCATCAAAGAATAGGTTTTAAAGGTCTCCATAAGATATTGTAGATTTTACTAGTGTCCATTTTTCTCCCTCCCCTTTTAATATACTTTCCCCATATACAGAGTCTATTGTAGTGAAACCTCAATTGTAATTTCATTGTCTTAACAGTCTGTTGTCAGTTCTAGGCTTCTGGAGACAGACAACTCACTTTTTAGAATTGAAGTGAAATGTAATAGTCACTTGTTTTTTTGGAGAGGTTGGAGAAAGGAGAGATATTTTACCTAAGTCGTGTTTACAAGAGTACAAAATAATACAACCCTTTTTATGCAGAGTGAAAAAAAAAAAGTGAAGCTAATAATTTTAAGCTTATTTTTGCAAAGCTGAGATCTGATAGATTTTATATGAAATTGGTGTATGACTTATTTGTTAACACATATAGTTTGAGTTTCAAAGTATTGTAGCTACACCAGACGATAAATTACAATGGAAGGCTGTGTATTCATAACACCAGAATTTCATGAACTCCAGAAAAGGAAGAGAAGCAATTTCTTTGCAAAACAAAGCATTTTTATTTATTCATATATGTGTACATGTATGTGTGTGTGTATATATATATATATATGGATATGTTCGTGTGTGTCTGTAATCCTTATTTTCTAGTAGAACTGAATTGCTGGGTTAAAAATAAAATGTTTACCCCTTTAAAAAAATTCTATCCTGCCATTTAACAAATGGAGTGATGTTACATGCTTGAGGTTATACACAGATAAGTAAAGCCAAGATTGAGTTGATTTCCCTAGGAGTTTTCACTATTACCTCTTACTGTCTCTGGGAACTGAACTTGATTCTTTTGTAAAGATGGTATTGCATTTGCTTAAAGGAGGAATTTTATAGTCTTTTCCTCCATGGGTCTCTGAATTAATGATTACAGAAAAGAAGTACTTAAACCATGCGTAGATTGGTAGCGTGTTTAATGATTTAATGGAATACTTTTTCCACAGAATGCTGTTACGTTTCCTGATAGATGTCTTTATCTAGCCTTTTATTTTTTTTGTCTTTGTATCTTTTTACAAACAAACCGATTTTATTGATACATATTAATAAAGCATACAATTCATCCAAAGTGTACAATCAATGGTATTTGGTATAATCACATAGTTGTGCATTCATCACTTCAGTCATTACTAGAGCATTTTCATTATTCCAATAATAATAATAAACAAAAAACAGACAAACAAGAAAATTCTTCACCTCTCAATTTCTCTAAAATGTTTTTTTTTTTTTAGTTCATCACCAGCATTCTAAAAGCCAGACCTAGGGAGAAAAACTAGGTCTGGGAACACATGCATGGTTTCTAATATAGCGAATGTTTAGCCTGCTCTGATTATCACAAAATCAGGTCAGCGAGAATATTCGCGTCTCTAAAATTTTTGATGAAATTTTTCAACACCTGGAACCTGACTCTTAGTGTTGAAGAGTTTGCTGGATTGTGACCTTCTAGACCTTTAAACCAGCAGTTGGTAATTTTAAGGTTTCATTTTTGTAAGATTCAAAAATTAACTGTGCTTCCTTTAACTTTTAATGCTATGTAGATTTTTGTATCATATAATTTCCTTCTAAAACAGGTCAATTCTGGGTCTCCTTATTGTCTTTCTTTTTCTTTTTTTTTTTTTTTAAGATTTATTTTATTTATTTTATTTATTTATTTCTCCCCACCTCCCTTGTTGTTAGCTCTTGCTGTGTATGTTTGTCTTCCTTGTTTCTTTTTAGGAGACACCAGGAGCCGAACCTGGGACCTCCGAAGTGGGAGGGAGGTGCCTATTTGCTTGAGCCTCCCTGCTTTGTTGTGTGTCTCATTGTTTTTCCTCCCCATGTCTCTCGCTGTCTTCTTCAGGAGGCACCGGGAACCTCTGCTCCCTGCATTGTTGTGTCTCTCATTATGTTCCCTCTTCTTGTGTCTCTTGTGTCAGCTTGCCGCGCTTGCCGCACCTGCCGGTCGCGCCAGCCTGCTGTCTTGTTTAGGAGGCACTGGGATCCGACAAGCAACCTCCCATGTGGTAGGTGGGAGCCAGTTGCCTGAGCCACATCTGCTTCCCTCCTTACTGTCTTAAAATGCATAGTTTAAAACGATAAAAAGCCAAACAGTGTGACCTGGGGGAAGGTAGAGGAAATAGTTTATGCTGTGATTAGCTTTATATAAATACCTTTTTGTTGTTGTTGTTAACTTTATTTTATTTTTTTCATAAATACCTTTTAAAGCATGTCAGGGAATTCATGTACAGGTTAAGGCTTAGTTCATGAGCATCTGTCAAAACCATCTGTAAATTTTCACTGATGAATATGCATAGCATAGGTCATAAAGAACATTATTCAAATTGTTAAAAAGAAAAAAAATAATTTAAAGGCTATTCTTGATTGTTCCCAAATTCATGTTGCTTCTTTTTTCTTTCTGACCACCCATTTCACATTTTAGATGTTTAGTCCTAGTTTTTATGTAGACAGTATCTGAAAAAAGGAATAGAAGATTAGAAAGAAAAATAATGAAAAGTATGTGACTATAGTTCTATAGAGACCAAATCATTCTTTTAGTCCGTCAAAAGAAAAAAATCTAACTTTTGAAAGATTTCATTTGTAAAATTGCCTGTGTACTTTATAAGCAATGTTTAAATTCATTGGGGATAAATATTCATGTTGGTATAGTAAAATCCCATTTTTTACATAATGTTTTAATGGAAATGGCAGTTTTATGAAATGGAAGTGAATACTAAAAATCTGAATGATGCTCATAAGCCTTTATATCATTTTTATTGAGGTTTTTGTGTATTCTAATTCATTAATATGGAAGAAAAGGAGAACACTAACGTGGTTTATCTCCTATAATTACTCAAATCGGATAGAATTTATTTTCAATAAAATTCTTAGAGTAAATTGCCTGGCGTGGGGAGAGGAGGGTTGGCTTTTTTTCTTTCTTTCTTTCTTTGTCTTTTTTTTTCTCAAAATGCCTTGATTTTTACCCATAGCACTTTGCTATTTTACTAATGATGGTGTTCACTTGCATTTATTTTCAGTATAGCTTACCCCCAGATTTTTACAAATAAACCTTTGTAAGCCAAGGAAATCCTTTACATTTAAAGACCCAGGATTAAGTGTTGAATAGAAAAATCTGGCATACTTTTTTAATGTTGCTTATTTAGTATTACAAATATCGTAATAATTTTGATAATTTAGACTGCATTTTATGTGATGCATTTGAAACATCTTTTAGATTACTATGTAATAGATTAACCTGGGGGAATTTCTATAAACAGCTTAGCATTTGATTATTTTTATGGAGTACCCAGGAGAGGTATTTTCCCTTTCCCTTTCCCTTTCCCTTCCCCTCATCCATCCATCCAATCGATCTTCTGAACATTTGAGAGCAGGTCACATGCGTTATACTTCTTGAACACGTAATACTTCCATATACATTTCCCATGAACAAGAATATTAATTTATGTAATCACCTTAAGTGCAGTTACCAATTTCAAGAAATTTAACATTGTTATAAAGTTTGCATTCTATGTTCAAATGTTTTCTTATGTCCCAATAATGTCCTTTTGAGCCTTCTGTTTACCATTCTTAGATCCCATCCAGTATGAGGTATTGCATTTAATTGTCATTATGTCTTCAGTTTTTCTTTCTTTTTTTTTTCTAATTGTAGAAGCATATATCTTACCATTCCAGCTCCTCTCAAGCACACTATTGAGTGGGATTAATACATTCACATTGTTGCAGTACCCTCACCTCCATCCATTATTAGAACTTTCCCTTTACCCCCAAAAAGAAACCCTGCACTCATTTTGCATTAACTCTCCATTGCCCCTGCCCCTGCCTCTAGTACTTGTACTTTACTTTCAGTCTCTGTAAGTTTGCATTTTCTCTGATATTTTCTTTGCATTAACCATAGGGGTTAAGTTTAACATCCTAAATCTGTAAAAATCTTGTTTGCCTTGATTTTGATTTAACTTTAATAGCGTACACATACTATGTTCTTATACCCCTCATTCCTCACTTTTATGTAGTTCTTGTCACACATTACATGTTTATCAACATTATGAGTTCAAAACCACTGATTTATCTAAAAGGCATTTGCCTTTTAGATCCTGTAGGAATTAAAAAGTAGAGTTCCATACCAAAAATATAGTAGTACTGGCATTTATATTTATCTGTCATTACCTTTACTGGAGATCTTCATTTGACTTCAATCAATTGTCTATTTATTCCTTTCCTTTTAATCCAAAGAACTTCCTTTAGCATCTCTTTTAGGGCTGGACTAGTGATAATGAACTCGCTCAGCTTTTGTATATCTGGAAATGTCTTAATCTCTCCCTCTTTATTTTTTATTTTTTTGGCTTGAACAATAAGGATTTATTGGCTTACAGTTTGGAGGCTAGGAGAAGTCCAAAATCAAGGCAATGCTTTCCTCCCAAAGACTGGCATTCTTCTCCCTCATTTTTAAAAGAGAGTTTTGCCAAGTATACAATTCTTGGTTGGCAGATTTTTGTTTTCAGCACTTTAAACATGTCATCACACTGCCTTCTTGTCTCCATGGATTCTTATGGATAAATCAGTACTTAATCTTAACGAGGCTCTTTTTTATGTGACACATTTCTTCTCTGTAGTGGTTTTCAGAATTCTTTCTTTACCTTTGCATGTGACAGTTTGATTACAACATTGTGTGGTATGGGTCTGTTTGAGTCTATCCTGTTTGGAGATCATTGAGCATCTTGGATGTGTGTATTCATGTCTTTTGCTCAATGTGGGAAGTTTTCAGCCATTGTTTCTTTAAATATTCTCTCTGCTCCTTTCTCTCTTCTGGTATGCCTGATGGTGTCCCACACATTTCTCTGGCTCTGTTCTCTTTTCTTCATTCTATCTTATTTCTTGTTAGAATAGATGACTTGAATGGTCTTATCTTCAAGTTCACTGATTCTTTTTTCAGCCAGCTCCAATCTGCTGTTGAACCCCTTTAGAGAATTTTAAATTTCTGTTATTGTGGTCTGCAGCTCTGTTTGATTCTTTTTCATAATCTTGCTCCCTCTATATTGATACTCTCTTTGTCTTCATCTCTTGTTTTCCTTATTTCCTTTAGTTCTTTGTCCATATTTTCCTTTAGCTATTTGAGCATATTTAGGACCATTTTTTAAGCCTTGTCTGGAATGTCCCACATCTGATCCTTCTCATTGATGGTTTCTAATGCTTTAATCTTCTTCTTTGCTTGGGCAGTTGCTTCCTGTTTCTTTGTATGTTTTTTTTTTTTTTTTACCGGGAGGTACCGGGGATCGAACCCTGGTCTCTCCATATGGTAGACGGATGCCGAAACTCTTGAGCCACATCCGTTTCCCCTTTGTATGTTTTTTTATTTTAAAGATTTATTTTATTTATTTCTCCCCATCCCTCGTTGTTTACATTCACTGTGTCTGTTTGTTGTGTGCTGGTCTTCTTTTTTTTTTTTAAGGAGGTACAGGGAACCAAACCCGGATCTCCCATGTGGTAGGCAGAAGCCTAGGCCCCCAAGCCACATCTGCTTCCCTTTTTGTATGTTTTTTAATCTTTTTTTAAGATCTGGACATTTGGTATTTTAATATATCATTTCTGGAATTCAGACTCTAAGGCATCTATTCCTTAAACTTGTGACAAAAGCTAGTGTTGTGACAGAATTTTCCTTGAATGCCAGGAGGGGACTACAGAAAGCAAAGAAAAATAAAAAGAAACACCTTTCCCAATCTTTGCAGATTGATCTGTGTGAATGCCCTCCTTTAGAGCTTATCCATACAATGAGTTTAGATAATAGCTCCAGGCCAAAGCATAGGGGCCTCCCTGGTCCTTTCTGAACTTGCTTCTTGGGCATATGCTTTTGGCCCTAGGAATTCCCCGTTTTACACAGATATGAATGTCCCCTCTTCCCTGGCAAATAGTTTCTTACCATCCTGGGCACTGCATGGTAGGTCCTGTAGTCCGCAATCCCTTGTCCCAGGCAGCACAACTTTACTGCTCCCCACGGTGTTCTAGGAGAGCTCTCTAAGCTGCCTTCTACATGAAGGGCAGTTCTAGGGCCAAGAGTCCATTGGGCCACCAGTAGGCATATTGGGCCAGATATGCTTGTTCTCAGTATGTGCCCAAGGGTTACTCTACTTCCTTTGGAACCGGGAACAGGGCTCTGCACTGGGAGCCTGAGCCAGTGCCACACTGAACAGGTGAGGGCTGAGGTAGGTGTGGGGCCAGTAGGCCTCCATGAGATCCCACTGCTTTTAAGTAGTCTGTATCTTGATTTGGTGCTCACCCTGTTACCACAATCCTTCAACTGTTTTCTGGAGATTTGAGAAAGATGTGATTGAACAATCTTTGTGATTGTTCAAAGCTTCTGTGGGGAAACCAGAGTCCTGAAGGGTCTCACTTCGCCATCTTGTTTGGGACAGAGCTATGAATGGCAGTTTTTATGTGGGGTTCCAGGAATGTATGAACTTGGTGATTTGCTTGTGCCCTTGTGGTTTTGTGTGCCATTTGTACATGTCTGTATGTTCATGGCTTTCTCTGACCCTAGAAAATCAGAGTTGTGTTTAGATATCACTTTTCTTTTACCATTGCTGAAGTGGCCACCACCCTAAATAAGCAAAGAGGCTTATTGGGAGGTCAGACTTTCTCCATCTTCATTATAAGTCAAACTGTATGTGTTGGGAGAGTGGAAAAGGGTAGAGTTACAGAGAGCTGCTGCTGCCATAATCCTCCAAACATCGTCTTCCGCACCAAGTGTCCTGTTTCTCCTTTGGTGCCCAAAACTTTTTAGACAAATGGAGCTTCATCAGCATCTGGCTCTCCCTCACTGTAGCTGAAAAACCTTTTGGGCCACAGAGTACTGTAAGCTTTTAGTTTTCAATAAGGAAACATCTTAGAGTCCAGAGGGAGGGTTGTTTGTGATGAAGGCATTAGGTGAGATACAATACCAAAGATTCCGCTTTTCCTTACCTCTGGCTACAGCTACACCTATGAACCTTCATAATACCTCCCTTCTGTGACTTCCAGACTGACTCTCAGAGGACCAAAGGCAGGGCTTATTAAAAGGTAAGCAGATGGAGAAATCCTCTTCAGATATTTCATTCTTGAAGGAGTTATTTGCCCACCTAATGAGAATAGCATTTAGTATAAGTAACCCCAAACACTAGATGATCCAGTAGTACAGTCATTTCTGCTCTGCAACATGTGCATTCCTAATAAACATTATGCAGAATTGCACAGTAAACCACAGGGTTGATGAAGGAAATGGTTGGTACTCAAAAACTGTCAGTGACACACACACCAAGTTAGGAACCTAATAAAAATGGTAGGAGAGTTTTACACATGTTAAGTGGTTAAAAAAGAAATACATCAATACTACAGCAAACATAGCACATTACCTTGGAAAAGACCTGAAGTTTGCTTGTGGAAGTGGGTGTCATAAGGGTAGTACTTTGTGAAGTGGTTAAAGGAAGTTTACCTGAAATGAGATGGAAAGTTGTTAACACCAGGTGTGGATGTGTGTGGCTCATAACACATGCTGTGAACTGTGGTAGCCGGTTGGTGTTTGAGGTATGCTTTTGTGTGTTTTGTGTTTTTCTATGAACCTGGGTTCAGCTGGGTGCAAAAAGCAAATGTAAAATTTGTTTTCTTCTCAGATTGTCTCCTTAACATGCATATCAGTCATATTGGAACAAATTCACGGTTTCAGAACAAGCTGTATAGCAAGCAGAACTGACCATGGTTTATTTGATTTCAGAATTGAGTCCGTTTTCATTTCTTCCTTTTCACCATTATTGATTTCTTAATTTATATTTTAAGTTAAGCCCATATCAAATTGATTTTTCATACTCTGAGCACCTGTAGAGAAGAAAACCAGCCTGGGATTTTAATTTTGCTAGAGGTAATCCACAAAGTAGTTTCCTTCTGGTAGATATATAGATTGAGGCCCTTACTAGATGTCAGGAACAGTGCTGGGAACACAGAGATGGAGAAGATATAATCCTTTTCCTCAGGAGTTTAGAGTCTCATTGAAAAAATTTCAAAGCATAGATTTGAGTGCCTTTTTTTGGGGTCCTCTTAAACCCAAGGTTATGTATTTCTTACCTGTGAACACAAGAGCGCACTCAACTCCTACTTCCTTATAAATGTAAAGGATAGAGTGAAGAGCTTGCCAGAACAAATGCAGATGTCACTGATTTATGTATTGAAAAAGATGTAAATTTGAAAAGGGGTTGAAAAGGACCTAAGAAGTCTTATAGTCAACTCCTCCCACCTTCCTCTCATCTGACTTTTTACTATACTCGGTGGTCAGGTGTCCATGGTAAATTGGGAAGTTTAAAAGAGCAAGTTTCAGATTAATAGTATGATCCCAGCTTTGTAAATTGTCCCCCTCTCCCCATATATGTATATATTGTTTGTATAAGCATTGATGATGTGGAAAGAGCTCCCAAATTGTTAATATTAGTTACCTCAGGGGACAAGGAAAAGATGATTAACTTTTTCTTTATGCATCTTTTATTGTTTGATTTTGAGAAGCATGTATTACATTTTTAATTAAAAAGCTAATAAAGTAGGAGATGAAATTAATAATAATAATAAATACCCTAAGGGACACTGAGCTTTATTTCCATCTTCACAGTGGCCTGGGTTAAAATGGAATGTGTTGTTTCAGGCTGGGCTGCCCAGCAGGATCTTGAACTTCTTGCTGTAGCCTGAGATGGTATTGAGTTTTCTGGTAGCTAGGATACATTGGTGGGGGTGTCTGTGCTTAGAGACGTTTGGCCCCAAGGTCTTTCTTTACATCTGTACTTGATAATCTTTTTGGACCCTATTAGTATTCTTCATCTTGTCATTGTGGAAATCAATATTTAGCGTAGGTTAAGAACTGGCCTTGGATTCAGGCCACCTTGGTCAAATCCTAATTACCATTGACTAGCAGTGAAGACTTGGACAAGTAACTTGTCTTCCCCAGATCTCAGTTTTGTCAGTTAAACAGCAAAGATAAAGTTGTGATAATTCAATGAGATACTGTGTGTTAGAATGCTTATTAGGTATCTGGTGACCTGGTGAGAAGTGGGTAACTATTAGCAGTTACTGCTGCTACATGTTACCTCAGCTCATCTCTCCCGTTCTTTGACATGTTCCTGAAATAACTATGGATCTTTAATCTTCCCTTAACCACATTCCATATCTCTCCCAACCCCATACTATCAATGAGCCAATCTTCTTAACTTTCCTTAAAAGATCCCCAATCAGTTTCTGTCTCATTCCACAGGTCCTTTCACTGATGTTGTTACCACCAACCTAAAGCTTGGCAACCCGACAGACCGAAATGTGTGTTTTAAAGTGAAGACCACGGCGCCGCGTAGGTACTGCGTGAGGCCCAACAGTGGGATCATTGATGCAGGGACGTCCATTAATGTGTCTGGTAAGTTCTGGATTGGAGGCCAGCAGGGTGGGTTAAGAAAGCCCCCCTAGAACCAGTGGATTTTCTTAAAATTTGTATTTACAGTGTAGCAAAATAAGATGGTAGATTTTTGCCACTTCCAATCCACCCTCCACCCCACCCCAACCCACCCCAGATTAAAAAGCTTAGTGGGTTTCACTCACCTTTTGTTTTTCCATAAATAATGCCTTTTGGTTTAATGTTTACAGCCTTTGCGCCTTAATAGTTAGAGCAAAATTAAAATGGTAACTTCAGACTTTACTTCAGAATGAGTTTAGTTTTCACTCCCTTGAAATTAAATCTGCCCCTTGGCAATAAATAAAAAAGGGCTAAACAAACTTAATTTTACTTTGTGGGAGAAAGCTAAATGGAGTTATTTTCTTATTTAAGCTAAATGATTTCTGACATTAAGCTCTTGTCATTTCCAATGATTGGTAACTGCACTTTACTGATTGTGAAAGGCTAAGGGAGATGAGGACTGAGGAAATTGGAATATATTCAAGGGTGTAAGTTTTGTGCATGTCTGATAGGTTTTTTTTCCCCCCTACTGTCTGAGAGTTCATATATTTTCCAAAGTCCAACTTTTGAAAAGATTCTGGTAAAGTGCCCAAATTGAGAATTGGATTTCACAATTAAGGAGATATAAGTGATGGGTTGGAGTTTAAATGTATTTAGAATTGGAATAAACTTTTAGCTCATTAGAACTTCTGAAGCCAAGCTTGCCTTTATATTTCTGGAGGAGCTGTTGGGGAGTGTGTATTTATCCTTTAAATATGAGGTTATTTTATGTCATAGTGGCTTCTGCATCATTAGAAGCTACTACTCATTTGAAATGAGTGCCAATCTGGCTTTTTCCATGATAGATTTTGATTGTGATACATTTGGCTACTCATTTGACACCTAAAAGAAAATGATTCACCTCTTTGGAAAAAAGAAAAGGTGTTTCATTATCCAGTCATATCTGCAACTCTTAATCCGTACATCCCTTGGTCTCTCTCCTGGTTTGCCCATGTCAGCCCTGTGCTCTTTTCTCTGAGGCTGCAGGACCTGATCTGGACTCTTGAGTCAAGTTACTATCAAGGTGAAGTTGGGAGGGTGGGAACCCACATTTATTGAGGGTCTTCTTTGTGTTGGACACTGCACATGAAATGCCTCTTGTGACTTCTGCTGTCTGCCCTGTGAGAATGCATTATTACCCTCATTTACTAAGGAGAAGACTGGTGATCAAAGGGTCATGAAGCTAGCACATGTCAGAATCTAGATGTGTCTCGTTCTCTCTGGCTTTGAACTGCAACATGCTACCTTCTTGGAGAAAGGAAGAGACTCAGGATGTTGGCATTTCTGTATTCCCTGGATGAATATGATTTAAGTTTTTCTGTTTAAATCAAAGGCAGCTGAAATCTTTTATTCCCCTCTTTTGTCCACTTCCTTTTTTCTCCTCGATTTCCCTGCCCATATCAAATTTGAAAAAGGTTATCAGGAGATGAAAATTCCCAGTTTTTCTCAGAGTAAATATGGGGGGAAGCAGCATGGTTTCCTGGGGAAAAATATTCTCAATAGGCAGTTGTACAGTATAGGTGTGCTTTCCAATATTAGAAATAAATATGCGTGTATGCGTATCTTTCAGAAAGATCTATTCCCCCCCTCCTCCTAGGGATTAAAAAAAATAGTAAAACTAACCCTTGACATTTGTTTTTATTTATCTACTTAAGGAAGACCAAGTTTTGTGGTGATGGCCTTCCTTTTCCAGAAGAAAACCAAGGTACAGAGTGTGGGCGTGGTCTACCAAGGTCACATGGGTCTTGGCTCCTGATCCATTGGTTCTTTTCTTTCTTTTAAGATACTTAGGTTACATAAATGTTACACAAAAAATATAGGGATTCCCATACATCCCACCTCTCACACCTCCCACAACCTCCCACATAAACATCCTTCGTTAGTGTGGCACATTCATTGCAATTGATAAATGCATCCTGGGGTTTTGCCATGAAGTGTGGACCACAGTTCACATTGTAGACCACACCCTCTTTCTCCCACACAGTTCTCCAGGTTATCCATTGGCTCTTTTTATGGTTCTAAACAGCCTCAACAGTGTTAGGGGATGGCCCCACTTAAAAATGAATATAAAACATAATGTGCCCTCTTTCAAAATTTAATGTATTTGGGGAAAAAGTTAGTTGATTAATAAAATGTCCATGCATGTGCAGGCCTTCCTCCTAGATACGACAAGATTTTGTTAGCATTGAAAAAGGGCTCCTTTGTTTTTATTTGGTTTGTTTCGATCTCAGGGCTTTATTGATTTATGGACCTTTTCTAAGTTTAAGATGAAACTGATGTTTTTTCTTCTTTACGTGTTTTTGTCTTCCAATTTTTCTATGATATGCACTTATTTTATAGTGAAAAGCCTCTAGTAAGTTGCTAAGTATAAACTGTAAAAAGGTGACCATCACCTCAAGTTAAAATATTACTGTCATTGCCTTACCTACCACCCAGAATGTCACAGCATGCCTGGAAAAGACATGACTAGTGCATTATCTCTCTTTCACTTGTGAAAACCCTTGGGAAGTGCTAGCTATTAGGAGAGGTTATAAATCATCCCTTTAAAAGAGAGAGAGAGGAGGAGGAGGATGATCATGTCGGCCTGTGGAGCTGGCCAGAGGGACTGAGGTTTTGAAAGCACACATTGAAGAGTTTGTAATACGGGGAACCAGATTTTCTAGCTGTCAGATATCTTTCAGACATAGCCTGGGAAGGCCTTCTCACCTTTCAGATTAACCTGATATTCAGTGGAGCTTACATTATGCTTCAAAAGTGTGGGCTCTGACCTATCATGTTATTTTCTTCAGAAGATCAGAAGATGGCAGATCACTTATTGGAGCCTTTAAAAGGAAAAACAAACCCTGTGGAACGGGTGTAGCTCAGTGGCTGAGTGTGCGCTTCCCGGGTTCAATCCCCAGTACCTCCTAAAAAAAAATAAGAAAACCCCTTTTATAAACTTAGTTGGTAAAGTAATGGTTTGACACAGGTATTACCTAACCTTTTTGTCAATAGGTTAAAATGTGTGGTCTTCCCCAAAGGGGTGCTTTGGAATCTGGTCCTTTGTTCTTTAGATAAGTACTCATCCAATCTCATTCTTATAGTAGCCCCTTCTGGGATCTGTTTAGATTGGTGAGGCGGTAAGTGAGAGGGTACAGGGTACTTTCTGTTTGAATTAATTGACCCTGAATGCCATGCTTTGGGCCCCTTGATCCTTGATACAATCTTCTAGAGATGGTTTTGAATTATTCAAATCTGGATTTCAGGAAAATAGGCACACTTACATGGAGATTGGAGAAGAGGAGATTGGATTTTCCCCTCTGAGATTTTAAATGCAAGGAAAATAGAACTTTCTGAATTAATGAATTGTTTGAGGCAGTGGGGGTTCTTCCCATTTGTTCTAGCTTTACAAAATTAAATCTATTTTCTGAACAGTATGGTGGGAAAATTTCTGAAAACATCTTTGTGGTAAGCTGTTAGTGGTTGTGGGGTTGTTTTTTTTTTTTTTTCCTTTTTTAATACTGCAGCTTAATAATGAGGGAGTTTTCCATTAATATTCCAAACCATGTTTGCCAGCGGATACAGCAGGTGAAGTGGTAAAATTATGGGCCCATCAAAAATACTTACGCTTTCTGTAATATGATATTAAGTTTAATATTTTTATAACCTTCACTGAATTCTAATTTCACTAAAGTAGCAAGCACGCTTCCATTTGCAGTTCAATTATGCACATTGGTTGCCTGTGTACCGAGCAAATTAGAAATGCAAAATATCTGCATGTAAGTTGGGGGGGGGATGACATTGGAAAGAATCATTAAAGATAACAATATTTAGGTATAGACACACTTTACCAAGAGTACCCCAGGAATTGAAAATGGATTGAAAACCAACACACCCAAATGTCCTAGTGTTTGAATCTGTAATTGAAAATTCAAAGAATTAAGGAGCAGTATTCATTCCTGACATATAGTTCTTTTCAGCACTTATTTCAATCACATTTAAAGCATAAAGTTCTTCCAATAAAATCCTAAGGACAGAGAATGTATATCAGCAACTCTTCTTGGATGGAAACATTGGTCAATTAATGTAATTGGGTAGTATTGCAATTGATAATTAATCCTTTTAAGATTTTGCTGACTAAGCTTAATGTAGCTGTTTGGTTCACCCTGGACCAGCCAACCTGAGGCCGCAGCTTTTAGGTGATCAGCACTGGGATGTAAGTGCACAGAGCTAAATTGGGGGAGTCTGGCTTCTTTATAGTAACATTCTTCTTTGTTTGATCGTTTCTTTGGGAGTCTCTTATAAGTGAAACCTTTTTATAAAATGTTTTTCATGAACCAGGTTTATTACTCTTGGATAAAAACAACTCACATTCATACTTAAAAGATGTCTTTAATCTTTTTCAGCAGGTGATATTCTGATTTAAAAAACAAAACACTGTTACCAATAAAAATTCAGCTTAATTGTTCTTTTTAAGACATTTTTAAAGCTTACTGTATTATCTAGACTTAAGAAGAATCTTATGTTTCACTTTTTTAAAGAATATGGCACAATTTATTTATTCTCTACATTTTCAAATTTGATCCTGAGGACTTAACATGTATATTCAATACACCTCACTTAGCTGAAGGTTACTAGAACTCTCCACAACACTACTGAGGAGCAAAAATGGAGCAAACTTGTAGAGCAGCCTAAATCGATATTCTGTTCATTCAGTACAGTTCTTTGCATATTTCTATACTTAGTTCATGAGAGCTCCCCAGTCTTGACTCCTGCCCTATTTACTCCTACCTCAGACTCGTTGTTAGCCTGACACTAACTCTGTTCTGGTTTCCAGCCCATCACAGACTAGAATAAAGGGGAAACAGCTGTGAGAGGTGGTCACGTTGGAAGTGCAGGTGTGCCAGTGAAGGAACACCCCAGAAAGTAAGCATGCAAGAGAGTTTAGGATTAACAGTAGGGGTCTGGAATTAAGCCTCAGGGCAGACTGATCTCCATTATTTTAGTTGATCAGTCCCAAGAGACATGACATCTATGTACATCTTACAGAAGACCATATAATGGGTTTTCATAACCACAACATGAGTAATCAGAAAAAGATTATATTGTATTCCATTATCAAGGATTAGGAGACAAAAGAAGTATGTTGAATTTTTGAAAAAGATTTATTTTAAAAATGTATTTATGAAAGAGAGTGAATGAGCCTTACTTGGCAAGTGGCTATGTGTAGCGTACCTCATCTTCCCAGTGACATTGGAGAAAGGAGACCTCACAGTTGGCACATTGGTACTAGTCTCTGCACAAATAAATTCATCAGACCTCGAGGAGGTTATTTAAGATGGACTGTACTGAACTGGAAAAGCCTGGAGAGAATACAAACACAATCTAGTGTTAACTTACTCATAAATAGATAAAACTAATTATTTACCTGTTAGGCTCATAGTTCCAGCCATGGGTCCCTGAATATGTAGAGGTTCAGGAAAGTAGTCATGTTTTCAACATTTTGAGAATCCTAAAGGAAATAAAAAATTTACTCATGGTAAGGGTACACAATCTAACTAAAATGTTAAGTTTCTTGCTTTAGGCTAGAATTATAGCACCTCATCTTGATAATACCTGGTTATCTTAAGTGGATCAGGAGCTCCTGTTGGTATTTATGTATGTCTTTGATTAATTTTTTTTTAAATTAATTTATTTTTTACTGTGGGTAAAAATCAAATTTTTCATAATACATACCAATATTTGTAAAATGATATATAAATATATATGCATATATGTGCATTTGCTTACTGATTAATTTTTAAAAGTGGGGGAAATGAGTTAATTACTACACTGTAAATACTAAATACAGTTTGGTAGAGAACAATCTCTTGCTATAAAGGGTGTGTGAAAGGAAAGAGAAAGATAGTGAGTGGAAACTACGGTGATGAAAAGATTGTAAACCACTATCTTCAACCATGTGTAGGCTCGCTAGGGGGAGGTAGGACAGAACAGAAACCACCCTGTTGAGGGTTAAAGGAACATCTTTCCGCTCTTTAGGTTGCTCCAAGGGGGTTTCTAGAGGAAACAGGATTCTGGAGTGCTTTGAAGCATTGAAGGGAAGAAGAGCCTGTCAATAAATGGAAAAAGGAAAAAAAAGCATATTAGTACCCAGAATGTGAAGCTATCAAAACATTAACCCCTGGTTCCAGTCTGCTTGGGGAGAAAAGAAGACCGTGTAGGAAGAGTAGTGAGCAAGGAGCTTGGGAGTCTTGGTGTCAGCAGTGTGTACTGATAAGAGTGAGAACTGGGGTATAAAGTAGCCTTCCAGTAGGAGCTGTGGTTTTAGGAAATGCATTATAGCACTAGCTCTCCAGGTGTGGTCCCCAGACCAGGAGCAGTAGCAGCTGCTGCATCACCTGGGGGTGGACCCTCAGGGTAGAGCCCAGCAATCTGTTTAGCAAGCCCACCGGTGATTGTGACCGAGACTGAAGCTTAAGAACTATTCATTACCCTCATTAAGCTCTGGAAGGTATGGTAGATTGAGATGTGAGTAAGGGGGCTGTGGGAGGGATATCAAAAGGGATGGGCCTCCCCAAATCCTCAAGATTGGGGAATGAACAGTGGACTAAAGTAGACTTATTATTCTATTATAGGCTTATTTTTCTAGCAATGGAGGAACTTTTATATGAAGTTAAAAGGCAGTGGTCACCAGAAGTTCTGAAGGGAGGGAGAGGGAGGATAGATGTAACATGGGGCCATTTTCAGGACATTGGAATTAATCCTGCATGACATTGCAATGAGAGATACAGGCCATTATACATTTTGTCAAAACCTATAAAATTGTGTGGGGCAGAATAGAAACTATAGTCCACAGTTAGTAACAATACTTTAATACATGTTCATCAATTGTAACAGATGTACCACACTAATGAAAGATGTTAATGTGGGAAAGTGTGGGAGGGGGAGGGGATGGGACATATAGGAAAACTATAAACATATTTTTATGTAACATTTATGTAATCTAAAGCTTCTTTTAAAAAATAAAATAAAAAAGAATATATCCAAAAGAAGTTAAAAACAAAAAACAAACAAACAAAAAAACGTAAAAGAAAAGGGATGGGCCAGGTAGGGCAAACATGTTAAAAGAAGACTTTAGCAATGACAAGAGAACATGAGAGTGTGGGGATGTCGGGACTTGATGTGTGGTATGTGCAGTGTGCATACCTGTTGCGTCAGAAGGGAGGCCTGTCATATGGCGACTACCAGGAAATGATTGAGGAGGACCAAAATGTAAAGAGCTGATTTGATTTTACTTGGGAAAAATTCTGTAGAAATTTTTGATCTGAGGAATAATGTGATGGCGAATGAACTATTAGGGGGATATTAAATTTGAGGGGGTTCTAGGAGTTCTACAAGGTAATTTGGATGGGAGGGAGACTGGGAGGAAGTGAGAGGATCTCCTCCTTAGGAGAAATCCAGATGGCCTGGGCTGAGGTAGTGGCAATATAAGATGAGAGAGACATTTTGAAAATAAAGTTCTGATATTAAAAAAAATAATAAAGGGAAGCGGCTGTGGCTCAATCAGTAGGGCTCCCGTTTACCATATGGGAGGCCCTGGGTTCGGTTCCCGAGGCCTCCTGGTGAAGGCAAGCCCTCCCGCGCGGCGTGGTTAGCTGACTCAGCGAGCACAAGCAGCAAGGGGGGGATAAATGAATAAATAAATAAAAATCTTTAAAAAAAAAAATAAATAAATAAAGTGTGTGTAGTAGGCTTGTTAGACTCATTCATTTGATATGTTACCATTATATAGATGAAAGTGATCTGTGACTTACTTGGGTTCTCAGAGAAAGCTTTTATACTGCATTTAAGTCATTTCTCCAAAGTGTGTCGTGAGTGTGTGTTTTAAGGTAGAACGTATTCTGCATTTCTTCTCTTTTGAAGAATGCCTGATCATATTGATCCAGTATTTTATGAACATGAAGCCCTGTTTTTAACAGGGTCCTACTTTTGCAATCTGTACTCCACCAGACATCGTATCACAAAGCGTTAACTTGGTGAGTAGTGACCCATCTCTAGGCCGTCTCCTGGAAACAGACTTCTTTTTTATTGTAGTATCAGCAATACATTTTAAAAGTGGGATAGATGGTTCATTTAAGAGGGTTTTATCATCAGTGTCTCTGGTATTCAAGTGAAATAAAGTTAATGGGAAGCTCTTTTATAGCCTGTCATGGAAAAAAGTACATAATTTCTGTCACAATTTGCATGTATGGAGCTGAAAGAACAAACGATTAACAACATTTATTGTCATGTTCTCATAAAGTTCTAGCTAATCAGGTATAGCAAATTGAATTTGACATGAGAAGATGATAGTAACTGAGAAATACAAACTTTTTGACATGTGGTAGGGGCTGTATTAAGCAGGATGAGGTAGCACCAAGGGTTTATAATAAAATACCACAAAGGCTGGATGGCAATTTGACATTCTCACTCTTGCTGTGTCTAATTTGGGAACCCAAAAGGAAAGGGGAAGTGGTAGGTGGCTGACACCTTCTTTTCTGCTTACTACTCAAGGTGGTGGGAGTGGGGCTGAGCTCCCACCTTATACCCTGACCTTCCTGAAAGGTCACAAGCAGGCCATGGTTTTCATTCACACTGTAAAGTTTTCAAAGTGGCAACTTGACTGGTGCCCATGGACATTGTATTTATATTTCACGAGTCCTGCTTTTGCAGAAGGGACATTTGGTCTGTGGTCCCAGCTGTCTCCAGTTCTCCTTTAAGGTCCTTGTGTGCTTGCATTTCTGGTTAACCAGAATGCCTGGAAAGGTCGTACGCTTCTCCTTTAACCTATTAAATATAAGTCATACCTTCTCATGGTTTTTCCAGCTTGATACTGTGGCAACATGGCAAACAGGATGCTCTGGGCCTGGAGTTATTCTTGTGGTATCTTTAAGGTCCAGGTATGGCAGTGGATCTCTGACAGTGCCCTTCTGCAGAGGCAGAGTAAGCAGCTGCCCAGGTGTTCGATTAGAGGAGTACAGGAACCCCAATCCCCTCCATATAATGGGCTTGTGTGTACTTCCGGTTTCTCCAAGGCCCAAAGGCATACTGTGTAAACTCGAGACTTGGATTGTGTTAAATTCCTCATTCCCCCTTTTTTTAACTTTTAATTTTGAAATACTTTCAAATTTACAGCAAAGTTACAGAAATAATACAGACCCAGAGAACTCCAACAAAGCTGTATCCCCTGAGATACCCAGATCCACCAATTTTACCATTTTGTCATATTTGCCATATCTGTCTGTCCGTCCATCCATCCATCCATCCATCCATTGACCAACCTGTTTTCTGAATATTTTGAGTGTAATTTATATACATCATGTTCCTTGAATACTTAATATTCCATGTATAGTTCGTAAGAACAAGGGTATTCACTCATGTAACCACATTAAGTGCATGTATCATATTCAAGGAAAAAAAAATTTTTTTTTTTTTTTTTAAAGATTTTATTTATTTATTCATTTATCCCCCCCTTGCTGCTTGTGCTCGCTGGGTCAGCTAACCATGCCGTGCGGGCGGGCTTGCCTTCACCAGGAGGCCCCGGGAACCGAACCCATATGGTAAACGGGAGCCCTACTGATTGAGCCACAGCCGCTTTCCAAGAAATTTAACATTGATAAAAAGCTTACACTATTCCAGTTTTTTTATATGTCCAAATGTCCTTTTTTTATTATTATTAAAAAAAAAAAAACTTTATTTTGAAATACTTTCAAACTTACAGGGCAGTTGCAAAAATAATACAAACCCTATACAGAGAATTCCAACATACCCCCAATCCCCCCAGATCCACCAATTTTTTTTTTTTTTTTTTTTTTCGGGAGGTCCCAGGGATCGAACCTGGGTCTCTCCATATGGAAGACGGACGCCCAACCAGTTGAGCCACATCCGACCCCCAGATCCACCAATTTTAACATTTTGCCACTATAGCAGTTTGCTATTGTTTATGAATTCCAAAAATAGATACTGGATTATGTTTGTAAACTGGTCTGTCTGAGGTTTCACTTTTACTTGATTAAATAATGATTAGGGGGAAGTGGATGTGGCTCAAGCGATTGGGCTCCCGTCTACCATATAGGAGGTCCAGGGTTCAATTCCCGGGGCGTCCTGGTGAAAAGCAAGCTGGCCCACGCAGTGAGCTGGCCTGAGTGGAGAGCTGGCCCACGCAGGAGTGTTGGCCCGTGCAGAGTGCTGGTGCAGCAAGATGACGCAACAAAAAGAGACACAGAAGAGAGACAGTAAGAGACACAGCAGACCAGGGAGCTGAGGTGGCGCAAGAGATTGAAAAGCCTCTTTCTACTCTGGAAGGTCCCAGGATTGGTTCCCGGTGCTGCCTCAAGAGAAGACAAGCAGACACAGAAGAACACACAGAGAGCAGACAATGAGCGCAAAATAACGACCTGGGGCGACAAATAAATAAATATTAAAAAACCAAATTATGATTAGGGCTTTGATTGGGCCACGTCAGTAGGGTGTTGAGTCCCTGCCCCTTGGTGGTTGGGGACTCACGGATTAAAGACATGGTAAAGGACATAGATGGAGTTTTTGATGGTGGAGTTTTGAGGTGAAGTCCAGGAAGTAAACACACAGGAGAAGAACACAGAGGAATAGAGACAACTCCACAGACAGGGCAGAAGCCTTGGGAAGAGAGGTGAGATGTTCACCTTATAGTCTACAGCTGACCTTGTGGAGAGCCGCAAGCCTGAGCCTGGAGAGAATTGAGCCCCTGGGAGAGAGACAAAGCCTAGAGAGCCTGATGGCCTACAGCTGATATTTTAAGAAGCTGGGACCATGGAGCCTTAAGAGGAAGAGGAAGGCTGAATGTTGGCAGCCATCTTGCTCCAACATGTGGCAACAGACCTTGGTGAGGGAAGTAACTTATACTTTATGGCCTGGTAACTGTAAGCTTCTACCCCAAATAAATACCCTTTATAAAAGCCAACAGATTTCTGGTATTTTGCATCAGCACCCCTTTGACTGACTAACAGCCACCTTTACTATTTCCTTTCCTTTTTTCACTCCCTCCTTCCCTCCCTTCCATCCACTATCTATTCATTTTCTGAGTGAAGATTGTATATATGCATCATGCTCCTTGAACACTTAATACTGCCATATACATTTCCTTACAAACAATTATATTTACTTGTGTTACCACCTTAAGTACAGTTATAAGTTCAAGAGATTTAACATTGATAGAAAACTAATATTCTATATTCTAATTTTTTATTATGTCCCCATCTTTTGAGCCTTCTCTCATCTCTTATTAGAACCATCAAGGATCATGTTTTGCATTTAACTGTCATTGTCTCTTTAGTTGCCCTTCCTTTCCCCTCCCATCTCTTCCCCTCCACTTCCCTCCATTCCACTGATTTCTCATTTCATTTTATGCATTTGCCTTTTAGATCCTTTAGGAAGTAAAAAGTTGAGTTACAAACCAAAAATAACAATAATATTTGTATTTATATTTACTCCTGTCTTTATCCTTACAAGAGATCTGTATTCACGTGGCTTTGGTCTATTGGCCTTCCCTTTCAACCTGCAGAACTCCCTTTAGCATCTCTTGTAGGGCTGGTCTAGTGACGAACTCCCTCAGCTTTTGTTTATCTGGGAATGTCTTACTCTCTCCCTCATTTTTGAAAGACAATTTTGCTGGATGTAGAATTCTTGGTTGACATCCCCCCCCCCCCCGCTTTTAGCACTTTGAATGTGTTATTTCATTGGTTTCTTGCCTCCATGGCTTCCAGTGAGAATTTGGCACAGTTTTTACTGAGGCTTCCTTGTATATTACACATTGCTTCTCTCTTGTGGCTTTCAGAATTCTCTATTTTTGGCATTTGACAGTTGTGTTAAAATATGTCACGGTATGGGTTTATTTGGGTTTGTCCTGTTGGAGCATCCTGGATGTGCCTATTTGTGTCTTTCATTAAATTTGGGAAGTGCTCAGCCATTATTTAAACATTCTCTCTCCTCCTCTGTTCTCCTTCTGGGACTCCCACAATGTGTATGTTGGTATGCTTGATGGTGTCCCACAGGTTCTTCAGGCTCTGGTCACTTTTCTTCTTCCTTCTGCTCCTCAGTGGATGATTTCAATTGTCTTATTTTCAAGTTCACTGCTTTTTTCCCCCTTCTGTCATCTCCAATGTACCATTGGACCTCTCTAAGGAATTTTTAATTTCTGTTACTGTGTTTTGCAGCTCTGTTTGGTACTTTTTCATAATTTTAATCTCTCTACTGATAATCTCTTTGTGTTTATCTGTCATTTTCCTGATTTCCTTTAGTTCTTTGTCCATGTTTTCCTTTAGCTGTTTGAGCATATTTGGGATCATTTTTAAAAGTCTTTTCCTGGATTGTCCCTGTCTGGTCTTCCTCATTGACAGATTTTCCAGTGCTTTAATCTTCTCCTTTGCCTGGGCCATTACTTCTTGTTTGTTGGTATGTTTTGTAATCTTTTCTGAAACCTCAACATTAGGATATATTTTTTAAATTTTTTCTTTTTTTGACATTTTGATAATTTATTATCACTGGAATTTAGACTCCGAGGCATCTGTTCCCTATCTAAACTTGTATCCAGCTAGTGTTGTGACAGACTTTTCCTTGAATGGCAGGAGCTAACCAAAAAAGAAAAAAAACAAGTGGACAAAAAGAAAACACTTTTTCTGGTCTTTGCAGATTGGCCTGTGCAAGTGCTGTCCTTCATAGTTTATCCATTCATTGAGTTTAGAAAATAGCTCAAGGCCAAAGAGTAGAGGCCTCCCTGGTACTTACTGTGCATGCGTTTTATCTTGGGCATGTGCCCGAGGAATTCTTCTGTTTACACTGATAGGAACTGCCCCTTCTTCCCTAGGAAACGTTTTTCTCCTGGGGCACTGCATTGTATGTTCCTCAGCCAGCATTCCCTTGCCCCAGTGCAGCTACGACTTGGTTGCTCTCCCACAGTGTTCTATAGGGGAGCTTTGTGAGCTGCCTTCTACACGCAGGGCAAGTTCTGGGATAGCAAGTCCCTCAGGCCACCATTAGATGGGCCCAGATAATACATGCTCCACGTGTGTGCTTGAAGGTTACTCGGCTCTTTCTGGAACTGTGACCAGGCACCCAGGCCTGTTCCACACCGAGCTGGTGTCATCAGATTCTACCATTTTTAAAAAAATATTTATTTTATTTATTTCTCCCTTCCCCCTCGTTTGAGCTTACTGTCTGCTCTCTGTGTCTGATGGTTGTGTGCTCGTCGTCTTTCTAAGAGGCACTGGGATCCTAACCCAGGACCTCCCATGTGGGAGGGAGGCACCCTCATTCATATATATATATTATTTACCCCCCCCACACACACTCTGCTTGTAGTTGTTTTCTGTGTCCATTCACTGTGCATTTCCTCTTTGTCTGCTTGTCTCCCTTTGTTGAGTCATCTTGCTTTGCCACCTCTCCACAGGCACGGGCCGTCAGCTCTCTGCGGGCGTGGGCCAGCTTGCCCTTACCAGGAGGCCCCGGGAACCGAATCCAGGGCTTCCCATATGGTAGACGGGAGCCCAACTACTTGAGCCACATCCGCTTCCCCCTCACTCATTTTTAAGAATTATTATTATTTTATTTTTATTTTTATTATTTTTTTACCGGGAGGTCCCAGAGATCGAACCCGGGTCCCTCCATATGGGAGACAGACGCCCAACCATTTGAGCCACATCCGTCCCCCTCCCCTCACTCATTTTTGAGCAAATACGTGCTGTATCCCCAGGTCTGAAGAACCAGAGTTTGCCAGTTTTGCTTTCAAATAAAGATGGTGTTCCCTGAAAAAGCGTCTAGTTCAGCTCAGAGCCCAGTCTCACAGTTGCTTCTCCTGAGACAGCCTTTGCACTTTAAGAGACACCACAAATACCTTCTGTGTACTTCCCATTTCGTTGCATGGGTTAAAAAGATGGTTTCTCAATGGTTGAAATTCAGTAAGATTAATAATTTTAATTGCTTCATCAAAGATATTCTTTAGTGAAACTGGCTTTTTTTTTTTTTTTTTTTAAATGTGTGGCGGTGAAGAAAGCAGTGATGACCAGCACTGTTTGGTGTCACTGCCTTGGTCTCTGCTAAGGCTCCAGCATTCTACCTACCATTGTTGTCAACCCAGTGAAAAAGGCAAATAACATCTTAGAATTATTTTGAACATAGTTTTGGCTTCCTAGACTCCCTGAGAGGGTCTCAGGAACCATAGGGGTCTGCAGATCATGCTTTGAGAACCTGTAGTGGAGAAGCCTGAACTCTGGAGTCAAAGCCAGGTTGGAGCCCTGGCTGACTATGGGACTCAGGTGAAGTCACTTAGCCTTTCTCAGCCCTTATCTTCTCACATAGAAAAAGGAGATATGAGACCTCTTTGATGTATTTTTGTGAAGAGTAAATGGGAGAACCATTGAAAATTTGCCTTCTACTAGAGTGCCTAGTATATAGTAGGCACTAGTGAAGGTTATTTTCCTTTCTTTATGGTACGTTGTGCAGTGGCATGTTGAAAGTGGGGAAGAATGGAAAGGGGAACAGCAGTGCTTCTTGGGGATGTCTTATGTTCTCTAGACCCATACGCTCTTTGTGTATGACCCCATGCAGTTTCACCTAAAGAGTAAGGTTGGAAAGTGGATGTGGCTCAAGCCACCTGGGAGTCCCAGGTTTGGTTCCTGGTGCCTCCTAAAGAAGATGAGCAAGACAGCGAGCTGACACAACAGGCTGGCACGGCAAGCTGGCACGGCAAGCTGGCACGAGATGACGCAACAAAGAGACATAACAAGGAAACACGAGAGATACAACAAGAGGGAGCAGAGGTGGCTGAAGCCATTGGGTGCCTCCCTCCCACATGGGAGGTCCCGGGTTCGGTTCTCAGTGCCTCCTAAAGACAAGCACAGAACGAGCACACAACGAACAGACATAGGAAGCAGACAGCAAGCGCAAACAATGGGAGGTGGGGGGAGAGATTAATAAATATATCTTTAAATAAAGTCAGCTTTTTTGAAAATTAATGATGTCTTCTGACTGCCCTTGTCTTCTGGTTTATCTTTAGAACTCTCCCTGTATGATAGCCTTTCACAGACAGGGAACAGTCTCAAGGATGAGGCAGTGTTTGCTACTAGAGGTGTGTCCTGAACATCTAAGTTTAGTCTAGGACGAAGTTCTCCTCTTTCCCAGACTAGAAAGTACTAGAGCTTGATTTTCTCACAGCTAAGCAAGATCTGAAATTCTCAAAATCCAATTCACTTTAATATGTAAAAACAAAGAGTAATTTTACAGCATTTTGAAGACTGTTTCAACTCCAAAAAAGGTTGACAGCCCCTGTCCAAGAAAGATCACAGTGCATGTGAAGACATTGGTACCTTTGTTTATGACATGTTTCTTCCTTATTGCAGTCCTGGGGGTGGAAAAGAACAAGGTACGAATTCAGCTTACAGAAGAAGGGCCTGCATTTTTGGTCTGCCAATCTAACCACTTGTCCGAGGCTCTCTGACCTGATGTGAAAGGAGTGTTCCAGGTCTGTCCTACAGGAAAGCTGTCACCCGCTCATGGTGCCCAGGAAGGTTATCTGAATTCCAGTTCCACAGCTACCAGCAAAGATGGCTTCTCCACGAGTAAGCCATGCTTTTAAACCTGGAAGAGTACAATTCCAGATAAAGTGGCCTTTGGATGTTTAAGTGACCTTCTGCTGGTGATCACACTTATTGGGATTTTGGGTACTTGGACTGAAATCCTTATATTAGTCATCTTTATTCATAGCCACACTTGGTGTAGTGGGTTTTGTGTATACAAGTCCCAAGTTTATAAAAGATTTGCTCTCTGGAGGACGGATGTGGCTCGGGTGGTTGGGCGTCTGTCTCCCATATGGAGGGATCTGGGTTCGATCCCCGGGACCTCCCGGTAAAAATTTAAAAGAAAAATATAGAAGGCATGTGGGCCACCACGCCCCACGAATGGGTGTGCTGTCAGGCCCTGCGAGCCATGCAGCAAGATGAAGACGTAACAGGAGAGTGACACAAGGGAGAGCCAAGATGAGATGCACTGAAAAACCGGGAACTAAGGTGGCACAGGTGGTAGGACGTCTCTCTCCCACATCGGTGGTTCTGAGGATTGAATCCCAGTAAAGACAGAAGGATGACAAGAGAGGGCAGGAAATGGACACAGAGTTGCCCAGCGAATGGACACAGAAACAGCAAAAATAGGGCGGGGGGTGTGTGTAAAAATGGATAAAAGTAAGTAAATCCTTAAAAAAAAAAAAAAGGATTTGCTGTCTGACATATATTGATTTTGTCCTGAAAAAGTCTCTAGCAAGGCCACCTGTTGCTCACAGCACTTGGATGGATATTGCAGTCAACAGAACTGCCTGGGTGATTTGGTGCACCAAAACTTTGAAATCTGATGCATCATTAGGGTTTTTATTTTTTAAAGATTTATTTATTTTATTTATTTCTCCCTACCCCCTTATTGTTTTTCACTTGCTGTGTCTCTTCATCTTCCTTGTTTCTTTAGGAGGCACCAGGAGCCAAACCTGGGACCTCTGATGTGGGAGGGAGGTACCTAATCTCTTTAGCCACCTCTGCTCCCTGCTTTGTTGTGTCTCTCGTTATGTTTTTTCTTCTTGTGTCTCTTGTTGTGTCAGCTTGCCGTGCTTGCCTGTTGTGCCAGCTCGCTGTTGTCTTTGGAAGGCACCGGGATCCGAACCAATGACCTCCCATGTGGTAGGTGGGAGCCCAGTCGCCTGAGCTACACCCGCTTCCCCTTTTTTTTTTGGTTTGTTTGTTTGTTTTTTAAACAAATCAATTTTCTTGATACATATCAGCAAACATACAATTCATCCCAAAGTGCACAATCAGTGGTATTCAGCACAATCACAGTTGTGCATTCACCACCTCAATCGTCATTAGAGCATTTCCATTATTTCAATAAAACAAACAAGAAAACAGGATAATCCATCACTGCCCAGTCATTGTTAGGTTTTAGTAGACTTTCTCTGTCCTCAAGGTAGAGAGGGCCAGGGCCCCTGTATCCCTGAGATGGATAAGGGAAATATGTATTTGTATTGCCTGCCATGCTTGGTTCTGTAAGGTTATGTGATTGTGAGTCTGGGGTACAGGATGTGAATCCATCCTACATTTGAGTGACCAGTGTGGCAGCAGGGCTCTGGACTGGACTTGGAGCCATAAGGTCTTGGCTCTCTGTTCCTAACGTTGTCACCTTGAGCAAGTCACTTCACTTTGTTGAGCCCCAGGTTCTTCATCTGTGGACTGGGGCTAAGGACACCTGCCCTTTATCTGATGCATGGGGTGGTTGATTATGAGGCTTGAGAGGAAGCATCTGGTAAGCCCTAAGGAGCTGTCCAAAGGCAGGAGGGCACTGATGAGTGCCCTCCAGAAGGTGTGGCTGGAAGCCGTGCTGGTGGGAAAAGACAACTTGCATTGTTAGAGGACAGGGAGTCAGTTTCATATAGTAGCTGTGAGCTTGGGTTCTGCTGTGAGAATGCCTGGATTGAGCCCTTGCTCTTTCCTGGTGTAACCTTAGGCAAGTTAGTTAACCTCTCTGTGCTTCACTTTTTTTTCCTGGAAAATAGGCATCAAAATACTCCCCTTTCCCATAGTGCCTAACTCTTAAGTATTAAATGAGATAATAACAGACCTCAAGTTGAGAGCCCAGTTTCTGGTACATGGGAAACTCAGTACACAGTAGTAGCTCTTATTAGAGTTGGACTGCAATAGACTTTTCCTGCTTGTGAACTTATGTTTCAGGCACTTAATTTGGTATGTGGCTTAACCCCCAAAGCCTTATAGCAAATAGTGTATTTTAGCTCGTTTGCGACAGAGGCAGTGTCTGTCTATCGTCTTCTAGGAGGCACAGGACCCAAACCCGGGACCTCCCATGTGGTAGGCAGGTACCCAACTGGTTGAGCCACATCCGCTTCCCCAAACACTGTGTTTTAGAACAGGTATCATTTAACAGGGGTCGGTCCCAGTCTACCTTGGGAAATAGGCTGAAGGAAGCCAGGCAGAGCAGGAAGGCACCTCCCTTGGTTCAGTGGGTGTTACTCATCCATAGGAGCCATTATGTGAGATTCCTCTGGGTTCCTGGGGAGAAAGGGGGATATAAGCTGGTGCCTCCAGGCTGTTTGAGTGTCCTGGTTATGAAAATTTTCTAACATTATATTGGCAAAATTTTATTTCAAGCATTACTAATAAAGGTAAAAACTAAATGAGAAATATAAAAAGAAGCAAAGAGAAGCTAAAACAGTTCCTTAGATGGCTTGGATTATTCTATTTTAGTTTGCAAAAGATCATTCTGATACGTTTTCTTGAACAAAACAGGCTTGTGGTGTTTCTATCAGTTTCTTTTTTCTGTGTGGCTGAATACAGGTGTTTATGACAATTTTGTGATAGTGAAAGATCACGGGGCCGGGAATCAGAAACAGAAGCCTTGAGCTCTAAGCCTTGCACTGTCACTACCTGCTATTTGACCTTGGGCAAATCCCTTCACCTTTCTGGGCCTCAGGTTTTTGACCTGAGAATGAAGAAGATTCTGGTAATCTTGCTCTGCTCAGTTCACCAGGGATCTTGTAGGCTCTCAGATGAGTGAATGACACTAAACTGCTTTACAACCAAAATACAGGTGTTACATGACAAATGGCTACTGATAACCAAGCTCTGACCCTCCTAATGAAATATTTTCTTTCTCAGTGATGTTACAGCCTTTCGATTATGATCCCAATGAGAAAAGTAAACACAAGTTTATGGTTCAGTCTATGTTTGCGCCAACTGACACTTCTGATATGGAAGCAGTAGTAAGTACTGAATACTATTTTTTCCCCCTCCCAGTAATTAAAAACAAGCGTAACTGACTGTCTTCGTTGATGTTTAACTTTTGGACAGAAAAATTAAGGGTAGGCCACATCTTTTTGTGTTTGAGAGAGATCAGTGATAGTAGGCCATCTTCCCTTTCCTAAGAAGGATTATTGAGGCATTTGTTACTTTTTCTTCTGTTTTCTGGAGCATGATGTGTGTCACTTCATGTGACATTGTGTGAGCAAGGAAACCGTATAACAAATACAAAACCTGGAATATTTAAGAGTATGTTCCTGTGGCTTTTGCTGCAAGGTGTGGCAAAAGAGGAGCATGGGAAGGCTTGGAATGTTGGGTTTTTGAGCATTGGTCTGCCTTTTACTAATATTGTGGCCTTTGCAAAGTTTCATGAACTCATTTGAGTTTTTTTGTCACCTGTAAAATGGAGATAAAAACCCAAATTCACATGGTTATTGTGAAGAAGAAATGTGCTGTGGGAAGAAAACACTTGGCACAATGTCTGACATTTGTTTTAACTGAGTGCTGTCATAAGCCAGGCATTAGATATAGAAGTTACTCAATAAATATGACCTATAATTAATTCTCTCACACTAGGCATAACCACTGTTAATAGGAGCCTTACTTGTAGTTCTTTTGCTTTTGCTTTTGCTGTTCAGACCTCCAGAAAGTTGAAAAAATAGTACAGTGACCCCTTGTATAACCTTTACCTAGATTCACCATTTGTTAATATTTTGCCACATCTGCTTCATTTCCATCACAAATTCTTTTTGCTGAACCATTTGAAAGCAAGTTGTAGTCTTCTTGACACTTCACCCCCAAAATACTTCAGAACAAGGACATTCTCTTATATAACCTCAATACTATTTTTGCAGCTGAGAAAATTAACATAATTCAATAATACTATATAAATAAAAAAAAAAATCCATCTTCAAAATTTTCCAGTTGTTCCAAAGATGTCCTTTAGTCATTCTTATTCTAGAAGAGTATTTGCCCCCTCCACCTCCCACCCTTTGTTTTTCATGACTTTGGATTTTTTAGAGTCCAGGCCAGTTGACCTATAGAAATATCCCATATTTTGGACTTGTCTGATTGTTTCCTTATGATTATAGTCAGGTTAAATATTTTTTGGCAAGAATATTCCATAGGTGATGTTATGTAATATGTCTGAAAGCATTTAATCCCCTCTGATGATGCTGCATTTGATCACTTGGTTAAGATGGCAACTGCTGGCTCTCTCCAGTATCCAAGTCCGTTTTCCCTTTGTGATTAATAAGTAATCTGTGATCCTCTTGGTAACAGGTTGAGCCCACGTAAATATACTGCTTTCCAGCATTCTTGCACTTGGAAGTTTTAACATCCATTGATGATCCTTGCTGATGGTCTTGACACTTAATGCTTGCTTAGATACATAAATTCATGTGTGTGCTCAGAGGATCAGACTTAAATATTATTTGCACCTTCTTCACTTAATATTCTATAGATTTTCCCCAAGTAATTAAAAATTTCTTAGCATTATTTGAATAGCAGCATGCTAATATATTGAAGGATCTGCCAGTTCCTTGTTAAACATATGGAGTGCTTCCCTTTTTTGGCTCTTGGTACCTGTGTTGTTCTAACTGTCTCCTGCATGGTTTTGGGGGTGGAGGGTGGGGGATGGGTCCTTCTTCTGTATTGTGACCTTGCTGCTATGCTGTTCCACATTCCCAGGACACCTGGGAATTCTTGTCTTCTACCTGCCAGAAGGAGGCGTAAATAAGGGGCACATCATCCTAGACATGGGGGTTTAGCCAGGAAGGTGCTCATACCAGCAGACTGGAGGAAGTGGGTGTGGGTCCCATGGGGCAGTGGCAAGGGAAGGGTTTGATAGTTTGTTTGCTCCGTTGGTAGTTGACAGAGTAGTTCCAAAACTACTCTCAGATAGTAGGCACTAGGCTATCTGAGAAGGATGAGCCTGGTGAAGTAAGCTTTATTTTCTTAAGGAGACCCATGTTACCTCTGGTCATCCAGGCATCATAATTAGGAAAATTCCTCTTTTGCCAGCAATGCTTCTCTCTCTGTTCCATGTGCTCCCCAAAGACCTGTGGCATTAGGAGCATTTGTTAACTTTGAGGAGTCAGGCAGCAAGACTGGGGTTTGTGAAGTGTAATAAATATTCAGGAAAGCTACTGTGTTTAATCTTGTCATGTTAAAAATATTAAAATCTCACCAGACTTAAATTCTTTATTTAATATACATCAGGGCTTTCTCATTAAGAGTATTTTTCTGAAATTGTCACTTATAGGAAGAAAATTATTCTTCCAGCAGCTTTATAATATCCTGATTATTAAATTTAAATTGTTTTAGTGGAAGGAGGCAAAACCGGAAGACCTTATGGATTCAAAACTTAGATGTGTGTTTGAATTGCCAGCAGAAAATGATAAACCAGTAAGTATGTTTATAGTTAACAATAATTGAATGTTGCAAGCTGATACTTATTTGCATACCATCTCCTGCAAAACCAAGATTTAAGTTGGCAAATTATTTTCCTTCCTTTGATGTACAAAGAAAAAAATAAGCTGAAGTCAACAAGTAAGTGGGTCTTTGTGAAATCAGCCTCTGAAAGGCTGGCAGAAAGACAACTAACTGTAATAATTTTTCCCTAAAAAGTGCAACCTTTTGTTTCTTAAGATGTCATACATCCCAAATTACTTCTTTGGCTTGGCAGAGTTATGTGTTGCTGTTAAACAGTGGGTGAGACTAAAACAGGGACTGATTTGTCCTTTATTATGGTGCTTGATGGACAGTGGTAAGCACCTGGCGCTGCTGCTGCTGCTGCTTAAACCATGTAGGTGCTACCGTAGGCTTCTCTGCTGGCTTCTTTCCCTCTGCACCTGCTCACGCTACCCTCCTTACTCATCTACCTTTTCAGCCAAAACTTCAGCCTCAGCCCTGTTGATTGATATTTTAGCCAGAAGATTCTCTGTTGGGGGGCCATCCTGTGCATTATAGGATGTCTGGCAGCATCCCTGGTGCCTACTTACTAGATGCCAGTAGCACCCCCACTCCACCCCACCCTGCCCAGTTGTGATGACCAAAAATGTCTCTAGAGATTGCCACAGGTCCCCTGGGGGCAAAATTCACCCCTTCTTGAGAATTATCTAACTCCTGTACTGACTGAGAGGGTGAGGAAAAAGAAGCACATTCCTCCAAAGCTATCAGCTCACTTTTCCTTTTAAAATAAGTTGAGGGGGGCGGATGTGGCTCAAATGGTTGGGCATCCGTCTCCCATATGGGGGGACCTGGGTTCGATCCCCGGGACCTCCCGGTAAAATAAAAAAAAAAAATAAATTAAAAAAAAAAAAAAAAAAAGTTGAAACCAAAGGATAAGCCTGTCATGGCCCTCACTTGTGAGCAGTTGAAGAGAGAAGACTGTATCTGGAATGCTAATCTGGATCTCCCTTCAACCTAGTCGTAAAAACTTAAATTGTATTAAACACACAAAAAATTGAAAACACATGCAGAATATTAAACTACCCTGGCCACTAATAGCTGGAGATGGGAAATAGAAATGCTCTGAAATATTAATCTCCAGGAATTTGGCTGATTTGTGTCAGATCTACTTAGTATTTTCTTTCTGCTCTATAATTTCCAGTATTCTTATCCTGTTTCTTTGAATGGACAGTGGTCATTTTTTCCCCTCCTCCCATTGCACACTGTGTCCCCGGAAGGAAAGTGTCTGGATATTGTGAGGCCTGTATTCTGGCCCTAGCTCTGTGATATATTAACTCTGTGGCCTCCCTCTTTTTTTTTTTTTTTTTTTTCTTTTTTCCTTTTCTGAGGTACTGGGGCCCGGGGATTGAACCCAGGACCTCGTATGTGGGAAGACGACACTAACCCACTGAGCCACATCGGCTTCCCTGAGTTGGCTCTTTCGTCTGTTTTGCTTGTTGTTTGTTGTTTGTTTTTTTTTATTTCAGGAGGCACTGGGAATTGAACCTGGGACCTCCCATGTGGGAAGTGGGCACTCAACCGCTTGACACACACACACACACACACATCTAATGTGGAAAATGAAAAGCAGAGTTAGATCCATGGTTTGCCATTTGCCACCCAGAACCCCAGGGCAATGACCCCCGTCATTTTATTTCCCCCGAAAAATATGTCTTTCCCCAACTTGCTGACTATTATTCCCAGTAAATCTCAAGGAGGGTGACATAGCACAATTTTGGCAGGAGAGATAGGGGGCTGTGTAGTTTGCAAAAGTACCCTCTTCCAGCTTGAAACACTGCAGACACTGAGGTTGTCTCACCTTCATTCTAACTTTGAAGTTCTTCATGAACTAAATTACCTTTTATGTAATACCCCTCCCTGGCCTCCTGCCACTGCCCAGCCAGTCCCGGCAGTGTTCAGATCTTCATGGTGACAGTAATTTGTGGCTAATAATTCCTGAGCTGCACAATTACAGTATGCTAATTTTTGCATGGCAGCAATTTGATAGTGCAATATGCATAGCCCTCTTTTTCTCTTTAAGTATTAGTCTCAGCCGAACTTCATTATTTGCCCTTATCCTTAATTTCTGGGGCCCAGTTGCTTTAGATTATTAAGATACTAGATAAAGTGATCCATTTAAAAAATAAATGTGACATTTTACAGTGTGGATGAAACACTACCATGTGTGGTGTTTGCTGAGAACTACTTTACTTTGCATAAAAATGTTCTTTATTATATAGTTGGTGACACTTGGGCTTTCATTTATTTCTGAACAGCATGATGTAGAAATAAATAAAATTATAACCACATCTGCATCAAAGACAGAAACACCAACAATGTCTAAATCTCTGAGTTCTTCTTTGGATGACACTGAAGTTAAGAAAGTGATGGAAGAATGTAAGAGGCTACAAGGTGAAGTCCAGAGGCTACGGGAGGAGAACAAACAATTCAAGGTAACATTTTATTTTCTGAGAATCTATAGGAACTCTTTTACTAGGTTCTTGGGTGGGGAAGTTTCTGAACCTCTGGGTTTGCAGTGGATTTTTGTATTTGTGCGTTTTCCCCTCTGGGAAGAAATTTCCACAACTTTCATCAGGTTCTCAAAAGGATCCTTGAGTCCCCAAAGTTAAGAACCACTGTCCCTTGAGCAGAAGTTTCTAAGCCCTGCTAAATTCTTGACCCCTTTAAAAAGAAAACACAGTACACCTCCCACTCTCAATTAGTGTAAATTGAACATAACTTTTGAGACTAACAATAAAACAGCAGTGGTGATTTTTGAATATGCATTTTCAAGCCCCATTTCACCCCATTCACTTGGGTGAGAATCTTTTTTTTTTTTAAAAGAAGGTCCATGCTGGCTTGCATTCGCTTTCAACATAGGTAAACTTCTGATTTTTGAAGATTCTGAATAGAACATCTGGGCAGTATGAGTCTCAACAGACTATTAAAGTGGTGATGAGATGGGAAATGGGAAGCTGTCACAGCAGACAAGAGATTGAGATGATAGAAGGAGAGACCCAAGTTTCTAGCTTGTTGATGTTGACAAGGCGGTTGGCTTGGTCTTTGGAGGGCCAGCTTGTGCTGGGTGGTGAAGGAGATGAGGCATATTTCTTGTGGCTTTGGAGACCTGTGGTGGCCTGGAAATCACTCTAGTCAAACTAGAACTAGCTCTGAGTCTATATGCGAGTCATAGCAACTCTTGGCCTCCTTTTGCTAAACGCTTCTAAGGCCCCTTCCACCTTTAAGAGTATCAATTTATTTCTGACATGATATGGAGGAGAACATCTGACTATAGAAACTTTTGTTGCGGCTTAAATTTTTAGGCCACTCTGTTTTCTTAATCTTGATCATGCAACCCAAGCATGTAATAGGTTTTCACTCTTTAACTACCAGAGCAGCAGGTACATGTAATAAGTTCACTTAAGCTGACTTTTCCTTCTCTTTTATTCTGATAGTGTAGTGGCTATAGGAGAACTGACAGTGTTGGTAAAATGGCATCATCTTCTTCCTTTACAGCAATCTTGGTTTGTTATATTCAGTAACTTCTTTTTTAGTGGGGAGTAAATTATGTAGCTGACACTTTACTTTTTGGCTCAAAAATCTAAGATATGCCTAAAGCTTCTCTTTAAGTATATTTCTTTATTCAGAAACAGAGTTCTGTGCCATTTAAAGTGATAAATAGGTAGAAATAGGCTCTACAAAAACTCAATAAAATAAATGTTGTACTTTGCTATGCCCATTTTTTCTTGAAGTTAATTGAATAACACCAGTAATTTATTTCTGTGCTACGATATTGGCCATGCCCCATGAGTAGAATATTTTTAAAATATTGTCAGACCAAAATTAAAAAAAAAAAAAAAAGGAAAATATTATCAGACCAATCTTGACTTTAGAAGATTCTTTATCCTGCCAAACACTAATTTCCTGTTTTGTGTTTTTTGTATTGGTTCATTCTTTAATTTCGCCAGCAAATTTATTGAGGATCTGCTATGTGTCAGGTGCCACAGATACAAACATGAGTGACTTCAGCCCCTCGGGAGCAATGGGGTGACAGGGAGAAGCATAAAGACAAATAAGGACAGCCCAGTGTGGTCAGCAGTCTCACAGAAGTATCAGCTAAGTGCTGTGGAAAGTAAACTCCATGGGCTTGTCTGCCTCATATTCAGGACCTACCAGGCACTCAGTGAATGAATGAATTGAAGAGAAGAAGAGAAAGTATAACTGGTGTGTGGGGTTTAGGGATGAATAGATGAAGTAATTAGCAAGAGATCTGACTGTGAAGATGAGTGTGGGCTCTAATGGAAGGGCTTGATGAATGCCATGCCAAGGCACATGGGCTTGGCCTTTTGCGCAGTGGGGAACTACTGGCAGAGTCCTAAATGGAGCATTTTCCTACAAGTCATGGGGAACCAAAGAGTGCCGTGATTTAGATATGTTATAAAAGGCTAACCAGTGGGGCTGTGAAGGACAGATAAAAGAAAAGAGAGTCCTCTGGCAGTAGTTTTCTCATTGGTCTCAAGCTAGTCCCTTCCTCTCTGTATGCTTCAATTTCTCCATTTGTAAAATGAGGAGGTGGGACTATATCATGTGATCTGAGCCTATGGCAGAAATAGCCCACCCTTCATCCAGGTAACTTCTGCTTTGAAATGTGCATTTGCTCCGCAGGAAGAAGATGGACTTCGGATGAGGAAGACAGTGCAGAGCAACAGCCCCGTGTCTGCGTCGGCCACAGCTGGGAAGGAGGAAGGCCTCAGCACCCGGCTACTCGCTCTAGTGGTCTTGTTCTTTATTGTTGGTGTAATTATAGGGAAAATTGCCTTGTAGAGGCCGCATGCAAAGGATGGTAAATTGGATTGATGGATCTGCCATATCATGGGATTTACATTTATCATAACCATGTGTAAAAAGAAATTAATGTATGATGACATTTCACAGGTCTTGCCTTTAAATTACCCCTCCTGTGCGCACACACACAAACACATACAAATATAACAATGTTAACAATCTTTTAGAAAGTTTAAATGTCTAGTAAATGATTGGCGGGAAAAGAATGATCTTTATTAAATGATGAGGGAAACCATGATTAATACCACACTGGCATATTGTAAATGTCATTTTAAACATTGGTAGGCTTTGGTACATGTTGCTGGATTACCTCTCCTAAAACAAGACACTCTTCCTCGCCTGTTGGTGCTGGTCCTTGGGAGCCAGAGCCCCATGCGGCGGGGAGGCTCTTTCACCTCTTTCTAGTAATCCACCACGCTGCTCACTCACTCCCGAGGCTTCTTTTCCATGTCTTCAGTTCTGTCCTCATCATCAGTTTCTTGGGACTGATGAACAGAGTCAGAAGCTGAAAAGAATTGCACTGTGGCAGCATCAGATGCGCTCGTCATGAATGAGAGGCGTATGTTGACTGATTGACCCAACACTTTGGAAAATAAGTCAATGCTTTGTTCTCTAAAGGGACCAAGCTAAAGTACTATTGGTTCATGTAGTGAAATTGAACTGTTATTCAGAGATGTTTAACGCATATTTAACTTATTTAATGTATTTCATCTCATGTTTTCTTATTGTCACAAATTTTAATTAATGCTGTGGCCTAAAAATCGCCTGTGCTACCTACTGCCAGTGGGTTACGCTGGCTTTGCTGCTGGAGCACTGTGGACTCCTCTCTCTCTGGAGGTTTCTGGGCACTATGTACCTGTGGAAGGTGTGACTCAGTTGAATGTTGGAAACAGCAGTCAGGATGTGTTTTTCTGGGTAAATAAATAACAGCTATCATAGGGAGGGAAATTCTTAGTAGTGACAGTCAAGTCTAGATTACTCCTTCAATGGAGAAGAGTAGCTGATCTTCAGAAGATGAATATACTGTTTTTTCACCATCCGTGAACTACCACCCATGCTTCCAGCACACATGTTCCTAGGTCTGGCCTGACCCTTCTCAGTTTGGCCCTAGCTTGGACTCATGAAGAGGGAATCAGGCCTCAAAGTGGTAGGAGAGATGGGAACCGGCTGGGGGTGGGTAGGGAAGGGATTATGAGAGACTCTTGAAGTAATCCATCAAGTAGTAATTGAGAGTTTGACTGTTAATTAATTTTATGCCGTAAAAGACCAGTCCAATCCTGTTTGACTATGTAGCATCTTAAAAAGAAAAAAAAATTAAAATAAAGCCCCAAAATTAAGAGCTTTTTTGTCATTTTGTTGCATTTGCTATCTGGGGGAAATTATTATTTTATCACATTATTATTTTGCCATTGGTAGGTTGATTTAAAAATAGGACATGGATGAAAAAAATATTTTTGAAGAGGGTGGGTGGTTGGCCTCAACTGAGGGTATGAAAAGAACACTATTGAAAATATAAGAACCTGGTAACCCTTGCCCATTCATCACTTCTCTCAATAAAAGGAAACCTCTCCTCTAGGTCAAGGAGCCTTGCTGAAGAGGTGAGTGAAAAGGTATGCTGAGCACGGTTCCAGGGTGGGGATGGGCTTTAAAAGACAAAAACATCAAGGAAGACAATTCTTAGAGGGCATCACCTTGAGTCAGATTTCTCTTGAGCCTGGCTGGGGTAGAATGAGCTTGGGTTCTGGCTCTGGGATGTTGGGTTAGGGGCTAGAGGACTGCCAAGGTAGAAGCCTCTGTTAGTCCTAAGTAAGTAACTTCCTCTCTTTGTGGAAAAAAGTTTTCTTTAAATCCCAGGTACTTGAAGTAATTGGTGGACAACCAAACAGCTAATGCTCAAATTGGACGTACAAGCAGTCACAGAAGGCCGACCAATTGTAAATTAGTGCCCGGTGTCTGGCTCCAGGTACTTAAGAAAGAGAATGAGAAGGCTGAGCTGTGAGGCATGTGCCTTTTGCTGTTTTTTGCAAATGATCTAAAACTTTTCTAATTGTAGGAAATATTTAAGCTGTCTAGGCCACACAATTACTCTACTCTTAATAATTCTTTCAAATTAACTTGAAAACAGTAGACATTATGTAAATGATGGGCATGGTTGTGTTCCAATAAAACTTTATTGACAAAAACCAGCGGCTGGTGGGATTTGGCCTGTGTGGCCACAGTTTGCTGATGCACTAGAGTGACGGGGTTCTTAAAAGAGCTTGCCTGGGGAACCCACTAGGTGTATGGTCTTTGAAAGCAATTTAGTGTTTCATGTACATTTAGGAGCACAGGTATTCAGCTTCTCGGAGGATGTGGACATTTTGGCTCCTCACTCTAGCTAGTCATCCTACGAAATCTCTTTCCTGTCTAATGGTTGGGACTTGGTGAGCATGTGTTCATTTGTGGAGCTTTCTGACTGAGTGGAAGGAGGAAGCTCATGGGGAGCCTGGGGGGCTTTGGGAATGAGAGTAATGGGGGAAGGCTGTCTCTTGTGTGAGTGAGCCTGGGTGGTGGAGAGTGCAGAGAAGCATGGCAGAAGTAAGGAGAATGCGAGTGGGGTCAAGGGGTGGGCATGTGGTTCTGCCACAGCAGAGGGTGAGAGTCAAATAACTGGGAATAAACTGGTCTAGAAAGAGTCAGGCTGAAGCCATTAGGGGTGCTGCTGCCAGGCTGCCTTCTGTGGCCTACACCCTCATGGGTACTGGTTCCAAAGGCAACACCAGGAGTGGAGCCCTTGCTTTAGAAATAGCCAGCACAGAACTAACAAAGTACGTATGAGATGCAAGCAATAACAGAGTTCCATCCATTTTTATTGATTGCATTTTTAAATCGATCATTTAAGCTCCCTTGGCCGGTACAAAATGCCTCTTAAAGACAGCAGGCTGTATTATTTGTAGGTATGAGGACCCAGCTGTCATTTTTTTCCTCCTCCTAGTTTGCATGTTTTCCCTCTCTGGTCTTCTAAACTGCTGGCACCAGCAGTAATAAATACTGATAAAATCAGAATTGATTTTTACCAGTGGACAGTTTATGCCTTGAGAGATGGCTTATACCTACATAACACAGAAGGGGGAAAAATGAAGAACCTCCAGTGATCCGTGAAGACCTAAATGCTTTCAAACAAATCCTAGGAGCAGAATTGCTATCGAAAGCTATCGGTGCCGGACTCACAAGGCTATGTTGAGTCAGATACAGCTGAATGCAGGAATAGCTCAGAGCTAAGTAGCCTTTCAAATGAACTTGAAAACAAGCTGCCTGTGTGTCAGTGTGTGTGTATAGTGTATGTACCATATGTAAATAGCTTCACACTTTTCAAATGGTGCCTGTTTTTTTGCACACACAAATCTTTATATTTGCAAGCTTAGATTCCGTGCCAAAATATAATGCCATTTATCATTTTCAGTTCCTTCTCCAAAAAACTGGCCTGTTTTACAAGTGTCTGGTTGTGGTTTGTGAAATTCTTGATTCAAAAGAAAAATTGACCAGAGAGAGGGGTCTTGGGCTTTCAAGCCATCTTGAACCTTTGAATAACATTTAACCTCCAAGACCTTCTCAGGTGAAGAGGCCACTGCTTCCCCCTGCTGGAGATGTCAGTTCAGTGACGGGCATCTAGCTATGGGTGCTGGGTCCCAGAGAAGCTTGCCCTACCTCTTCCTGTTGAGCCTGTTTGGCCTGAAGGAGGAGCACAAGTAAAATCATGGAATTAATTGAAAGTTGCCACTTTGAGGAGACCTATCTCAAGCTTAGGGCTGTGTTTGCTGTTGCTGAAAGTGTATGTGTTCAAAGATCAGCAGAAATGGAATTGTGTTTAGAAAGTCCTGTGAAGTGTAGATGGATGACCCCGGTTCATGGTACACAATCTGATAAGACCTGTAATTACTCTTTGATAATGTAAAGGGCAGCTCTGAGGTCACCTGTCCCCAGCGTGGAGGTGGGTCCTTCAGGGTTCCGTGGCCTCGTTGGGATTTGGGGAAGACTGTTTCCCCCTCCCACTTTTTTTTTTAAGCCATCTGCCAACAGCTGCTAGATAGGAACCTTTTAGAGAGTTGCTGCTCCATTAGATGTCTCCCTTGGCCGGTGCAGAGCTGTTTCCGGTACATTCGCATATTCTACTCCATCTTCACAACAGTTATGGCCTGGGGAATGAGGGTTCTGTTTTGCACATGAAAAAATGGGAAGCTCTAGGTGGTTAAATTGGGCAACTTTTTACACCTTCTCCTTTGGAACTCAGTTGGTGTCTGAGAAGGCCTGCTGCCAGGGCCTAAATCACTGAGGCCTGAACTCAGAGAGTCCCTCAAAGGCACAGCGGAAGAGGCCCTGGTTAGTTAGCATGACTTTTCCTGATCCCAGCTGCTCTGGGTCCTTGCACGCCGCTTATGTGTCTGACCTCAGACCTTAGTCAGTTATTTTGAAGATAAAGTGGGATAGAATCAGGACTCTAGTTCAGATGCTTTTTTTCTTATTTTTTAAACTAAACACATTCGAGACAGGGGAGAAATGTGCGTTTTCCATTTCCTTACCCTGAAGATCTCTGCTCAGTTCTCCTGGTGAATGAATTTGGGGGCTGTAGAAAGAAAATTGCCAGTCTGTCTCGGGGAGGTGATGATGGGACTGCTTTATACAGAGGCTTTACCTAACTTGTAAATTAAATGTGAAGCGAGAGCAGTTCATTAAAATTGGCATTACAGAAGTGGTCTGCCGAGGTTTGAGACCCGCGGAGCTGCTGGCATCTCAGGCCTCTCTGAATTAGCGCTGCATTTCTCTGGGAAATCAACAAAGGGAACAAGTAATAGAAGACTGATAAGGAGCATCGGCTGAGAGACAAACTTGGGAGGCTGTGAAAATGGATCTACAGTGAGATTCACAAACCCTTTTACTCCTACATCCGAATCCCATTAGCCGCATACTTGGCACTTGAGGCTCAGCCACAAGACCATTAGTTGGGGTGCATGAGGGTTGCTTTTAGCTGTACCTATAGCACTAGAGGTTTAATTTTATTTTCATTACAGAGCTATTTTTTTTAAAATGTAAAAGCCACAAACATGTAAACACTCAAATATAATAGTTAAAAGTGAAACTGGTGGAGGGGGAGGAGAGGTTGTCTCAATAGAATTACTTCAGATTTTTTCTTAATGGAATTAATTCATTAGAAAATGTCTGCATCAATTCTGCAGAAAAGCAAGAAAAACCTAGCAACAAAAATATAGCTATTATCTAACTTCACATAAATATTTGCAATTATGATACCTGGGAATATTGCCATGATATAGATTGCTTTGATTAAAAGATGTCAGTTGAATAAAACAGTACTGTGGGATAATAGTTTTCTGCTGCTAGATAAATGCTAATGTTTATTTTTAAACCAGGAAACATTGCTCCTGTGACAGTGCCCTATTACAATTACTTTATGATAGCACAGGGTTGGTGTATATTTAATCATTTGGCTAATGGATGGGGGTGCGTCTGACGCTTGCTCGCTGTCCTGCCGAGCCCCTTGCATTCTGGTGAGCTTCAGAACACAGCCTGGGCTTCTGTCAGGTGGAGCTGCTGCCCAGCCTTGTTCCACTGGCGCTCAACACTGTGTCTGGCTGAAATAAAACAAGTAACTCTTTTGTTTTCTTTCAGAAAATACCAACTAAGGGAGAGAAATAGCTATCTTAAGCCCATTTCAGTTAAGGCTTACTGCTAGTAGAGTGCCTAGCTTTTGAGGATGTAAGGAAACGATAAAGTAGTGTGCATGTTTCCCATTTCAATGTGACACGACGGTTTCCCATGTAATACAAAAAAAGGGTCTGGTTCCTTTTATGAGCTGGATGCCTGCATTCTCTTCTTTTGTTTTTTAGAAGTAAACTAAATTCAGCTCTTACCCTCTAGCACAGCATTTATTTAAAAAAAAAATTTCCCGCTGGATCTTTTACTGGGATTCAAAGGTCAGAATTTATTGTCCGTAATACTGAGACCGTTTGTACGAGAACTGCTTTTTGCTTTTCAGCATTCTCTTGCTCATTTAGCAAAACATTTAAGTATCTTCTGTCTATTAGACACCATATGAGGTACTGAAAAATTAATCGAAGGGAGTGATTTTGTTTGTGTGTTTTTCATTTGTAAGCAGCCTAAATAAGGTGATTCAAATTTGCATGGAGAGAAAAATGCAAAACATGTTTGGTTCTCATTTCTGTTGCTAGTGTTTCCTTTTTTAAGACAGTTTATGAACTGTTAATATTTGAAGCTTTTCTAAAAGAAACTCAAGTAATGTTTCCTTCACCACCACTCTCCTTTTTGAGTAAAGACATAATTTTGATAATGCATGCTGTTCCTCTCTTGCTTTACATTTTTCTCAGTCTTGAAAAAAAATCTCTGCAGTTTGTGATGTATGTTTTTATTCTGATTTTAGTGTATGTTAACATTCTGGGAATTGAGTATTTTAAGAGATGCCTTAGATTACTTTAGTTTTCATTATTTTTTTCCTCTTTGTATTTTAAGTTGTATTTCCTGTTTTGATGTGGAATCCATTTAAAAAGTTGGTGCAGGAAAGACTCTTTCCCATCGTACATTTTGGTTATCTGATATGTAATAAATTCATGGTTTTACGGCTGACTTTACGTTTCCCAGAGGGAAGGAGATGTATTTCTGCAGTGTCCAGATCGAAAGAGCCATTCACAGCATGTTCTCAACATGTTCCCTGTCAGCCTGATGAAACCTGCCCTGCCAAGGCATAAACTTTTGTACTAGCTGTCTCCGTATTATGTTCAATAAATTCCGTGCTTCTGAATATATCTAAAGGATGTTTCAGTGTAAAATTATTTTGAATGGGTGGTGCAAGAGAATGTACATTGTCTAATGTAGAAAATGCATTAGACAGACCACATTTCTCTGCACTTTCTCTGCTTCTGAGGAGCAAGGAATTGGTTTAAATGAAAATCATAGATACTTTGTGCCAGAAAACAGACTTTATAGGTGACTTAGGTAAACTTCCTCATTTTACTGTTGAGGGAACCTTTGCCTGGAGAGGTTAAGCACAGGGAGCAGGCTTGCATTCCAGTGTTTTCCTCTCAGGGGAGGTAGGGGTCATTGATCTACAGAATGCCCACCAGTGTAAATTGCTTCCAACCTGGAAAGGTGGGGCGGTGTCTGTATTTAAGCCATGGTTAAATGGTTGACGGTTCTCCATCTTGCAGTGTTATCTTGTTAGAACATTTCTAGATCTTTTCACCTTCTTTGGAAAGGTAACACATGGCAGGTGGTAAAACTTTATGCAAGCCAAAGAATAGCACAAAAGCAGTTTTCCTCCTGCCTCCAACCCACTTCTCTTCTCCAGAGACAACCTGAATTTTCCATTTGTTTGCCTGGTGATCCTCCATGTAAATGTGTGTGTGTGTGTGTGTGTGTGTATAGCCCTGACATTTTCTTATACACAAGTGGCAGCATCTGCCACATGTCATGTGTGTTGCTTTTTTTTTACTTTGGAGTCTTGGAGATGATTTCACATCAGCACATACAGTGTGATTATCGTTCTTATTAATGGTTCTGTGGTTTCCTCTGTATGATGTGCCCATGATTTTCTGGACCAGCCTTCTGCTGACATGCTTTTTAAATAGTTTCTAGTCTTGCTTCTACAAACAAAGCTACAGCAGATACCCCTATGGCTGGGCAAGAATATCACAGGATCAGTTCCTAGAAGTGGGCTGGTTGGGTCAAAGGATGCCTGCATTTTAAATTTCATTAGATGCCTTCCACATTGCCTCCCAAAGACGGTATACAGGTTCATAGACCCAGCCGTGCCTGTTTCCCTTTTCCTTTGCTAGCACATTGCATTGTCTTTTGATCTTTGCACATCTGAGAAGTGAGCATCAGTGTTTTTGTTTTAATTTGCATCTCTTTGCATGAGGTTGACGGGCTTTTCATATGTGCAAAGGCCTTTTGAAAACTCTCTTGAAGATTAGGAATGGAATAAGGTGGAAGGAAATAAAGGTTTACCACTCAAAGGGCTGATGACAGAATGGCAAAAATGAAGATTCTAAGGTCATATTTTGGAAAACATCCTCATAAATGTGGAAATAGGAATCTTAGATTATTTTACTAATAGAGAAATTACTAGCAGCAAAGAGTATAGAAATAGGTTGGGCGGGGATAAATAATTAACCCTTTACGGGGGTTGAAACTAGTAGAACTTTGATTTGTGAGCTATCGCAGCAGCTTCATCATGCACAGTCTAGATGTGTTTGCAGCACTCTTGCATTCACAGGGTCCTTTTGACCATGGTATTCACAGGGGATGCAGTGTCAGCAGACTAAAGTCTTAAGCATCCTGGACTGTGGGACCTTCTATAAGAGGGACTGAAAAATGATGGTGGTCTTGATGGGTGTGCCTTGTATGCTCTATGATTGCTTTCCTTTTTGTACATATCCCTTTGTTTTCCCAGGAGTTACTAAATCGCAACGTTTTGTTTGCTTAGTTTCCTTCATGTCTATGGTCAGTTCTGCCCCAGCCTCTGATAGAAGTCTGAGTCTCCTTAATACATTCATACATCAGGTAATGTGTGATGTTGATGCTTTTCTTAGATGTTCTTTATGTCACTCCTGGAGCTCTCCATTCTCTGCCTCCTCTCTGGACTGCTTGCTCTTTTTTTTTTTTTTTTTTAGGTACTGGGGGCTAAGGATTGAACCTGGGACCTCGTATGTGGGAACCCAGTGCTCAACCACTGAGCCACATGGGCTCCCCTGAGTAGGTTTTTTCGTTTGTTTTTTGTTTTTAGGAGGCACTGGGACTGCCCAGGTGGGACTCAGGCGCTCAACTGCTTGAACCATATCCGCTCTCCTGCTTGCTCTCTTCTGGGCTGGATTCCCAGTTTTCTAGATCTCTTATCTTCTTTATTGTTTTACTGCCTCATTTGGGGGGTGTATATCCTTTAGCAGGTTTCTGAGAAAGGGATATGTGGGAGATATTTTTCTGAGAATTTTACACATCTGAACATGCTCCCCATTCTTCCCTCACACTTGATCAGTGTGAGAGTCAAGGTCAGAAATCATTCCAAGGGTTTTGAAAGTGTCGTTCCACCGGCTTCCAGCTTCTAGTGTTCTCTCAAGAAGTCTGGTGCCATTCCAATTCCTGCCCCCCCCCCTTTATTTCTGGGGAAATTCTTCAACTTTAATTCCAATCCTCTTTTGATTTTTTTCTATTATATTTATAATTTTCAAGGGCTTTCATTTTCCGTTTACTATTGTTTGCAGCAAGCTGATCTTATTAGATACTTAAGATTCTCTTTTTACTGAGCATGTGAGTTATATAATTCTTCTGTTGTTACTATTGTGCCCCCTGCATTATCTGCTACTTACTAGTCACTTCAGACTAGTTTTGGTTTCTACCATGTTGGAGGCTTTCCTCAGATGCCTGGTGATCTTTGGCTTATGTATTTGCGAACCAAGCTCTAAAAAGCTGATGGGAAGCTGTGTATGTATAGGTGGAATTTGCTGAATGGTGGCATTCTATGAAAGCTAACTGGGTATGGACCTAACATGGTCTCCTTAGGGAATTTTCCAGTTTCCTGCCTAGCAGCCGAAGCCTGGCCACCACCATCTGTCTAGGAGCTGAGTGGAGGAAGAGGCCAAGAAACCTCACTGTTCAAGGTATTGAGTTTCATTTACTGTCTGTGTTTTTAGCATAACTTGCCCAGGGCTGTTCCCAAAACCAAAGATCCTCTGGGTAGGCTTTTGGTCTTTTGTAGGGTTGAGGAGAGGATCTGTGGATATACCTGCTCCTTTTAGAAACTTTCAGATAGTCTTCTTGCCTTCTGAGGTGCCTGGGGCCACCGATTCCCAGGCTTTTGGCAGGAGCCTGTGGCACAAGTGGACTTGCTTCTGTGCTCCACTCCTCAACCCAACTGCACTTTGCTGTCACCTTTCTGCAGTCTGCTGTCAATCGCTGTTTGCCCGTCAGCTTTCCAGATTTCAAAATTTTGCTGACATCCCGTTTGCTACGGTCTCCTCTCCTTTTCTGTTTTATGCTTTTCGTAGTTTTGTGCCTCAGTCTCCCTTTCTGTAATTTACTGCGACTTCAGAAGGAAGTGGAGGAAAAAGCATGCATTCTTCCTGCCCCATTAACTGCAAGTCCAGGGTACCCACTGTAGGACCTGGCATGTGATGGGTGCTGAATAAGTAAATTTAGGTCTTATTAAACTCACGTGGTTGATTTTCATAGTAGTGATAACCTAAATCTTGTTAAAATTTTTTTTCTAAGGGATTAAAAACATAGATGTAGAAGTGAGAGAGGTTATTAATAACTTCTAGGAAATAAATACTACATCACTGGGGAAAGACCCATCTTTGAGAGTTTCTTTGTTTAAAACCATTCTCCTTAGAATACATCACTGGTTCCTTCTGAAACACTAGTTATTTGGTTTCTCCAAATGTCGGGGCTGGATGGCTCCAGGAACCGCCAGGTTTAAGTCATTTTACAGGTGAAGGAACGGGAGCCAGAGGGCTCCTAAGCGAAGGATGGAGAGTCTCAGTACCTGCGTGAGGCTCAGGCTCTCCCAGAATCCCTGACCCCTGACAGATGAGAAGGTTTGGATGGACTCTCAGGAGATCCTGTCACCCCTCCTCAGAGACAGCAATTGTCCCCCAAAGCCCTTCTAAGGTAGCCTACCTAGTAGACAACAGGTATCCATTCCACTTCCCAGTCCTGAGGTCCGTTCTGCCCATCTTATTTTTTTAAAAAAGGCAGGGGGGCAGGAACCAGCATCAAAACGGCAAACTGGGATTTAGGCTGTGGCTGTGCACCCTGATGCCAGGCCTCAGGCCCTGCCACCGGACTTGGGGATTCTTGGGTTGAACCAGTCTTCGAGTTCCTGCTGTGTGCCAGGCACACTCCACACACTGGGGTCTGATCAGGGCCCTGCAGTCAAGGAGCTCATGTTCCATAGGAGAGAGGTGGGCGGCAAACAAGGAAATGAACAAAGGAGACTCTCAGACACACGTATGCTGTGATGGAAGTAAAAGGAGTGGGGGGGGGGGCTCCTTCCTTTGCGATGGTTGTGGGTGGGGGTGACGTTCAAGCTGAGACCCAGTGTTGGGAGAGCCTGGGGAAGGAGCACCGCTGCACAGGCCCCCTCCAGCCGAGGGGCCGGGTTCCAGGTGATGCAGAATGGAGGGAGGCCTGGAAGCCTGGTTCACATGGGCGTAATACCCAGGAGGTTAGTTCTCAGGGCTGACAGGTAATTTGCTCCCATCCCCACATCCATTTAACGGGGGTGATGTATGTGAGAAGGGCCCAGCTTTCAGTCGCTTAGGGTCATCAGAGACGACACGAGGTCCCACGCTGCAGCCCCCGCGCTGCCTCTAAGTGTAACAGCCGCCTCGGCCGTCTGCGGCACTAATGGCTGAGGAGCGGCCCAGGCCGTGGCCTTAATGCGATTCTGTAGTCTCTGCCAGAAAGCCACTGCCTCCCTCCCGCTGCGCCCCAGCCCCCGCTGCCCCCCAGGCCCCGCTGCCCCCCAGCCCCTGCTGTGCCCCAGCCCCGGCTGTGCCCCCGGCCCCCGCTGCCCCCCAGGCCCCGCTGACCCCCGGCCCCGCCACACCTCAATCACCCAGACTCCCACGAGACGGCGCGGCCAGACCAGGTGTCCGCAGAGCTTGTCACCAGGGCAGGGCGGCGCTGGCGCGGCCAGTAGGCACCACTGGGAGAGGAACCACTCTCGCTTAGAAAAAAGCAAAAAAACCCACTTCTTTCGATAACCAGCATCTGTTAGTTAATGGCCTCTGAGAGCAGTATACGATTTAAACTTTTTATTAAAAAAAAACTCATTTAATCTCCTGGGAGCTTGCACTAGGAAATTATAAATTGTATCTTTTTTTTTAAAGTGACTGAACACACAATGGAGACCGTTAATTTTGTTTTATTTTGAACTAGAACTGTGGGTTTTACTCCTCCCCGCCCCGATTAGAGCTATTTCAGGTTTCACGTGAAGGGTTGAGACTATGGGTACGTGGGACAAGCAAGGGTTGCCAGAAGGCACGGTGTCTGGGGGCCGCTTACCCCGTTGCCATGAGAGTATCCAGCCTCTCGGCCCCGAACTGACCCTTCCTATTTCAGCCCAGAGCCTGGGAAGCAGTGACCCCGGTTTCCATGAGAAAAGGGCTGTGTGCTTTGGCCTTCTTATCTTCCATCAGAGCGTCAACTGCTCCCTAATCAAGATGGCCCTGGGAAGGCAGGCAGGCTGACGGAGCCCAGTCAAGGGGAGCGCAGACCAGCCGCTGGGAGCCCAGAACCTTCTCTCCCTAAACACACACCTTCCAATTAGAGGTGTGTTCACGTGACACAGAGCTAACAACTGCTTTCCCACATACACTTAGCAAACCCCATTCCTGCCAGGGAGCCAGGGGCCTGTAGGCTGCTTGAGGCCCTGACCTCAGGCTCCGGGGTCCAGAGGAGGCTTGGATCCCAGCCTTTTCTCACTGTGTGACCCTGGGCAAGTCCCTCTTGTTCCTGAGCATCCTCAGGTGCAGGGCACCGACACTCACTCTTGCTTCCCCCGTTGTGCCCCCAGCCCGGGACGTCTTACCTGAGTGCTCTCTTCACATCGTCTGGGGTGAGCACTAAGGGGGATCACGGGTGTTTGTTTAGTCAACAAGCTCTTATCGAGGCTCTACCATGCGCCAGGCACTGCTGAGTCTGCTGGGAGATATCGCAGTCAGTGTGTCAGGGACCCTTTTCCCATCGCTTATATCCTAAGCAGAGGAGGCAGAGAATAAATATAGATAAATAAGTTCAGTTCAGTGATGAGCATTGTAAGAACAGAAAACAGGGTGACGGGATAGATAACGTGACATCTGCTTTTTAAGGGATGATAAGGGCAGTCTCCCCGAGGTGACATTTGATCTGAGGCTTGAATGAAAAGAAAGAGCCCAACTTCTGACTATCTGAGGGAAAGAGAATGTTAGGAAGCAGCAGTGGCAGGTACAAAGGTCCTGGGGCAGGCACCTGCTTGGCATGCCAAGGAAACAAAGAAAACCAGTGTGACGGGGCTGTGGTGAGGGGTGGCTGGAGAGGTGGGCGGCAGCCATGGCGAGCAGAAAGTTGGGATTTTATTCTGAGTGCAGTGGAAGCCTCTGGAGAATCTGAAGCAGGGCACGGCAGTGGCATGAACTGAAGGTACAGAGCAGGGAGAGCCACATTCACCTCCCCTGGCTTATTCTCTTCCGCACACTCTTGAAGATACTCTGCTTCCTTCCTTTAGAACCATGATCCCCTTGGTTGACTTTAATAACCAGCAAGAACATTTTTCAGACTGTTTAATGTTATTAAAAGATTCAAAATTGATGATAAATTGTGGCTTGGTTCCCTTCAGCCTCAATACAAGACTTGCTCAGTCGTGGACCTATTATTGACACTCTCATCCTCTCCAGGAATTCCCCCAACCCCAATTTAGCTTAAAACCGTAAATAATCTAATGATTTCTCATACTTAGGTAAATATGCCAGGAACACTCCTAGCTATTTGAGACCTACAGAGAAAACTTGGTGGGGTTTTTTTGTCTTTTTTTTTTTGACAAGAATGGGTAGATAAGTTAGGACAATTTCAGTGGGCTGATTGAACCCCACGCAATCTGAGGACAAGGGCTTCCCTCTGAAAGCATCATTAGCCTCACAGACGATTGTTCAAGATCTGTGAGAAGAGACAGGGAGGGGGCGGAGACTGTGACTCCTCAGCCTGAAAGCCCGTGAGCCCACCCGGATGCCAGTTAATTTCGCAGTGTGCAGAGGAGGCCAGGGGAACACAGGCAGGGGCCCTGGAGACGCACTGCCTGCCAGCACCCCCCCCCATGACAGCCCCCTCCTAGCAGGGCACAAGGCTAGGCGAGGCCACACATCCTGGTGCCTCCCTGTAGATGTCACTCTACACCTGGAGACCCTTGCCCCTGCAGAGGCTGGGTCCCCAAGCCGTCCACTGGGAGCTTTTCTCCTTCCTTGTCAGTTAAGTGCAGGGAGTTTTGAAAACAGGACGGCTGTGCAGGGCTGATTACAGAGCATGCCGGCCTGTCCACTATCATCAGTATTAATGGCTTTCTAGAGGCTGGAAACGTTGCTTTCCCCACCAGGCAGCCCAGTGCACGCTGGCGCTTGCTGGGCCAGGGGGGCTCGGCAGCCTGCTCGGGGAGGCCCCGGGTCTCCGCTCACATGGGGCCCTCTTCATCCAAAAGCTGGCCCGGAGGGTGGCTTGGTCGGCACGCAGTGCTGACAGCTTGAGGTTTGACTCAGAAGCCCAGGGAGAGGCAAACAAACGCCAGCAGTCAAAACGCGGGGAAGCCCCGGAAGACAGAGGCCCTGTGCGGGAAAGCTGAGCAGGGCCCAAAGCCCGGAGCGGCGTCTTTAATGCACGGCCCCGGCGTGCGTTTGTGCTGCTCAGTTTGAATTAATAATCTTTAACCCCCCCCCTCCCACGCAGCAGCTCAGGGGTCCTCACTCCTTCCACAGGGCGGCCCGCTGCGGGGCTGGCCCGCACACCGCCCGGGTGCAGACTGGCCCCCGACTCCGCGGCTTGCCGCGCCCCAGGCCCGGAGGAGGGCGCTTCCCCGCGGGCTTTGCGCCCGGCCTCCCGAGGGGCCGCCCAGGAGGGCTCAGGGGCGCAGGAGGGCCGGGCCCGGGGCCAGGAGCAGGAGTGGGCCGGAGGCTGGCGCAGGCCACGGGCCCCCGCCGCGGCGGGCTCTGCCTCGCAGAGGACCAGGGGCGCCTGGAAGGACGTGGCGCGCTTCTCGGGGGCGTCGGGGCCCGAGCCGTCGGTGGGCCTCTGTCCGGGGAAGAGCAGGCTCTGGCCGCGGGGGCCCAGCTCCATCTTGAAGAGCTCGTGCTCCACGTCGGGGAGCCGGATGCCCAGCGGCAGGCGCCCGTTGGTGGCCGTGACGTCCCGCTCGGCTCCCAGGGCCCAGGCCCCGGGCTCCCCGCAGCTCCCCGGCTCGGACAAGTTGAGCATGGCCGTGGTGACCTGGTCCATGGGGGTCACGTGGGCCCGCGTGACCTCGAACACCTGCTCGGTGCCGCCGCGCACCCTGGCGGACGGCGCGCCCCTGCTGTAGCGGCCGGCGGCGTAGACGGAGAAGGTGGGCCTGCGGCAGGCGGGGTCCGAGAAGTGGCGGTAGCGGCCCTCCCAGGAGCGGGTGCGCCCGTGGAAGGTGAACAGCCTGGTGAGGAAGGGCACGGCGGGGCCGCAGGGGCAGGGCCGCCCGGGGAGGCAGCATGGGCGGGTGGCGCTCGTCGGCGCGGGCGAGGAGGCCGCAGGCCGGGCAGGGCAGGGCGTGGCGCTGGCCGAGACAAACGCGAAGGAGGTGGTTCTCCGAGGCGCCCACGGCCTGGGGGCTGGCTGGCGCACCTCTCCACCTCTGCCCGCCCCCCCGGCTTTGCCCTGAGCCCCCCTCTCCTCCAGGCCTCGGCTCTGCGGCCCCTGCACCCGGAATGCTTCCCCCCCCCACCATAATGATGCATGGCTTCTCTTGGCTTGGGTGTCAGCTCAAGGAGTGGCCTTGGGAAGTGTTCCCTGACTCAGGGTCCTTTCTATCACTCCCCCCATAGACATATCATCCCCTGGCATTTTCTCTTCCTTCCCGCCCTCCCCTTCATTGGATGGAAAGCTCTAGGAAGTGGGGGCCTTCTCTCTGTGACCACTCTGTGCTCAGGGCCCAGCTCAGAGCAAGCACTTTCTATAGATCTGTTGAATGAGTGAATGAATGAATGAACGAATGAATGAATGATGAGTGAATGGAAGTGTGCCTGGGGCTTATCTTGGGACCTGAGAGATGTCGTCCTTCCTATACCCAGCCTGCTGTGGTCTTGAAGTGTGACCATTACAAGTCATTATCTTTTTCCTTACTCATTCTTACTCCCTCTCCTCTTTGAGCTACTTCCTGTGGGAAACTCTTCCCATGCAGCTGTTACGTTATAGACCAGGACACGGAAACTCAGAGGTCCAGGTGACCTGCCCGAGGTTGCCCAGCTTGGAAGTGGTAAAGGCGAGCAGAAACACAGCTCAACTTAAACCCTGCCCATCTGTCCACATCCCCCCCCCGCCGGCCCCCCAATGTTTTCTATACTGAAAGCCTTGCTCTCCTCATAGCACTTTGCAGTTGCTACCTGGCATGGAGAATGGAGGGCTTTTAGCTTCAGAAATCTCATGTTTGTACCCGCGTGGAAAGTGAATGTGGCAACAAGGATCAAAAGCCATCAAAACATTCATGCCCTTGAACCCCACTGCTTAGTCTGTGCTCAGAAGGCTGAAAAGTTGTGAAGATGCTCATGCCAGTGTTATTTATGATAGGGAGAACCCCCACACTTGAGTTTTGAGTCTCCCAGGCTGTTAACTGGTTTTCCTCTGTCTTTGGCCTTGTTTATAGTCAGCCTTGCCTTACAAATTCTCATGAACTGGGTTTACAGTGAAACAGGTCAACAGGAAACAGATGCGAAAACAAACTGTGTGGGAGTAGTAAGCCTGCATTTTGGAGTGAAAAAGCTCAGAAGAGGCCAAAAAGGAACTAGATACAGACATCTTGTGTGTGTGTGTGGTGAGGATGCTGCTGCCCAGAATTTAGTCCAGAGTATCGCTTGGAAAGGTAAATGTCCTTGGAGTAGCCACACATCAAAGCAAGGCTGATGCAGGAGCTGGCAAACACTCCCTGCTTCACCATTCCACTAGGGGACTCTGGGCCAGAGGCCCTAGCCTGACGGGCAGGGGAAGGTGGGCATTTTGGGGGCCCAGCTGGGAAATCAGTTCCGACATTTTCTTTCTTGTAAAAAAACAAAAGATTTCCACAGATTGCTGCTGGGTGAGTTTCGTGCCAAAGAAGTGGCGTTTGGGAGTTCCGGTTTAGAAAGAAAATATTTGATGATCAGGAAGAGGTTTTTTTTTTTCTTTCCCTACCCCCCCCCAGCATAATTATTATTATTATTATTTTTTTTTTTTCTTGTGCCACCCTGAGAGTGAAAACCCCCCAGCATAATTAAGCTCTTATTTATTTCTATGATGGACCTAACCTTACCTTGATTTCTATAATATAGGAAACTGTATTCCTTTTGGTTTGGGGGATTTTGACCCAGAGAATTTGCAGGTACTTTGAAATGCTAGTAATGGCTGCAAAATGTTTGTGATGGAAAGAAGTTGGTGCCCTGTAGGTAACTGGAATGCTGGCTGATGAGCCCTCTGATTTCGGCATTTAAGCCACATTCCGACTGTTGTCACACTAATGTGTATTGACAGAACATAATGCATTACATCAAAATAATCCCACGCCCTGCCCTTCCCTCCAAAAACAGATATCCTCCGCATACAGGGCCTTTGGAGATGGAGTTGGTAAATCTGGGCAAGTGATTTCCTGTGTGACAGAAACAAATTGAGAACCAGCAAGCCTTCGAGGTGAGAGGGGAAGAGGAAAGGTATTTCATTCTTTGGTGCTTTGAAAGGGGGTGAAAGAAGGTACTGTCTCCATGGAAAACCTTTTGGGTACCATTATGCAGAGGTCTGGATTCACAAATGTTAATAAACAAGGCCCCAGCCAGCAGAATTCACACTTGTGTGGAAGCCAAGCTCTTACCGGCTTAAGCCTGTTACATAACGTTATTTCTCAAACAGCACATAACAGTTTCTAATTAACCCCCAGAGGTGACCCCATGCTCAGATGATTTTGGTTGAGTGTCCGTTGATTGATTAGGATTCTATATCCAGGCAATGAATTTGGGGATCAAATTGGTTTTAAATTAACTTCTAAAAATGTTCATGTTTACCATCTGGTTTGGGTCTTTGGCACGGCATAAGGTAACGACTAATTCGTTACTTGGGGATTTATCTGCAGCATTTCCTTCTTTGAAATTATCTTCTTTTTTTTTTTTATTCTGGGGAGGGGGGCAATTGGTATGCAGGCAGTTAATTTAATGGCTGTACATCTGGCATTGCCCGTCTTTGCATACATTTCTCTGTGTTTTGCTTCTCAATCACATTTGGGGCTGGATTGGCCGCTCAGGCTGGCCAGGCAGGGAGGGCAGGGAGGCTGCTGCCCCAGAGCCCTGCCTGGGGAAACGTGAAATTGTTGTTCTCCATAGCTCCAGGGGTCTGCCCTCTGCATCCAGAGCAGTCCCCCCTCCTGTAATCCCCTCTCCCCCTGCTCCCACGCCTTCTCTTCTCTGAGGGTTAAGTAGACCAGGTCTCATGCCTACAACCTTGGCTGCTAAAAAGGGAACAATTTTGAGGTCACAAAAAGAGCTCTAGGGCTGATTTTCTGGTTATGGGAGCTCCTTGTCATGCTCTTCCTCTGCTACCCAGATCTTGGGTTTGAGGGAGGAGGCATGGGAGGAGGGAAGGGCAGACGGGTGTCTCCTCCAGGGCTTCCCCTTGGCACTCTGACAAGTGGCTGTTCCCAGTCAGGGAGAAGTTGTCCCATCTAGTTTAGTTCCCTGAGTGTCCAGTACACAGCTGGCACTCCATACATGTTGAATGATATGAGGGTTGCCTAAGAGCACTCGGCAGTGAAGCCTAAAATTCATCCACCCATCTGTTCACTCATCTGTCCACCCATTCACCCATCCTTCCACCCATCCATCTGTCCATCCATCCATTCATCGGTTCTTTTGACAAATATTCACCAGGTGCCTAATACAGGGGTTCTTAGACTGGAGTCTTAACTTAGACTTCATTTTTACTAACCTTTAACTAGTACTAGTTAACACTTTCTCTCATTGGGAATGTAGGTGACACACTCCAGCAGCATTAGCAGAACTCTCTGACCTTGTCACCTGTGGAAATGAGATGTCTCATACGCCGTGAACGGGGTCGGAAACCCGAAACGTTGTCTACACACAGGCCTACCCTGAAATCTGTGTTTGTAAAGAAGTATATATATTCCTGTATTGCAAATCATGTTTAAGATTTGGGTAACTATTTCAGTACACAGTAATTGGTTCCTGTTTAAACCCAATATATCTTATTTTATGCTTTAAAAGCATTGTCCTGAGGCATGGCCCAGGCTTCATCAGCCACCAGGGGTCCCAGCCCAGGAAAGGTCACGGGCCTTCACCTCATGCTGGCCAGGCCCCATGCTCAGCGCCACATTCGAAAGTCAAGTTTCTTTCTGTCTATTTGCTCATCTGGCAAAAGAAGGTTATCAGATCTTCCCCAAATTAGGATAGTGTGTTTGTGATGGCTTAACTTAACCCCTAGGTGCTGCAGTGTGTGTGAAGGGGGCTTCGAGGTCTGGGAGCATCTCAAAGAGAGGGCCGTCCCCTGAGCCCACCTCTGCCCGGGAGGGGGCAGCCTGCAGTCTCAGGAGCTCTGCTCTGGATGACGGGAGGGGCAGGGGCGTGCTTCCAGGCTCCCTGCTCCCCTCTGCGTGCCGCAGTCCCAGCAGAGCCTGGAGGGAAGCCGCCCTCTCCCTTGTTCACTCCCAGCATTTCCTGGCCTCCACCGAGTGTCAGCACCTGTGCTGCATGCTGGGACGCAGAGGGGCACGTGGTGGCATGTCTAGTTCCAGAGGGAGAACGAATACACAACGCAGCTTCCAGACCTAAGTGCCAGGGAGGTCATGGCGAGGAAACGTGTAGGAGGCCAGGATTGGCAGGACCTGTGAGCTGAGCACTGAGGGAGAGGATGGATCTGCCCCAGCTCACATGCCCAGCAGGGGCAGAGATGGGATCCTGGAGGGCCCATGAGGAGCAAGTCCAGAGGAGGTGGGCTGGGGGAGGTTCAAGAGTGGGAAGGGCGGACAGAGTTTCCTTCTGGCAAAAGCCAGCATCAAAGCCAGGGCATTGAAAGGACGGGAGCCAAGACCAGTGGGAACAGCATGTGCAAATGTCCTGAGGCAAGCAGGCCCGACTGGGACGGAGGGTGGGGAGACAGGGGCCAGATCCTGCAGGGCTAATGGGCCGCGGGGGCTCAGGGCGCTCTGCAGCGGGCGCCTCTCTGCGCAGTCCGTGTGGATGTCCCCCAGGTACAGCTCCTCGACCAGGCGCGGCGGGGCGCGGGGCCGCGGCTGGAGGTGGCGCTGCACGCGGACCAGGCTGAGCTCGTGCATGCTGAAGCCGAGGGCGCCCCGCAGCTCGTACACGGCCCCGGGCAGCCAGGCGCGCGGCGACGTCGAGCAGGGCGCCGCGGCTGGGGAAGACGATGCCCACCTTGTGCAGGTGGTAGTCGGCCTCGGTGGCCCCCCGCGTGACCCAGGAGGCGCGGCGCAGGCGCACTTTGCCCTTGATGAGCAGCGAGTGGGCCGGCTCCCGGCAGGAGGGGTCCGCGTGGTAGAACTGGTAGGCGCGGACCCCGCGGCTGGGGTAGAAGGTGTAGGCGCGGGCCAGGAACTCGGGTCCCGGGCGCACCTCGCAGCTGCCGGGCGGGAGGAGGGGGACGGCTTCAACGGGAGCCTCTCTGCCCTCTGGGCCTCGACCCCTGGAGCCTCAGTTTCCCTGCTGGGCTCGGTCGGCCCTACCTTTGGGGCTGGGGTCTTTCCACTCCATGCCCTGTGGCCTCCACAAAAGCCTCTTCTAGTTCTCCCCATTTAGTTCTCATCGCCTCCTTCAGCCAACACCCTGCCCCTGAAGCCCACAGGATTTGGAGCCAGGCAACCCGGGTTCAATCCCGTTTCTGCCCGTGGGTGGGCGCCTGAGCTGGCTTAGTGCCCCTGCTCCCTGAGCCCTGCCTCCTAACTGGGCCCATGGTTCACGATTTCAGGGCAGCATCCGCACAGGGACGGGGACCTGGGAGGTACTTGAGAAGTGGGGGCTCCTTTTGGCTATTTCGGGGACCCACTCTGCTGTGAGCTCCGGGCTGCCTGCTTCCTCCACCATTGGACTCTTGACACCTGGTTGGGTGAGCAAATCAATAAACCGAGGAAGGAGGGGGCATGGTTGCTTAGGTTTCGTCTCTCCCTTTGATAGGGTGACTTCCTTGATCAGAGTTCATCCAGGTCCATGATCTGAACCCAGATTGACAAATTTTTACTGCAAGGGATCAGATAATATTTTCTACTTCGTGGGCAGCCACAGAGTGTGTAAGTGAACGGGTAGGGTTGGGTTCCAATAAAACTTTATTCACAAAACTGGTGGTGGGCTGCAGTTGGCCCACGGTGTTTAGTCTGGAGGTGATGCTAACAAGTGCAGGGTGGGGTGGGGGCTTGTTGATTGCTAGACCCCCCAGTCATGGCCTGGGCTGGGGGCCACTGTACCTCCTCACAATTCTACCCTAACCAGGTGCCCCTGACTGTCATTTTCTTGGTGTTTTTCATACCACGGATGTTGTAGCCAGGGAGCCACGTGATTGCTCAGTGGGAAAACAAGTACTTTTCCTCCTCTTTCAGTCTTCCTGGTTGAGGAGAATGCCTGAGTTTGGACCTAATGTGTCTTTTAACGCTGAGCTCCCTTTTCTCCCAGGGAGAATAGCCTCAGAGCCCTAGGCAGGCAATGCAGCTAGTGAGAATTTAATTACCTTGTTTTGCTTTCATTGAGTTTCTTTTTACAGTTACCTCCTATTTATGACAAGTGACACTGCTGTCCACTTCCAGGGTGATCTTAAGCTTCCTTTAAAAATAATTGTCACACTGTAAATGTGTGCAGTTTACTGTATGTTAATTATATCTTAAGCTGTAAAAATAAATATAAACACATAAATAAAAGCAAGTTGGTTTAAAGAAAAATATTAAGTAAGTAAAAACACGGGCTGTATTAGATAAAGATGGGGAGGGGCAGCCTGCAGGGGCCGTGTCCCAGACAGGGCCTGGAGGAGAGGTTTGCCAGAGGGGACGCAGCTGGACTTGCTGAGGCCTGGGTGGTCCCAGCCCTGGTGCCCTTCTCAGGCTCCTGGGGGAAGCAGCAAAGGGGTCCTTCCTGGGAGCTGCTCGGGAGTGCTGCTGCCTGCGGCAGGAGCAGCCTGCCTCCCAGCCGCCCCGGTCCTGCCCCACAGTGCCCCTGGACGCCGCTCTGGGGGGCACATGCCGCTGTGCAGGGCCCAGAAGGCGTCCGCAGCGGCCCTCGGCGCAGGGTGCCAGCAGGTGCTTGGCCTCCGTTCCTCCCTGCGCCGAGGGGGACGCGGAGGACGCGGTGTGGAGAGCAGTCCCTGACCCGCGAAGGGGGCGGGCCAGGTGGGGTGGGGAAGGCCTCCCTTCTCCCTCACCCCCACCCGGGGAGCAGGGCCATCGCCTCTGCTGGCTCACCGTGCAAATGAGGCTGAGCCCCCGCGAAGCAGCGGGGCCTGCAGGAGGCTAGAAAGAGAGTAAGGCGGGGAAGTGGGATGGGACGGCCCCTGGCTTCACTGCTTCCTGCCTCGGGGTCTTTGCGCCAGTTGCCCCCTCCTCCTGACTCTCGGGATGGCCGAGTCCTTGCAGCTCTCACCAAATGTCACTGCCTCCGAGAAGCCTCCCTGATGACTCTCTCTAAAGACCTTTCCCCGGGTACGTGCTCCCACACCCCTGGTTTATTTCCTTCATTATAGTCATTTACTGTATGTTAATTATACCTGAAGCTGTAATATCTTTATTACAGAGATATTCTTTATTTCTGGGATCACGTGTTTAGCACATGCCCCCTCTGCTACTTCCCCTGTGCCTAGCTCATAGCTTGTGCTCAATAAAGCCAACGAATCAACTTCACCGGTTTGCTGTCTGCGGCCAGGGTGTGGCACCCACCAGCACAGCCCCTGCCTCCAGGGAGCGCTCTGCAGAGGGGAGGCGAGCAGAGCGTGTATGCGGGGAGAAGGCCTCTTGAATTGCACCCCTTTCACAGATGTGGATACTGAGGGTCCGAGAGGGGGCCCATAGTCGAGGGTGGTCTTACCCCGGGGAGATCCAGGGCCCGTCGAGCCGTGGGGGTGGCAGCGTGGCGACATGGGCTTCCTCCGGCAGGGGCTGCTGGCAACCGGGGCCCCAGCGCAGGCGGCCGCCCCCCGCTGCCGCTTCAGAGGTTTGGGCTGAAACCAGGCAGACCCAGGTTAGACCCCCTGTGCGTTCCAGGTGCCCTGCCTGCCCCCACCCTGCCTGGACCACAGCCCTGGAGGCCACGGGGAGCCAGGCAGGGCCTTGGTCCCCACCAGCCCCCCCTTCCCCCAGGGTGTCCCAGTCCCTGAGACAGTGAGGGGCCCCCAGATGGGGACGTCAATACTGCGAAGGTCCTCGAATCTAGCCTGCTAGTGCCTCTCCTCCCAGATCCGGCTCTGTGCCAGTCCTGGGCCCCAAGCCCCTTAGAGAGAGACCACCCCAGACCCCAGGCCGGAAAGGAGCCAGAGTCCTGGAAGCTCAGACCTCCGCAGACCCACTTGCTGGGCCGGGCGCCCTGCAGTGACTGAAGAAGCCCATGCCCCTGGAAGAGTGGCCCTTCAGCTCCCGGCCTGAGGAGCTGGCCGGACCTGCTGGCTGCCCTCCAAGGCCACTCTCTCCATCGTCCGCCCCCGGGCTGGCCAGCATATCATCTGTGTCTGTGGCACCCAGACGGCACCCAGCACGTAGTAGGTACCCGATGCACATGTGGCAAGTAGATGAGAACAGACCAGGGGTGCCTGGGGCAGCTGCTCAGGGCTTGTCACCCAGACGGGGACTCGGGGGTGGGATTGGAGGCCTGAGGGAGGACAGTGGTGTGATGGACGTGAGCAGCCGGGGACAGTGCATGGGGCTGCAGGTCCGCTTGGGTGACCCCCAGATGGGCTCGGCTCCCACCCCGGAGACAAGCCAAGTCAGGGCGTGGGCCTGTGCACAGCCTCTTCTACAGGCTGCTCGGGGTGGGGAGCGCCAAGGCCTTGGGCTGCCAAAGAGCAGCAACCGCCACCCCACTCAGGGTGATGGCTGGAGACAGCGCAGATGGCGGGACGTTTGGGAAGTGCTGCGGCTGGCCCCCTCCAAGTAGGACGGCGGTGGGCTGTGCTCGAGGGCTGCCAGCAGCTGCCCCCCGGAGCCTGTGGTCGGGGGTCCAGGAGGGGCAGGACGCCAGGGCTGTGGGCCGGCAAGGACAGTCGGGGTGCGGTCGGGCGTGAGGCCTGAATGCACGCAGCTCTGGCCCTGGGCACCGCTTGGCTCCACAAGGAGGCCCCGGCGAGTGTTTGTGGACAGCGTGGAGAGGGAATGGAGGAAACATTCTGCCGCCTTCCCTGCCGCACGGTCACGCCTTCCCGTCCAGGGTCAGAAAGGGCAGCACAGAGGCAGTGGGGGGGACCCGGGGAGGGGCCTCACAGTGCACCCACTGTCCCTCAGAGCTGTCCTTCCTGGCACAGTCACCCAAACTCTCTGTACCCCAGCTGCCTCCTCAGGAAAATGGGGCAGGAGTGGGTTCCTGGCTTCCCTGGAGGTGGGGATCACAGACTCCTGAGCTTCCTGGTGACGAGCAGATAAAGCCAGAGGGACACTTGTCACGAAGATGCCAGCAGTTCCTGCCACCTGGATACCAACTCCATACATTTTATTTGTCAATCCAGGTGATCTTTGCAACAGCCCTCGAAGGCGGTGCTGGCACTAACTTCATCAGACAGGCAGAGAAGCAGGTTCGGGGAGATGTTTAGCTCGCACAAGGCACGGACCCCCAGATGTGGCCCACAGGGCTGCATCGGGACCGTCCACTACAGAGCTTGACTGCTTCACCTCGCTCCACCTGGCAGCCCCAGGCATCAGGACCTGGCACGATGCAGGGCACTCAACAAACGTTCACTGGGTGAGTAAACACGGTGGTGTAGCATGGGGTCCCCACTATATTCCTGGGTGATCCTACAACTGATTTATTGGCTCCAACCAGCTAAATAGGAGAAATGAACAGGACAAGCCAGCAGCCAGGGTGGCGGTGTCCCCACCCTGGCGAGGTCTCACTTGGGGCATTCTTGAACAGAATGCCAAGGAGAACCTTGAGGGCGAGAAGCTTGGGTGGGTGCCCTCTCAACTGGGCACACTGACTTTTATGGCACCCTTGCGAGGGTGCCGCAGCGGGCGGGCAGACGGGCTTCAGGAGTCCTGAGCCAGGCCGTGACCGTGTCGCCACCCGCGCCTCCCGCGCTGGTGCTTCCGCAGTCACCTTCCCTGTGGGGTGCTGGGACCCCGCGCAGGTGCATTGGGACGTGCCCAGTGTTTGCAGGGCCCGTCCACGGTGTTGATTTGGGGGAAGGAATGGAAGCAGAGGGAAGAAAGGATCAAGAGGGGTCAGTGCTATTTGCCTGGTAGGAAAATCAAGCTTCCATTGCAGAGCAAGACAGCGAAAGGGCTCTGAAAGTTATATTGGCATTGTTTCCATGAGGTCGGCTTCTTGAGGAAATGTTTTGTATTCAAAAGAAAACAAGCCTTTCCCCTGTACTCTCCCCAAAGGCACCGCGAAGAGACAGCGTGTGGTTTACATTTTGTCACAAGTCCTCAGATATTATGTTTCTGCTAGCTGTGTTTTACTTTGTCTTGTTTTTCTGTGAGAAATTAGGATTTAATTAAGTCAGGAGCCTCAGAGATGGAGTTAAATTTCATTGTGTTCAGGACAGGCACACGCAAATGCCAAACAAAGCTGGAAATTGTCCTCGGGAAAACGTAGCACAGAGCCCAATGTCGTTTCTCGGCCCCTTGCGTAGCCCGCATGTCAAGGGTGCAGAAAGAAAATTAACCGATTATAAATTATTCGGCGAAGTGTCCTCAATCGTAGCCTTTGAGGTTGCCATTTCCTTTCCTTTCCTTTTTTCCCTCTCTCTCCCTTCCTGCCCCCACTACAGAAAAGTCAACTAAAGAAGCATCAACGGAAAGCAGATGGTGCTGTGGGCACCTTCTCCCACGGACGTGATAGACTGAGTTAAATGCATGGACCAAATTGATTTTTATCAACCATGGATTTTTAATTAACACTGGTGTCCACTTACTGCCATCCATTATTTACTGTTTACCCACTAATTAAAAATTATGCTGCTTTTGCACTCATAAGAGCAGGGACATTTGAAATTAGATAGCATCGTTCAAATTACCTGCAGAATTAAATCCAGAGCACCCACTTGCTCAGACCAGTCTACCAGAGCTTGAAATCTGGTCTGCTTCGCTGTGTTATCATGAGTCAGAATACAGGAATAGGCTGCAGGGCCCCATGCCATATGGAACTTGCCTGGGGCGCCTAGAGGTCATCCCAAGGGCACCCATCATCTACTGAGGACAAGTGATGGGTGTCCCATCACATCAAACACTTTACCTGTGTTACTGTGGTTAATTGTCCCCGAGACCGGGATGGGGGCGAGGACATCAGCACATTGTCGGGGCACCTCCGTGTGCTGCCCCTGCCCCTGGCAAATCCCCGGGACCAACAGGGCATCTGCACAAGCACCCGTGCACAGGTTCTGCCAATGCCCCCCTTTTGCAGATGAGGAAACCGAGGTTCAGCGAGGTGGAGGGACTTGGCCAGCACTACTCACACCCAGGAAGATGCTTCTTATCTAGTTTCTTCTTTGTTGTGATAAAATAACATAAAACTCACCATTTAAAAGTATACAATTCGGGAGGCGGCTGTGGCTCAATCAGTGGGGCTCCCGTTTACCATATGGGAGGCCCCGGGTTAGGTTCCTGGGGCCTCCTGGTGAGGGCAAGCCCGCCCGCGTGGCGTGGTTGGCTGACCCAGCGAGCACAAGCAGCAAGGGGGGGATAAATGAATAAATAAATAAAATCTTTAAAAATAAAAAAAAAAAAAAAAAATAAAAGTATACAATTCAGTGGCATTTAGTGCATTCATAATGTGCCACCACAACTAAGAACTAGTTCCAGAAGGTCTCCACTCCCCCCCCAACCCCAAAAGAAGCCCCATCTTCATTAGCAGCCATACCCCACCACCACCCTCCCCCCTGCCCCAGGCCCCTGGCAACAACTAATCTGCTTTCTGCCTCGGAGGATTTGTCTGTTCTGGATATTTCAGATAAACCAATCGGACAATTAGTAGCCTTTTCTTATCGACTTCCCGCAGTAATTCTATTAGGTGGATGTGGCTATCCCTGTTTTTTTTTTTTTTTAGATGGAAATAGAGGCATAGGAGTTTTCACACCCAAGTCCAAAGCATGAAGAGTCAGCCGGAATCAAAATGGGAAGAGAGTGGAGAAGAGGTTTGGAGTCTCTAGCCAGAGCAGATGGTAGCTAATCAGGTCCTCAGTGCCTTTCTTTGGGGGACAAAAAGCTGAAGAAAACCACTGAAGAACCTTTTTTCCTTATCCTAATTGGCTTGTTCAGAGGTCCTCGAAGCACGAAGCTCGACACACCTGCCACAGGAGCCGTGGGAGGTGATATCAGGTGTGATGGTGAGCACCTCTTATTGCATGGGGATGCACTGATTTTAGGAGGTGTTAAATAGCAGCCGTAGTTGTCAGAGCAATGTCGTGATTTCGCAGCCCATCTCGCATCGGCAAGACTGAGTTCGAAAAGGAGGTTGATGTGAACTTGACATTTGAAAAAAAAAAAACACGAAACACTTTTTATTTTTGAAATAATTTCAAACTTATGGGGCAGTTGCAAAAATAATACAACCCTGGTACAGAGAACTGCAGCTTGCCCGGTACCTCGAGATACTCAGCTCCCCCAATTTTAATATGTTGCCACATTTGCTGTATCATTTTCCCTCTCCCTCCCTGTCTTTCTCTCTCTCTTTTCTGAACTGAACTTGATTTTAAAGTATAATTAATATCTAGCTGTCTAAGTGTCTATTTTCTGAACTGAACTTGGTTTTAAAGTATGAAATGATATGTTAAGTAAATAGTATTTAATAAGCAAATGTGTAAGTGACTCCTGGATGTGGCACACATAGCTTGAGGATGTTGCACAGAGCAACGAGGTTAATTTATCACTTCACAGAGGACGCAGAGGAGGCCAAGGGCCCTCCAGAGCCCAGGACCCTGGCAGCCTCACCTCGTGCATTCAGCCCTTCACCCCCACACAAACCCTTCTAAACTGCCCGTTAGACGCCAGCCTCCCAGCAGGCTGCGCAGTTGCCAGGATGCTCGCGAAGGCCAGGGTCCTCCTGGAGAGCAGGCATTAATCAAAGAGGCCCACTACGGAATATCGTTTCAAACCATCTGAGGTGTCTTGAAGGAAATTCAGAGTGCCCGAAACCTTCCAGTGGTTTCCCAGTGCCTTGGGGTAGCAGCCAAGCTTTCCCTTCTGGCTTAAGAGGGCCTTCAGAACCGGCCAGCCCCGACTCTCTGCTGGGTGACTCTGGGGATGAGCGGCCCCCTGCCTCCCCTCCGCTCTGGCACCCTCTTCGCCAAGGTCTCGGCATAAATGGCCATCCCTGGCAGCTGACATCCAGCCCCTGCTGCTAGCCTCGTTCCCTTCTCTCCTGCACAGTACTCATCACATCTGGCTATTATTTATCTGCTTTCTAATTTTTTCAATTTACATTTGAAAAATTTACATTTAAAAAAAAATGTTCTCTAGTTTTTTTAAAAAAATTAATTGTGGTAAGATATACATAATTTAAAAATCGTTTTAACCCTTTTAAGTGGACACCTCTTTGACATTATGTACATCGACAAGACTGTGTAACTCTCACCATTATCTATTTTGTCATCCCAAACCAAAACTCATGCTCGTTTCGCACTGACTCCCCAATCACCCCTCCCCTCACCCCTGGTAACCACGATTCTGCTTTCTTTCTCTGTGAATTTCCTTATTCTAAGTATTTCATATAAGAGAAATCGTAAAAACTTTTGTGTCTGGCTTATTTCACTCAACATGATGTCTTCAAAATTCATCCATGTTGTAGCAGGTACCAGCACTTCATTTCCTTTGGCACTGAGTAACATTGTCTTGTATGGATAGACCCCATCCTGTTTCTCCGTTCCTCTGATGATGGGCACTTGGGTTGCTTCCACGTTTTGGTTATCATGAGTAAGTTTGCGATGAACACTGGTGCATAAATCTCTCTCCAAGTCCCTGCTTTCAAATCCTGGGGGTATGTACCTAGTAGTGGAGTTGGTGTGTCATGTGGTAATTCTCCCTTTAACTTCCTGAGGAGCTGCCATGCCGTTTTGCACAGCAGCTTCACCATTTTACATCCCCACCAACAATATATAAGGCTTCCTGTTTCTCTGGATCCTTGCCAACACTTGTTCCTTTCAGTTTATTAAATAAGCCATCCAAGTGGGTGTAAAGTGGCATCTCAGTGTAGTTTTCATTTGTATTTCTTTAATGGCTAATGATGAGCATTTCTTCATATGCTTATTGGCCATTTGAATATCTTCTTTGGAGCAATTCTATACAAATCCTTGGCCCATTGTTTAATTGGGTTCTTTGTCTTTTTGTTGTTGAGTTTTAAGAGTTCTGGAAATTAAACCCTTATCAGATATATTTTCTCCCATTCTGTAGGTTGTCTTTTCACTTTCCTGATATCGCCCTTTGATGCACAATAGTTTTTAATTTTGATGAAGTCCATTTTATCTGTGTTTTTTTTGTTGTTGTTGTTTATGCTTTTGGTGTAAAATCTAAAAATCCATTGCCTGTTATAAAGTCTTGAAGATATTTTGCTATGTTTTCCTGTAAGAATTTTATAGTATTAGCTCTCATATTTAAGTCAATCCATTTTGAATTAATTTTTGTGAGGTTCACCTTCATTCTTTTGCATGTGGATTTCCAGTTATCCCAGCACCATTTGTTGAAAAGACTATTCTTTCCCCGTTGAATGGACTTGACACCCTTGTCGAAAATCAACTGGCCAAAGATGTGTGGATTTATCTTTGGACTCTCAATTTTATTCCATCGGTCTGTATGTCTACCTTTATGCTAGCACCACACTGTTTTAATTACTGTAGTTTTGTAATAAGTAAGAACTTTGTTCTTCTTCAAGATTGCTTTGGCTATTTGGGGCCCCTTGCAATTTCATATGAATTTGAGGAGTGGCTTTTTCATTTCTGCAAAAAAGACTGCTTGAAATTTTGAGAAGGATTATGTCAAATTTGTAGATCGCTTTGGACAGTAGAAAAAAAAAATGGAACACTGCATGAATTTGTGTGCCAACCTTGTGCAGGGGCCATGCTAATCTCCGTATCGTTCCAATTTTAGTATATGTGCCCTGGAAGCAAGCACTATCTACTTTTCCTTTTGAAATAATTTCAGGCTTATGAAAACGTTGCAAAAGCAGTAGAAAGAGCTCTAGTATACCCTTCATCTAGTTTCCCCAAGTGTTAATTTCTTTCCTAGGACAATGATCCAAACCGGGAAATCAACATGGATACGATATTATTGCCTGTTCTATAAACCTTATTCAAGTTTTGCCAGTTGTCCCAATAATGCCCCTCTTCTGGTCCAGAATTGAATCCAGGGTGACATGTCACAGTTAGTTATCATGTCTCCTCCAGTCTGAAACAGCTCAGTTTTTTAGTCTTTGTCTTTTGTAACCTTGAAACTTTTGAGGAGTACTGGCCTTTTATATTGTAGGCTGTTCATCAATTTGAGTTTGTTTGATTTTTCCTCATGATTAAATTCAGTGTATGCACTTTTGGCAAGCATTCCACAGAAGCAATATTGTGTCCTTCTCAGCGCATCCCATCAGGAGGCACTTGATGCCAATTTGTCCCCTTACTGGTGATGTTAACTAGGACTACTTGCTGAAGGAGGTGTCAGCCAGGTTTTTCCACTGTTAAATATTTTTATTTTTGTAATTAATAATTACCTTATGAGGATGTAATTAGAGACAATGCTTTTCCCCACTAATTTTTTATTTTTCATAGCACTTTCCCCCACTAATTTTAGCATCCATTGATGACCATTGATAAGTCTTGCCTGCAACAAGTCTTACTGTATTGTTTTCCAAATGGTGATTTTCTATTTCCATCATTTTTGGGGGCATTTATTAGTTGGAATTACACTGTAAGGGAGAGGTGTCCCTTCTCCCCCATTTATCTTTTTTTTTTCCCCAGTTACTATTTATATCAGCATGAACTTGTGGATATTTATTTTATCCTATGGATTATAGTCCATCACTATCATTGCTTTCTTGTTCAAATTATCTCCAATTTGGCCATTGGAGACTCCTTCAGCTCAGTTCCTGTGCCTGTTTCCATGCTTTTATTATTATTTTTGAGCACTTTCTCATTTTCTGGCGCCAAAGTGTTCCAGGCTCATCTTGTACTTTCTCTGTCCCAGCCATGGAATCAGCCACTTTTCCAAGGAACTCTGGCTGCTTTTGTTGGAGAATGGTGTTTAGAAACCAAGATCTGGGTGCTAGGGTGTTTGCTGCTGCTGGGGTGTCACAGCTTCCAGCCTCTTTACCTGCTTGTTTTCTTTTTCTGCCTCCACCACCAGTCTGCCAGTTCCATGAGGACAGGTCTTATCTCTCTTGTTCACTGCTGATGCCCCAGGACCAACTCCCCAAATTCTCCAGAGCAAACAGAAGGATGAAATTCTTCTGCTCAGATGAGCAAGGGTCCTCATGTGTAAAAGAAGATAAAACAAATGAAGAGATTCAAATGAAAACACACTCCTGTTCTGCCCTGCTCCTCAGCTTGACTGAAGTTATGCAGTTGCAAGGAAGTGAGCCCAGGGCATCTGTTCCTGGAGGGCCTCAAGAAAGGCCTGGGCAGCAGACCCTCGCCCCAGGGGGCTCAGCCACTCCCTTGCCTTCAGGCAGATGAGTAAGAGGGGTCCCACCTGTTGCAGCTACTTGGCTTTAAAGCCTTCTGTGCACTCTCATCACCGATGCCGGCCAAACCAGGACCCCTGTGGTTGTGTACCCTCTCAGAAAGGTTCCATCCAGCTCAGCACCACATCCAACAGAAATAGCATGCCAGCCACCACGGCAAGCCCCGGACGTGACTTTAAAGTTCCTAGTAGGCACATCAAAAACAGTAAAAAGAAGCAGGTAAAATTAATTTTAATAATTTATTTAGCTCTAAATGTATTTCCAGTGTGTAATGTAGATGCTATTAATGTTATATTTTATATTCTTTTTTTTTCATACCAAGTCCCTGAAATGGGGTGTGTAGTTTACACTTATAACACAACTCAGTTTGGACCAGCCATACTTCAAATGCTCAGTGGCCACACGTGGCTGGTGGCTGCTACACAGCATGGATCTGGCTCAGGATGAAGTGTGGAAAAGTATAGGTGCTGGCGAGGATGTGAAGAAATTGGAACTCTCGGGAATGTAAAATAGTGCAGCCACTGTGGAAAATAAAAAGTTAAACAGATTTACTGCAGAACCCGGCAATTCCACTTTTAAGTATATACCCAGAAGGACTGAAAGCACGGACTCGAACAGATTCACCAATTGTGCACAGTGTTCATCACAGCATTATTCACAGCAACCAAAAGATGGGAACAGCCCGAGTGTCTATTGGCAGATGAGCCGACAAAGTATGGTGCAGCTATGGAATATTATCCAGCCATAAGAAGGAACGAATCTCTGACACATGCAACGCGTGGATGAACTTTGAAGACATCATGTTGCGTGAAACAAGCCAGATGCCAAAGGACAAATATTGTATGACTCCATTTATATAAGCAAATTAACGAAGACAGAAAGTAGAGTACAGGGAAGCGGCTGTGGCTCAATCAGTAGGGCTCCCGTTTACCATATGGGAGGCCCCGGGTTCGGTTCCCGGGGCCTCCTGGTGAAGGCAAACCCGCCCGCATGGCGTGGTTAGCTGACCCAGCGAGCACAAGCAGCAAGGGGGGGATAAATGAATAAATAAATAAAATCTTAAAAAAAAAAAAAAAAGAAAGTAGAGTACAGGTTACTGAGAGAGGCCAGGGGTGGGGGTGGAGGAAGGGGGCATTATTGCTTAAAGGGTACAGAGTTTGGGGTGATGGAAAAGTCTCGGTAATGGATGGTGGCGATGGTAGCACAATATTGTGGATGTAATTAATATCACTGAAATGTATACCTACACCTGAAAATGGTTAAAACGGGAAATTTTATGTTACATATAACACTATGTTAAGGAGGGAAAAAAAAAAAAAGCACAGAGTGCATGTGTCAGAGTTTGCGGAGAGACCTAGTGACTGGTCTCCATCCTCCCACTCCTACCTGAGCAGCCTTCCCCCTCCTTTGCTCTGCTTTATATCCTGGGACTCAGAGTAAGATTTGCTTTGAAAAAGGTATTCTCTTGCTTAAAGAAAAAAAAAGTCTGAAACCCTCTGGTTTATTTCAAAACCCTCAGCTTGAGGCAATTCACCTAGAATGTTTGGACTTGGAAGCTTACACACATGTTAAATACAAATTTCAGCCATGGCTCCCCACCAACAAATAACCTCTCCTGATTAGAGGCAGCTCACTTTTTAAAAACTGCGGTGGTCTGGGCCTGCAGCGGTGCCCTCCCGGGAGCTCTGCCAGCAAACTTCAGAAACCGGCTGTTGAAATGGCAGCTGTCGCCGCGTTGCTACAGCAGAGATGTGCTTTCCAATGAAGTCATTGCACAAAAGGCATGCAGAGTTTCCATTTAAACTCCCCCGAGAAGGTCACAGATTGGCATGCTATGACATACTGGCAAATCATGGAACTGTGAAGGCAAACTTAGAATTCTAAGGAGCACCCCCCGAAGCGGACGGCTTGCTCCTCAGACACCCCACCTGGCCTTCATTCGGCCTCAGTCCCATCCCCCACCGAATCAGAGGGTCTTCGGGTTTGGTGCCAAGGATTGAACGGACTTTGCGTTCTCGGGGAAACTCAGAGATACTTTGCTCTGAGTACACCCACCCCAGCCAAGGGCCACTGGAATGTGCCTTCCTCCACGGGGCGAGCTGGGAGGGCTGAGAGTGGCCCCTGCAATCCCGGAGCGCCTGGGTACCTGGCAGCAGATTCCGATGGTGAGAAGCCAGAGCCTAATGGGATCCAGGCTCCAGTGTGCTGAAAGGCAGATTCGGGGTTGTCACTGTCCCGCCCTGTTCTTGGTGAAAATTCCCAGGTCAGGCTGGACTGGGGTGGGGTGGGGCTTGGTGGAGAAGGTGGGTTTCGCTTGGCATTGCTTGAGCCTGTTTTCATCTTTGTGTGTGTCTGTGTTTGAAGACAAAATTGAAAACGTTTTGTAGTCCGGAGCGAGGAGGCACGGCGGCCATCTCCCGCGGCCTCTGTTTAGCATTTCCTGCTGAGGGAAAAGGAAATGGACAGCTCACAGAATGGGAAAGGAATGAGGGGTTTGGGGAGACAAAACCTGGCCCCCAAGCCTGGCTCATCAGCCAGTTTTGTTGTTGTTGTTTAGAAATGCTCCAGCACAAAACCTGTTGGCATCAGGACTCTCCTTCAGCCCCCTGATAATGCTAATCACTCCCTGCTGTGGCTGCAGCTCCCACCCAGATGAAAACCGGAGAATTCCAGCCAAAGCCCCAGCTGTTTCCAGATAGCCAGGGCATCAGGATGACTGAACTCGTCCCCTCTTCACCCAGATGTTCTGGTGTCTTGGAGACAAGGCCTCATTGGGCTGATTTCAGCGCCCGTGCCCCTGGGTCTGCACGGTGGTCCTTAGCTATGAATATCTAAATTTGTACTGCATTTGGTCGATACTGCCCAGCAGTGCAAAGCTTGAAGGAGCCGGGTGGGCGGGCCAGTCCCGGACTGGACACAGGCAGTGTGAGGTCTTGCAGGGCTCCCCAGTGCCTGCGTCTCGCTGCACATCCAGGGCTTGCCCTAAGGGGCGTCGTCACAGTCGCCCTTTGCTAAGTAGAGTGTGTCTAGAAGCCTCCCATTGGACTGAATTCTTGTTAGCTGTTTTGGCAGAAGAGAGAAGCTTCCATTGTTCTTTAGTACGGGCATTCGGCAAGGTAACTGCAAGGTCTTGACACATTCAATAGGACAGAAGACATTCATGCGATTGTGACGAAGACTCCGCAGAACCCGAGCAAAGGCACGCAAAGGGCTTTTTGGGCAACACCTTGGGCTTAACTCCTCCTGGGGCCTTGGAATCTGGTGCTCCCCTGGCCTTCCCTGGGGGGCCGAGAACCATCTCATCTCCTGGGTCTGTTTAGGTTCTGAGGAGTGAAGGGGTGCAGGCTGGAGGTCTCCATTGAGCGCCTTTGGTTCTGAGAGCTGCCCAGAGATGTGGGGCGGCCCGGGCAGCAACCCCAGCCTTGGGGGAAGCACACCACTTGCTGGGTAGTTCTGGGGAGTCTCCACCAGGGGGCCCTCTTGAGCTTTGGTCGGGGCCGTTGGGCGCCCCGGGCGAGCCCTGCTCCAGCCCAGGAGCGCCCCCCACCCCCGACCCGCCCTTGGGCCAAGACGAGGCCCATCGAAGGTGGGTTCTGGGGCCCACGCTGTCCTTCCACGTGGGGGGCCATGCATTTCCCCTCGCACGGAGAACACTATTTTGAGACAAAAGGGCAGGGGTAATGGGGTCCCCCATCCTTCCCCCATTCTTCCCACACGGCTGTGGCGCATAACAAAAACTCAAATTGCGACCCCAGAAAAGGGCCTCTGGGGAGCTTCAAAAACAACGAAATCAAACATCTCCACTGGGCAGCCCTTTCCCCAAAGACCCACAGAAGGGGATGTCCTTTAGGTTTGGGCCACGACAGGAAGCGCCGAGATTTTAAATGCAGGAAAATTAAATTGTAATTTAACAAATCAATTTTTCTTGCATCGTGTTGAGATTAAGCTCGCGGTCTCTTTCATACATTCAAAATAAGGAATTTCCCTAGAGTGCAATTCTGTGGGAAAACCTACATAGTGTTTCGAAAAACCCATTTTGTTAGGAGTTACCAGATTTTACTTTAAGAGAAATGGTGATATTTAATTATGGCATTATTTTACCATCTAGAAAATTAATGTGCTTTCAGAGTTTCAGGAGAAAGGCCGGCAGTAAGTCCGGACCCTATTTTTAAATTACCATACAAATAGAATCCCAAAGACGCAAATATTGGCTTAAGAGTTGCAGACGAGGTAGAGGAAAACGTGTTGGCTTCCTAAATGTTAAATAAACAGGCCTGTAATTCTTGCCTTCCCTGGCGCCAGGGCCTTACCCTCTGGCCGGGGAGCTCAACCTCGGAAGGGACAATAGGGAAGTTAATCGAATGGCGCTTCGGCCAGGTCCTGGGGCCTCATTGTTGCCATCAGAATAATAAGCTGCACATTTCGACCAAGCTCTCGAGTTTGCAAAGCCCACGGGTATTCGTTTGCGCGGTGCTCCTAGCAAAGCTTTGGCATAGGTTTTGCAATTGCCCCATTTCATGGATGAGGAAACAGGCTCAGCAGAGAGCAAAGCCGGGTGTTGATCCAGCAACTCAGCTTGTCAGGGGACTGGTACATCAGACCCAACGAAATCCGGGTCTGTTGCCTGGAATCTCCGGGCTCTTTCCACCTGCGCCTACCGCCCCTGATCTTTATTCAGCATTTATTGAGCACTGACTGTGTGCCCGACCGCAACGTTGCAAAGAGGCCTCTACATAGGCTCGGGGGACGGGAGCTAAGAGAAGGAGGGCTCGGCGGGAGAGGCGGCCCTGCCTGCGAGCAGAGCCTGGAAAGACAGCTGGAGGAGGGCGGTGATGGGCGCTAATGGGCGCTCCAAGGGGCTGCGAGGGTGGCAGGAGGTGGGAGGCTGCAAGAGGGACCGACCGAGGGAGGTAATTAGGCCCCGGGAAGGGCCCTGGGTTGTCACGGGGAGGGATGGAGAGTGACGAGGCAGGTGCTGCGAGGAGGCCTGGAGGTCTGGCGGGCCCTGGGGGCCGTGGTGGGGGTGGGGTGGGTGCAACGGGGGTGGTTTGACAAAGTGGCGTCTTCCAGGACAGGGCGGCATGCCCATGCAGGTGGCAGCGCCCGTGACGTTGGGTGGCACACGGAGGACAGTCCGTATTTGAATCGTTACCTGTTTTAACTCAGTCCAACAACTGGCACATCCACCCGGGGCTCTTGTTAGGACGAGGCCAAAGCTTATGGTGACAAACTGGTTTTAAATAAGTTACGTGAGGATGGGCTGGCTGATATGGGGAGGAGCACGGAGCGCGCACAGGTGGCCTGCCTGCGCCGGGCGATCGGGGACCAAGGTGCCGGGGTGATATAGTGGGGCGGCAGGGGGTGGGGGTGGGGGCCTGGAGGAGACCCCTTCAGAGCCCTGCGCCAGGAGGCGAGGGAGGGCCGCGGGGTTGTCGGGGGGGCAGCTGCATGGGTGCACTGCCAGCTTGGGTGCTGCTGAGGTGAGGGGTGGAGGGAGGGGAGAGGGGCTCCAGCCCGGGTGACCAGAGGGTGGGGAGCCCTTGGCGGAGCCGGACACCCGGGGAGCAGCTCCATGGCAGCTGTGTGGCGTTTCGGGAGCCGATGGCCCCCAGCAGGGCCGGCCTGCGAGCTGCTGGCCTCGCAGAAGCGTGGCTCAGGGAGGGCGCCAGGCTGACTGGAAAGCAGCCAGCGCCTCGGGGCGAGGGGGGCAGCGAGGGCCAGCCCGCAGGGAGGAGCAGAAGTGCTGGGGGCAAGCCCTCTTGCAAGTCGGGGCGCAGGTAAAACAGAATCCCCAGTGGAACCTGGTTTTCAGATGCACGATGGATTGATTACCTTTTCAGTATCCGTGTGTCTCCAATCCTGCATGGGTGGATGTGGGTGTTTGGCTGCGGACACAAAAGTGGAGGGACCCTGGAGGGTTAGGGATATTTTTAATGGTTTAATTATTACTCTTACATAAGTCCTTTTATACGATATACAGTGCAAAAAAAATGTCAGAAAATACCAAACAGATGAAGATGATGTAAGAGCGCACCCATGTTCACCCAGAGGAGGCTGGGAAGCTGAGAGGGGCTTAGCCGTGGGAACTTTGGTTTCCCTGCCACAAGGCCTGGCCTGTGGCAGGCTCACGATGCATTTTTGTTGAATGAATGAATACATTTTTCTAGACTTTTTTCCTTTTTCAGCCACATACCTGCATTTATTCAATTATTTTTTTTACAAAGCTGGGATTACCTTATACATATTACTTGAAATTTATCTTTTTAACTTAATAATGGATTTTGGAAATCTTTGCGGAAGGTTTGCTTTGTGAGGCCGGAGGGATTGATGCATATTTACAGTCTGCACTGAGGAGCTGGAGTTGATGATGAAGTGGCAAAAGCAGAAGCTAGAACACCCGAGGGAAGCAGGGACCCTCACCAATGAGAGTCCAATAAAAACACGCTAAATTCTTCAAACAAAGTCAATACGTGGCTTGCAGTGGAATTTTCAAAGTGTATTAAAAAAGGTGTAAAATGAAAAGTAGAATTCTCTTTCTACCCTGAAGCTGAGATTTCTCTCTCCAAAGGGAATCAGTTAACAGTTCCTTATGCATCCTCCCAGAAAATGGTTTCATGCGGATTTCTGTATATAAGTGCATTTGCTTTTTATTTGGCCATTTAAAAGTTTGTACAAATGCAATCTTTCCATACACATTGCTTTACATATTGATTTTAACACTTAAGTATCAGGGATATCCATCTCAAATGTATCTCTTCATGGACAAAGCAAAATAGTATTCCATTATAGGGATGGATTTTATTTAGTTCGTCAGTTCCTGCCAATGATCGTTTAAGTTGTTGGGTTTTTTTTTGTTTGTTTTTTTTTTTTTAACTGTTATAACAAACAGCAATACACCGAACATCCTTATAAGTGTTTTTTTTTGTTTGTTTTTTTTGAGGTACTGGGGCTGGGACCTCGTATGTGGGAAGCTGGCAACTCAACCACTGAGCCACATCGGCTTCCCTGAGTTTGTTTTTTTGTTTGTTTTGCTTGTTCTTTGTTTTTGTTTTTTCAGGAGGCACCAGGAATCAATGTGGGAGGTGGGAGCTCAACTGCTTGAGCCACATCCGCTCCCTATAAGTGTATCTTGAGGTAAACTTTGTGAGTGTCCAATGGAGAAATTCCTAGCAGAGAAATGTTTTGTGCATTGACCATGTTGATAGAATCGATCCAATTGTCCTCCAAAAATGCAGTTTCATTTCACCCTCCACCAATGTGTTCTTACACCTTTAACCACAATGGGTATTAGCAAACTTTTCATTTTCAGCAAGTCTAATATGTGAATAGAGGAAAAGAAATGACAACATAATGAGAGTTTGTGTCATCACACATTTCTGTGCCTATAAATAAATAGGGGGCACAAATCAATAAGCATTTTCTCAGCTAACTTGCATTCACACTTCTGTTTATTTTCACTGCCCTTATTCTGATTCAGGACTCCATTATTTCTCCTCTGTATCCACTTTGCCCCCTTGAATGCATTCTCTATGGAGCAACAAGTGTAATCCTTGAAAAAACGTATAATAGGCTTCTGCTTCTGAGATACAACTGTCTAGATATTCTGAGGGACACCCCCTCTGTGCACAACTAGATTCTGTATAAGTTATAATTTTGAAGGCAGTAAGGGAAGCCTCTGAGCTCCTGTTTCCAAAAGTGAGCTGAAGTGGGATCTGGGCAGACCTTCCTGAGAGCCAGTGTCAGGGTCAGCATTTCCTATGGCAAGAAGCTGGGGGGAACCAGGGGATAGAGGAGTCCCAGGTTGCTGGTGCCCCATGGCTCCTTATTCTGAATTATCTCTTGAGGAAAACACTATCATTTTTTTTTTTTTTTTAAAGATTTTATTTATTCATTTATCCCCCCCTTGCTGCCCGTGCTTGCTGGGTCAGCCAACCACGCCGTGTGGGTGGGCCTGCCTTCACCAGGAGGCCCCGGGAACTGAACCCGGGGCCTCCCATATGGTAAATGGGAGCCCTACTGATTGAGCCACAGCCGCTTCCCGAAAACAGTATCATTTTAGGCTCCAAGATTTTCCACAGATTAAGATAAAACAAAGATGAGTTCCCAATTAAAGATCACCAACCACACAACTCCATAATCCTCTATGGAGTAAGATCTAGCAGAAACAAAATTTATAGATCCCAAAGACTTAAGAAAGTGGAATTATCTATCACAGAATACAGAAAACTATGTATGAATTGCTTAATGAGATAAAAGAAGGAATTTTTTAAAAATGAAGGAAAAAAGAAGGAATTTCAAACAACGAACCTGTAAAAATGGCCAAGCAGATTTGAAAAAGAATCTAATGGAATGTTAAGAAATGAAAAGTATAATTGTTGAAATAAAAACTTAGTGGCCAGACCAGGGAGCAGATTGAACACAGTTGAAAAGAGAATTAGTGAACTGGAAAATAAATATAAAGATATTACCCTAAATTCAGGAAAGAATGAGAGGGAATACAAAATCAGAAATGGATTTGCTTGCCAATTCATAAGCAGAGATTGTCAAATTGGATTTTCAAAAATCCAGTTATATATTATTTACAACAGACTGACTTGAAGCCTAAAAACTCAGAAAAAGTTGGAAGTGAAAGGATTGAAAAGACATACTAAATACATACTAAATAAAAGGAAACTGGATGGCTACATTAATATAAAATAATATGGGATGTATGACAAAAAGCGTTGTTAGTGATTGAGATGGTTGTTTCATAAAATGTCCAATCTGCCTGGAAGATATGATCAGAAAATAGAGTCAAAATATGCAAAGCAAAAATTGCCATAAATATATGGAGATGCTGACAAATCCATCATCATAACAAGAGATTTCAGTACACCTCTCTCAATTATTTATAGGTCAAGCAGACAAAAGATTAGTAATGATGCAAATATTTAAAAATGCATTAACAAACTTAATTCATTTCAAAATAGGTGTGTGTGTGAGCCCATGTGTATGTAAATTTATAATCCAATTATACATTCAGCTATTACTATACCTATATTAATTAATTACTGTACCTACCAATTAGAGAATGTACATTCTTTTCAAGCAAACACTTACAAAACTGATTCCATACTAGGCCCTAAAATAAGTCCCAACAAATTCAGAGAATTGGTTTCATACAGGCCACATTTTATGATGATAATGCAACTAAGTTAAAAGTCAGTAGTAAAAATATTTTTTTAAAATTATATGTTTGAAATTAAAAACACACACACTTCTAAAACACTTATGCATCAATGAAGAAATAAAAATAAAAAATAAAGAACTTATAACTAAGCAAAAACGAAAGTAGTACATATCATAACTTGTGGAGTGAAGAGAAAACAATACTTTGAGGTAAGTTTATAAGCTTACAAATTTGTATTTAAAAGAGGAAACTCAGGGAAGCGGCTGTGGCTCAATCAGTAGGGCTCCTGTTTACCATATGGGAAGCCCCGGGTTTGGTTCCCAGGGCCTCCTGGTGAAGGCAAGCCCGCCCGCATGGCGTGGTTAGCTGACCCAGTGAGCACAAGCAGCAAGGGGGGGATAAATGGATAAATAAATAAAATCTTAAAAAAAAAAAAAATAAATAAAAATAAAAGAGGAAACTCAGAAAATGAAAGATAATTACTACACTTAAGAAGTTAGAAAAATATAGAGTAAACCCAAATAAAGTAGAAGGAAAGAGATAATAATGAAAAAAAGAGCAGACATCAACCAAATAGAAAACAAAGCTATAAAAGAGAGAATTTACAAGGCCGAAGTCAGTTTTCTGAAACCTGTAATAATAAATAAACCTTGGGGAAGGAAGGAAGGAGGTAGGGAGAGAGGGAGGGAGGAGGGAAAGGAAAGGAAGAGAGAAGGAAAGAAGAAGGGAGAGAGACTGATTAAAAATATTGGAAAAGAAAAGACATAACTACATATCCAGCAGATATCTTTTTTTTTTTTTTTTTTTTTTTTTAAGAATTTTCTGTTCAGCAGATATATAAGTACTTAGATATTTTGGATATATATCTTCCATATGTTGTATATATGTGTGTCTTGGATATGTTGAATATGTATCTTGGATATATATAGGGAAACCTGAATAGTTCTATAACTGTTAAAGAAATTAGAAAGTCATTTAAAATCCCCCTCCCTCCCCCCCAAAAATCCCAAACCAGGCCAGGATGTTTTTAAAGATGAGTTCTACCAAACTTTCAAGAACTAGAAAATTACAATTTTATATATACTCTTCCCGAGAGTAGAACAAGAGGGAGCAATCCCCCTCCTTTTTTTTTTTTTTTTTTTTTTTTTACCAGGAGGTCTCGGGGATCAAACCCAGATCCCTCCATATGGGAGGCAGACGCCCAGCCATTTGAGCCACATCCGCCCCCCCAATGCCCCTCCTTTTGTGAATCCTGTATTACCAAGTGCAGAGGCTGGTTTTGTGATGTGTGAGGTTTATTTAATTGGGGGGGGGTCTTTAAGAAAAAGAACGCAAAATTATGAGTACAAAACTGGTATAAAATTGAATATTTATTTAGAATTAGGAAAAAAATAGTCACAGCAAATTACAAATTTTATAAAGCTGACAACTACCACAGACATAACAAAATCCAGAAGAATAGCATACTCTTTTTATTAATCACCTGCTTGAAACTTCTATAATAGCTTTTTTCTTTTTTTTTTGGTTGTATAGTCTTTCGTTGCCTCTTCATGTGACAGTTTACATTTTCATTTTCTATAGCAAGAGTAGAAATTCAGTCTTTTGCCTTTGTTGATTGAAAATACCTTTTTGTTTTTGATTATTTGGGAACGTTTCAGGGCCACGACTCATTATCATAATGTAAAGTTTTGGGATAGTTAATACAATTTTGGAAAAATTCTGTCAGATTTCTTTCACACAGGAGCTGTGCGATTTGAAGTGCCTTTCCATAATCGAGCTTCTGGCTGTATAGACTCCACAATCCACAGCCTTGGGGCGGGTGCAGGGGGGCGGATTCACATGCACCTTCACTTCGTGACATTGGGCGATGGCTAGGAATGATGCAGCTCGTCACGGGAGTGGCTGAAAAGCACACGCCTGCCTCTAAGAGGATTCCCAGGTCAGCTTCTCCTCAAGCCGGAGCTACCAAAGGCCTGTGGGCATTCTGACTCAGGACAGTAAGTGCTCAACTGGTTAATGTTACGTTCTCTTATATTTTCCATAGTTACAAAGATTTATGACTGTGGAAACACTTTGCTGGCTGCCCCCCCCCCGCCTAAGGTTTTGGAAAGGACCCTTGTAAGAGAGAGTCTAAAGCCTTTTAAGGACAGTGTGAAGACAGTGAGAGGAAGGAAAATCGAAGACAACAGGAGAATGGAAAATATCATTTATAGACATGGTTGCAGAAGTCCACAATAAAATATGAGCAAACAGAGTCCAGGAGTGTTAAAAAAGATACTGCATAATGTCCATGTTGGGTTTATTCCAATAGTGTAAGAACGTTTAACATTAGAAAAAAATCTATGACTGTCATTCACCACATTAACTGATTAAAAGAGAAAAGCCACATGACCTACTCAATAGATGTAGAAAAAGCGTTTGATAAAATTCTGCACTCGTTCACAATTTTTAAAAAATCTCTTATCAAAAGAGAAATAATTTAGAATGTTCTTATGCTGATTAAGGGCCTCACCGCAAATCCCTACATTAAAGGATCATCTTAAATACTGAACTTTTGAGATCAAGGAATAAGACAAGGCGTCTTCCTCACAATGGATGCCAATTTCTTCCAAAATCTTTCTGAAGGTCCTAGGAGTAAGACAAGAAAAATAAATAAAAGATACAAGGAGTAGACAAGAAATAAAATGGTCCTGATCAGTAGGTGATATGACTGTCTACGTAGAAAAGTCAGAAGAATCTGCAGATAAAATATTAGAAATAATGTGTTTAGCAAGATGGCTAGTTACAAAAGAAATCAATGTACAAAAATCAGTTACATTCTGTGCTAACAATAAATGGGGAAGGGGGAGATAGCATTTACAATCCTACTAAAAAGTATAAGGTGCCCAGGAATAAATCTCATAAAAGATACTTCACACATATTTGGAGAAAATGATTAAACTGTATTGAAAGACACCAAAGAAGATACAAATAAATGAGGTGAGATATATCTATGGATAAGAAATAACAAAAGATGTCTAGTCTCTCCAAACCGTCCAAAGAGACAATGGATTCCAGGCAAAATCCCACCAGGTCATTACAGTTTTTTAAGATCTTGACAAGATGGTTGCAAGATTTATATGAAAGAGCAAAGGTGTCAGAAATAGCCAGGCACTCTTGAATAAGAATAAGATGTGGGAAAGTGTTGAGCCAGACACCAAGGTTTACTGAAAGCCAGAGTAATTGGAACATTGTATTTTCTGTGAAAAGAGAAATGAATTGACCGAAAGAATAGACCAGAAAGCTCAGATACCAGTTTATGAAATTTGTCAGCTGTATATATGACGGGCGCTGACGAGGGGTGAAAAGATGCGTCTTCAAATAGGGCCAGGACAATTGTTATCAACATGAAAAAGAAAGACATTTTCACACCATATCCCCAAATCCCTCATGCCATATCCCCAAATCAATTTCCAATGGATTAAAGACTTAAATATAAAAGTCAAAACATCTTTATGACCTCAAGATGGCAAAAGAGTTCTTAAACAAAATGTAAAAAGTGGTAACGTTGGAAGACAAGCTGATAAATATGAGTACACTAAAATTAGGAACTTCTGTTACTCACAAGAGAATGAAAAGAAAAGCCACAAACTAGAAGCTATCTGTCCAGCAAAGTAGTAATATGTAGACTATGTAAAGAAGTCTTGTGACTCTTAAAGAAAGCACAAACAGTGCACTAGAAAAATAGGCACAAGACATGAACCAATATTTCACGGAGGAGGAAATCAGATGGTAAATGAAGATGGGTTCATAGGGCTATGAAAATTAAGATGCATTGAGATGACATTTTACATTCATTTGATTAGCAAAAATTATGAATTCCAAAATAGCAAGTGCAGGTAAGGATCCTGGGATCCTTGTTGCTGGGAGCATAAAGTGGGTAGCTACTTTGGAGGACAATGTTTGCCAATCAACTCTGTAAAGTTTATGACGTGGGAGCAGCAGCTCACAAACACTTTTACTGTGGCTCACCGTCAGAAGACGTTTTCCATCACCACCCAGTTTGCGCACACACACCCATGGGCATGCACACTTATGCACGCGCACACACACATGCACACACCTTGTGCACACATGCACTCACACACTGCAAACGGAAGTTTCAGGCAAGCCTGCTGGCCCTCACTGTGAGATCCCACCCGGCGGCACTCTCTTCTCCTCATTGGAGAAAGCTGCTGGTCAGGGCCTGCTCACGTGATTTCACGACCCAGAGTTTGAAAACCTTGCCGTGGAGACTTCTGAACACGGGCACCTGAAGACAAGTAGAAGGATGTTCGGAGAAGCCTTGCTGGTGACAGCAGAAAATAGGAAGCCAGTGAAATGCCCACGGCTTGAAGGATGGAAAGTCCCCCGCAGCCTCTTCAGTCCTTGGAAGAATGGATGCGCCACAACACGCGGCATCTCAGAAAGACAGAGGAGTATGCACAGTGTGACAGTTTGAAGTTATTTTGTGAATCCTGAAAAGAAAAAGATGATGTTCTTGAACTAATCCATTCCTGTGGGTGTGGGGCCTTTTTTTGTTTTGTTTTGTTTTTTTATAGTTAGTAGTAATATATATATATTTACATTTCTCAATTAAATGTACTGGATACATATAAAATTTTTTTTGAATCAAACAATATATTACACAATATATTTGGTTCGTAGTAATGCATTCATACAGTATTTGTCCTTTTGTGTCTGGCTTGATTCACTCAACATAATGTCCTCCAGGTTCATCCATGTTGCCATATGCTTTATGACTTCATTTCTTCTTACAGCTGCATAATGTTCCATCGTGTGAATAGACCACAGTTTGTTTATCCATTCGTCTGTTGATGGACACCTGGGTTGTTTCCAGCTTTTGGCAATGGTGAATAATGTGGCTATGAACATCGCTGTGCAGATGTCTGTTTGTGTCACTGCTCTCAGTTCTTCTGGGTATATACCCAGTAGTGGTATTGCAGGGTAACGTGGCAAGTCTATATTCAACTTCTTTAGGAACTGCCAAACAGTCCTCCATAGTGGTTGTACCATCCTGCATTCCCACCAACAGTGAAGAAGTGTTCCTATCTCTCCACATCCTCTCCAACACTTGTAGTTCTCTGTCTTTTTCATAGTGGCCATTCTGATAGGTGTGAAATGATATCTCATTGTAGTTTTGATTTGCATTTCCCTAATCATGAGTGATGTTGAGCATTTCTTCATGTGTTTTTTTTGCCATTTGTATTTCTGCTTTGGAGAAATGTCTAATCAAGTCTTTCGCCCATTTTTTAATTGGGTCGTTTGTCTTTTTATTGTTGAGTTGTAACATCTCTTTATATATCCTGGATATTAAACCCTTCTCAGATATGTGATTTCCAAATATTTTTTCCCATTGAGTTGGCTGCCTTTTCACCCTTCTGACAAAGTCCTGTGAGATGCAAAAGTGTTTAATTTTGAGGAGGTCCCATTTATCTACTTTTTCTTTTGTTGCACGTGCTTTGGGTGTAAGGTCCAAGAAATCACCACCTACTACAAGGTCTTGAAGATGTTTCCCTACATTTTCTTCCAGTAGTTTTATGGTCCTGGCTTTTATATTTAGATCTTTGATCCATTTTGAGTTGATTCTTGTATAGGGGGTGAGATAGGGGTCCTCTTTCATTCTTTTGGTCATAGATATTCAGTTCTCCCAACACCATTTGTTGAAGAGACTGTTTTTTCTGTGGGGCCCTTTTGATCGGATGATGTCAGTGAGGTGGGACTCAGGCTGAGTCCCCGCCCTCTTACTGGAGCTTTACATAAACGGACAGGGAGAAAGGAGGCTTCTGTTTTGACCCTGCCGTGTGACAGAGGACGCAAGCCTTGCAAGCAGCCCAGAGCTTAAGCACGAGGCCCCCAAGACCCTGGGCTCAAGGCCGAAGAGCTGGCCAGACACCTGATAGCCCACAGCTGAACTCGGGAGGCCGGGAAAGAGACAAGCCCTGCGCCTTGCCCACAGCTGGGCTGAGGGAGCCGCTGAGCCCGGAGGGGAAGGCAGGGCCCTCGGCAGAGACTGGCCGCCATCTTGCTTCCCCACGCCAGGATCACCAGGAGCTGACTTTGGTGAGGAAGCAACTCTGATGGTGCCTTGATTTGGACATGTCATGGCTTCAGAACTGTAAACTTTGACCCCTAAATAAGTTTCCCATGATTAAAGCCAACCCATTTCTGGTACTTTGTATCTGCAGGCCTGTGGCAAACTAAGACAGTGTGAGATCTTTTCCATAAAGCTCAAGAATGAGCACAACTGAAAAAGGCCTCATTTAGGGAAATGCGAACCCTGAAGAAAGCAAGGAACGGTAAGCACAAAATGTTGGATGAATCTCCTATGCAGAGACAGGAAGCTCCGAAGGGAGGTGGAGGTAGGTGGGTGGCTAAAGAGTCTTGCCACGTTCTGGGTCTTGGGGTGAGAGGGGCATCATGGGAATCCGTGTTATGTTGTATTTTAAAAAATACACACATATATATATTTTTAAAGATTTTATTTATTTATTCATTTATCCCCCCCTTGCTGCTTGTGCTCGCTGGGTCAGCCAACCACACCGTGCGGGCGGGCTTGCCTTCACCAGGAGGCCCCGGGAACCGAACCCGGGGCCTCCCATATGGTAAACGGGAGCCCTACTGATTGAGCCACAGCCGCTTCCAATACACATATTTTTTAAACTCTCCCCTTCCCATTTCAAAGATCTACAAGATCCAGTTTTTTTTTTTATTTTTTAAAATTTTTTATTCAAGATCCAGTTTTAACATTCTTTCCTAGCTCCCTAGCATACACTGAGCTACTGTTATTTATTTATTTTTGATCATGTCAAGCTTGCTCTACCCCAGGGCCTTTGCACTTGCTGTCCCCTCTGCCAGTAATGTTCTCTTTGAAATGTCTGGTTCATTCTCAGCCTTTAGCTCTAATGCCACCTCTTCAGAGAGAACTTTCCAATGACCTTGGTTTAAGTGGGGCCCTTGGGTGTCCCCTTCCACCTCTATAGAGAACAGTGGGGCTTCTGGGGGTTGTTTGCCTTCCTAACGCTAATCAGTTAGTGCAGCTTGAGGGACGCTTGTGTAGCCCATTCCTCCTTCAGCAGGCGTGGGCTCGGGTGCTGGGGCTGCCTCTGACTCACTCGCCTTGTTACTCTGGAGCCCAATGCACACACAATACTCACCACCAGGACCCGCTACAGAAGGTGCAGGGCCCAGCACAGACTAAAAATGCAGGGCCCCTTGTTGCAAAAGTGTTAGGAATGCGGGAGGGCCACGGCAGAGCATTCAGCCAAGCAGCAGGCCCAGGAATCGGCCCTCCTGGGCCCTGGAGGAACTGCAGCCTTGTCTCGGGGCTGCCCAAGAAGGCGGAAGCCTAGGGGAGAGGCTGGGCCCCCTCCCGCCCGGCCAGCCACACACCTGCTCTCCACCCTCCCTGTGCCTGAGGCTCTTTGAAGCCAGAGGCCATATGCTCCCGTGGTTGGAGTCCAGGCCCTGTCACCTTCCAGCCACGCGGTTTTGGGTAAATGCTGGTACATCCCCTCTCCAAGACTCAGTTTCCTCCTCTGTAAGATGGGGTCATAGATGCACCCACCTCGGAGGCTTATTGGGGGGAAAGAGGTAAGACGTGCTCGGAGCGGGGCAAAGCTCATTGTGTGTCTGCAATTCCTACTGGGTGCCCCTCCCTTGGGCATGTCCTCGGCCTCGGGGGCGCCTCGGGTAGCAGGAGGACCCAGAATCCCCGGCTCTAAGGTCACAGCTTGCATGACCTTGACCACCTGTCTTGGATTGAATCCTGTCCCCCAAAAGACACGTTCAAGCCCTCATCCCCAGCCCATCAGATCCTATTTCAGATGAGGCCAAACCCGAGCCGGGGTTGGGTGGGGGCTGATCCATAGACTGGGGTCTTCACGAGGAGGGGACGTTTGGGCACAGAGTGGGCCGGCCGTGCGGCGGGGGCAGAGGCCACGTTAGGGCACCAGCCGAGGAGCGCGGGGACCGCCGGGCACCGCCAGACCCCAGGCGTGGAGCGCGGCCGCCGGCGCCCTGAATTTGGACCTCTGGCCCCCTAAGCCGTGGGACGATAAATGCCCCCCAGCCTGTGGCGCTCCCTTACGGCAGCCCTGGCAAGCCGAGCCCCTGGACTCTGCTCTCCCAGCCTCCGCCTGGGATGCCGGCCCCCCACCCTTCCTTCCTGAGCGCGGGCCTGCCCAGGGCTGCAGCAGCCCTGGCTGGTTATGACTATTTTTACGAGCGGGTGAGGCCAGGGGGCATTTCTATTCAGTCCTGCTTCCCCGAGGTTAATGAGTTCGGGCTGGTTTCCTAACTCCTGAAAAGGGATTCTAGTGTATGCAATTACTGCTCTTATTTAGCAGTTGCCTCGGCCAGCCCTGGGTCAGGCGTGGGAGAGGCACGAGAGGAGTGACATGTGTTTGCTGCCCAGAAGGGCTCACAGCGCAGCAGGGAGCACCCAGATGAATCATCACTGGGCAGTGGGCAAGAAAGCTGGGTGCCCCGGCAGGGCCTTCCAGGGCTGGGTAGCTCTGGAGCAGCAGTTCTCTGCAGAGACGATGGCGGGGAGCAAGGCAGCCCGCTTCCTGCCCCCTTAGGACCTAGTGTGGGGACAAACGGTGTTCAAATCATCTCATGGATGAAAATATAATGACAAATATTAACACGTCCAGGGGAGACAAAGAACAGGTTCCTTTGAGAAAGAACAGCAAGGGAGGGTTCCTTTGAGAAAGAACTGCGGTTGGGGGCTAAGGGAAGTGACACTGGGAGGTGACCTGTGAAGAATAAGGAGGAGCTGGTCAGCTGGGCCAGTAAGAGCTGGGGGAGGCATGTGCAAAGGCCCTGAGGTGGGGCTGAGCTTGGATATCAGAGGAGGAGTTGGAAAGCTGTCTGGCGGGGGCTCTGGGAGGGAGCAGGGGCAGGAGTGGCCCCTAGGGCTGGGGTGGGGTGCCTGAGGGTGGCTGAGGGCCAGGGCCCTGCACAGAGAGAAAAGCTAAGTTGCCTGAACTATGTAAAAGAAGAAAAGTCAGAATGGGGATTTGCATACCTCTTTTAAAATGCCTGCCCTCACAGAACCAGCCTGGTCCCTTTGTCACCTCTGGGAGTGAGGATGTGTAGGGGCAAGTTTGAAACAGAAAGGCTCCTGTGCAGCTGCTCCGGTTGCTGTGCAGGACAGCAACGGGCTCTGGGAAGAAGTGACGGTGGAGGAGGCAGAGAAACTGGATCCTCAGGTCTGGCAAGCCCCCTGGGGAGTGGAAGCCCTGGGGTGGGGGTGGGCTGTGCTGGGAGGGTGCAGGAAATTGGCTGAAATGCGGGTGTAACTGTCAGCAGAGAGGGGCCCGGGGTGAGGTGGGGCACCCTCTGAAGCTGTGCTGGCCCAATTCCGGCCACCAGCCCCAGCGGCCACTGAGCGTGTGCAGCAAGGCCAGTGCAAGCGGAGGGACTGAACTGTTACATTTTAAACGCGCTCTTAATTTCCGCATAGCTTTAGATTCGTGGGAAATCTGTGAAGGCGGTACAGAATTTTGTCTGCTTGTTCACATCCTCCCTCGAGTGGACTCTTGTTACGATCAATGACTGACATCGACACATTATTATAACTAGTGTCCGACTTCCTTCAGACCGCCTTAGTTTTTACCTAATGTCCTCTTTCTGAGGAACTGGATTTATTTCTATTTTATTTTATTTTAGGAGATACCGGGGATTGAGCCCAGGACCTTGTACGTGGGAAGCGGGTGCTCAACCATTGAACTACATCTGCTCCCCAATGAGTGTTGGGTTTTTTTTTTTTTTTTAAAGATTTTATTTATTTATTCATTTATACCCCCCTTGCTGCTTGTGCTCGCTGGGTCAGCTAACCACGCCGTGCGGGCGGGCTTGCCTTCACCAGGAGGCCCCGGGAACCGAACCCGGGGCCTTCCATATGGTAAACGGGAGCCCTACTGATTGAGCCACAGCCGCTTCCCAAGAGTGTTGGGTTTTTTTGTTGTTGTTGTTTGTTTGTTTTTAGGAGGTCCTGGGGATCGAACCTGGGACCTCATACTTGGAAGCAGGTGCTCAACCACTTGAGCCTCATCCACTCCCCAGGAACTAGCCTTTAATGCTATTTAATTTGACCTCATTTAAATTTAAAAACTAATATTGAGTACACTCACATTTCAAATTTAAGACTAACAGTTACATTTGAAAACAAGGACTACGTTCATAATTTTAAGTATGTTTGGAACAACTTGGGTAAGTGCGTGTCCTTTTTCTTTTTCTTTTTCTTTTTTTTTAAAGATTTTATTTATTTATTCATTTATCCCCACCTTGCTGCTTGTGCTCGCTGTGTCCATTTGCTGTGCATTTTTCTGTGTCTGCTTGTCTCCCCTTGCTGGGTCGTCCTGCTGTGTCAGCTCACCACGCCACGTGGGCCGGCTCGCCTTCACCAGGAGGCCCCGGGTTCGATTCCTGGGTTCGATTCCCGGGCCCTCCCATGTGGTAAACGGGAGCCCTACTGATTGAGCCACATCCGCTTCCCCAGTGCGTGTCCTTTTTCAACCGTACATGTTATTAAGTCTAAATTACAGATCATGTATTTCCGATGAGAATTTTGCATCTGAAATGTAATGTGCTCTAAGTGCAAAATGCACACCAGATTTTGAAAATTTACTGTGGAAAAGGGAATGTAAACACTCTTGATAATTTTGAAATATTGATTCCATGCTGAAGTACAATTTTGCTTATGTTGGGTTATTAAAATATAGAGTTAAAATGCACTTTACCTCTACCAGAAAGTTTTAAATGACCTCGTGGCTCCCGTCCTATTTCTCCTGGACAGCGCTGATCTAAGGGCGAAAGCCACAAGAAAGACCCAGAAGGAACAGGGCGAGGAGTAGACGCAAAGCCACATGAAGCAGAGGTGAGGGGGAGCTGGGTGGTCCAGCCTGCAGGAAGCACCCCTTCCACCGACAGGGAGGGGAGGGGAAAGGGCAGGGTGCGGTGTGCTCAGAAGAGTCCACACCCTAGGCCTGGGAGGCAGGGTGGGGGGAGGTCTGGGGAGACATTTGGGTGGAGTTGTCGGCTCTGGGGGGAGGGCAGAGGCCTGCCAGGCTGTGCCAAGCAGCTATCGTGAGGATTAAGCGGGTGGGGGGGGATGTTGGAAGTGGGTGAGACGAGATGATGATAATCTTTGCAAAACTGCTTAAGGAGCCGAGGACCTCTAGGCTGGAGGTGGCCGGAAGTGGGAGCAGAGAGGCAGGCTGGAGGCAGGTGCAGGTGCACTTGGTAGACCCGTGGGTGGCGATGGCAATGGCGCTGAGAAGGCCCCGCGGGCACCAAGGCTGAGCCCTCGCAGGCACAGGCTCGGGGCCCCAGCCTGGGGGGAACCCACCGACCCTGGGGGAGCACCCTTCACACCCCCATTTTACAGAGGAGGAGACTGAGCCTGCACCGCACTTGCCCAAGGTCACACCAAGGTCACACTGCAGCAGGGAGGTGGGACCGTGCCTGGCTACCATTAACACATTCTCATTCTTGAAAAGAAAAGTAAACAAGGGCAAGTGACCTTCCTTTTAATCAACCCACCCCTCAACTGTCCCTCCCCTCCCCAGCAGCACAGGGTGTGACTGAGCAGTTTCCGAATTTTCCAGGCCTTTTTCTGGGGAGGACTGCCATGCATATGCGTTTGGGGAGGGGGGAGCAGGCTGTTTTCTAAATACAATTTCCATCCCTGTTATGGTGAAAAACCGACGAATGAAAATTATGTTTCCAAATAGACCGAGGCGCCCTTGAGCTAAATATGGTGTTCTTTGTCTCATTTGCAATGGCAAAGTCCCTCGTTTCATTAAAAAACCCAAACACATTATGAAGAGGCTTTTCTGATACAAACCACCCTTTCCAACCCAGTGGCTGACAAGGTCGGCCGAGCAGAGACCAGGTAACCGGCTCAGAAGCGGCTGCTCGGAGGTGAAGTGCCTGGTCATCGGCCGCGGTGGGACGGGAACCCCAGCCTCCAAATGAGCGTCAGTGACTGGGGACCTGGGAAGGGGTGCGGAAACGTGCCTTCCGATGTCGCGTTGCCTGATTAACAAGGATATAATTTCCTGAAGGAAACGGGGTGGGGGGCTCCTGTTAACATCCGCGGTTTCCCGAACAGGCCCTTGTGTAATGAGAAGGGCGTCGGTGGGCACTGACACGGCCTCACGGGGCCAGGGTGCCAAGTGTGCGAGGCCAGGGGGGCCGAGGGAGGAGGGTCTGGCCTGGCCCCCGAGTTCTGCTTGGACCTGGTGACGGGCTGAACCCACACCTGCCGACACGATAGCCTGGGCCTCGGCCCCCACCTGAGCCTCTCTGGGTGCAGGTCCCGAGCTGCTCCTGGGATGTGCCTGGCCCTCCCTCGTGCAAAAGCCCTCGCCCTGGGTGGCTCAAGGCCGCCAGCCACCCCGTGCTCGCCGCCTCCTCGTGGGTGTCGCCTGCTGGCCACTGGCCACGGCTCAGGGCTTCTGAGGCCATTGCTCTCTGCCCCCTTTCCTGGAGTCTCAGCTCTGTCCTGTGTCCGGCTGGGTGACCAGAACACTCTTGGGGCTCAAAGCCCTCTAGCTCCGCCACCCACTCGCTCGATTAAGACGTAATTCTGGCTGCTATGACAAAAGGACAACGGCAGAGGCAAGGTGGGAGTTTGTTTCTCCTCCGGTCTCTGCCTGGCCCCCTCCCTGGGCACGGTCTGCATTCCTGCGAGGGTACAGAGCAGAAGGGGTGGGCATGCCTTCCCCTGGGTCACCCACGGCGCACTGCTCTCCTTCCACTGAGCACACCTCGCTGCAGGGACCCAGCTAAAGAGAGTTCTAGAACAAGCGGAGAGAAGGCAGCATGGCTGGCAGTGTCCAGCACACCGCGGCCGTCTATAGCCATGGCCACGTCTTGTCACCGGGAGGCGTTTTCTCCTCACCACCTCCCTTGTGCTCCGCTCTCAAGCTCTTCGTCTAACCACCTCTGTTCAATCATTCCACCCGCCTCCTTTGCCCCCAAGAGCTGCTGGAGGAAAGTCCTCGGACCTCACAGGAAGAGCACTGTGCTTGGACGAGCTCGGCGTCCCCTGGCTTCTCAGAACTGCACCGGGAGCCTCAGGCACGGGAGGCACCCCCTCCTGTTCCTGCACGCCACTCTCTATGGCTCCTTTCCCAAACTCCATCTCCCTCTCTCCTCCTGGATCATCACCCTCTTTGCTTCTGGCCCTTCCAGAAATAGTCAAGCATGCTTTACTTTCTGTCACCCTCCCTCCACCTCCCCTCACTGACCAGCCATCACTCAATTCCTTCATTTATTCTTTCTTTTTATTTTATTTTATTTTATTTTTTTACCGGGAGGTCCACGGGGATCGAACCCGGGTCCCTCCATATGGGAGACGGACGCCTAACCAGTTGAGCCACATCCGACCCCCTTCATTTATTCTTTCAACAAATATTTTTTGTGGACTAGGCATGTCTATCTCCCACCCAAGATTTGAGAAGAAAATTCTAGTTTTTAAGTAAAGCTGCCTCAGAGTGAAAATAGAAGTTCCAAACAGTTCTCCACCAAAAGGCATACAATAAAGTTTCCATCTCCTTCAACCCCCGGCCTCCCCCAAAGTAACGACCGTTACGATTCTTGGGCATCCTTCTGTGGGAGGGGGGGGATCCCCAATGTACAGTAAGTTTAAATGACCCTGCTTTTTTCACTTAACTTGCAGAGTTTCCCATAATTCAAAGTCATCTTTCTGTTATGTTCTTTTTCTAGCTGTGTGGTCCTCCAATATAGGGATGTTTCAAAAGGGATTCCACCAGCTCTACTGATGGACATCGAGGTGCATCTGGTGTTTTGCTCTGGTCTGCTTGTACCCCGCCCCATTCCTTCCCTCATCACTCTGGACTCTGAGCTCCGGATCCAATCTGCTTTCCTTCACTAATATACCCCAAGACACGTCTGTGCCTGGCCCACAGGGGGTCCTGAGTGAATATGTGAAGAATGAAACTTCAGTAGATGCTTGCTATGTTATTTCAATGTATCTTTTAAGTAGTGTCTTGAGCTGGACAAGTGTGATATCCCCATTTTACAGATGGGGAAGCCAAGGCCCCCTTCTCTCCTGTGACTCCCCCATCCGTCCTTTCACCTGCCCCCAGACATCTGCTCCCGGAAGGCCCTTGGACAAGTCAAGCTCCACAGAGTCACAGCAGAAGCCACCATCTCCCCAGCTGGGGTGTCCATCGGGGGGAGCCTGCCGCTGCCCACCATCCACCAGGCAGCCCCTCTCCCAACTCGCCTGTAGCCTGTCACGAAGTCTGGGTGATTCTGTCTCCCCTGGACCTCTCGACCTGCCCTCCCCCGCTCAGCTCAGCTCAGCTCCGGATGTGACGGACCACCCGGGCGACCACGCGGCGTCCTGTCCAGCGCCCGCAGCACCGCACGCACCGCACTCTTTCTCTCCGTCTCTCCAGCTCTTCTCTCCTCACATTCTCTCTCCAATTCAGAAAAAATATATGGCACAGCTTGTATCTCTTGCCAAAAATGTGTTTTTCACGCGGTGTGTCCTGGACACCTTCCCCGATCCTGGTTTTCCCTGTAGCTCCCCCTCTGGGGGCCATTCCCCCCCGAGTGGTGACACCGCTGACGTCGGAGCTGGCTCGCCGGGATGCAGCCCGAGCGGGTCACTCCAGGGCCAGGTCGGGGGCCCGCAATGACGTGGCTGCAGTTACCTGTCCCCCTCCGACCATACCTGTGAGCCTGCAGTGTCCGCCATGCAGGGCTCCCTCCCTCCTGCCCGTCCCTGGGGCTCAGCCCTAGCACCCTTGCTCAGGGAACGTCCCCCCCGCGTGAGGGTTTCGTGGTCTCTCTGCAGCCACCTGTCCAGAGCGGCCCGTGGCCTCCTCCAGGGCATGTGAAGTGCCTTCCATGAGTAACAGTGGAGCTAACATCAGCTCCACGCGCACATCTCACGCCCAATGCAGCTTAAAAAAAAATTCTTGATGTCCCCCACGCCAACCTGACTCCTTTGTATGGGGCTGCCACTGGCCCATACGACCCCGTGTCCAAGTTAGGAAAGGGTGACCTCTGGGCAGGCACAGCCCCTACCAGGGCCGTGGCTGGGTGCCTGGAGCACAGATGGAATGCCACCCGGTAGAGTGAACGACCCACCCCACAGCACACGGCACCCAATCACCCAGGCACCCCCCCAGAACGCCCCCTCCCATCACTCTTTAGCCTTTCCCCTCCCCTAACCCACCAGTCCTAACCGGTGTGCCAGCGTGTGCATCTGGAAAGCGCCACCTCTCTCCATCCCCATTCATGGACCCCTGCCCAGCATCCATTCCCCACTCAGCAACCTGAGCACCCTGCCCGCCCCTCGCACAGCCAGCACGCCACTCGCCTTCAGCTTCCTAAACAGGCCAGACCTACTCCTGACTCGGGGCCTTGGCCCCCGTTGAGCCCCTACTTGGCTTCCTTTCGCCCGAATCTTCACCCGGCAGGCGCCTTTTCATCTGTTAGCACTCGGCTTCCGGGTCACCTCCTCGGAAAGGCAGCCCCAGGTCCCGGGGCACCATGGCCGCCCCCCTTCCTTCCTTCATTCGTGGCACTCTCACCATCTGTCGTTTTCTTGTAAACTGACCCTCTCGCCCCGATGAAGGCCAGGCCGGGCCTGCTTTGATCACTTTTGTGTCCCCAGAATAGAGAACAGGGCCTGGCACATAGTAGGCACCCACTGAATGCCTGCTGAAGAGCTGAAAATGGAGTGAAGAAACCTTTCCACCACTGAGTGGAAGTTTTATGAAGTTAAGTGAAAACATCGTAAATACGCGCTCGCTTGTTGACGCTCCCTAAAGTCGAATTTGCGGTGGAGAGAGAAGGAAGTGTGCCTCTGTACTTAAGCGGGATGGAACAAGGAAAAACCTTTCTAAGCAAATCATCTGTGTAAACGGGGCTCTGTTCCACCCACGCCCGGAAGTCCAGCAGCTCCGGGCTCGGACACTCAGAAGCAGCGTGCCCTGGGCAATGAGCACGCAAATGCCCAGTGAAGGCCTCGCAGGACCTGGGTGCCCAGGGCCCCACCGCCCCTCCCCAGCCCTCGGGGTCAAGTGCTGAGGGCACGGACAGGCTCTGCACGCAGCCTAGGGCTCCGGCTTTTCTGAAAGTCCGGTGGTGGGTGCATAATTCCCCAGGCTTGGTGCACTGGACGTCTGAGTGGCCCCAAATAGGCATTCATCGTCCTTGCACTGTTGGGCTGGGATTTACTGGCACAGCCCCCCAATGACTCCCCTGAGATTTCAATGGTTACTTTAAATCGACACACTGCAAAAGGCAGACGAACACACAAAAGTATCACAGGAAGGTAGGCAAATAAATCCAAATGCTGAAACGCCGATTGCTGTGATCCATCACCCAGGCCTCTCCCTCACTAGCGAGTTGAGCTGACGGAACTGTGGGCTGCTGTCCAGTAACACATCAGAACTGGGCAGATGGGCCAAACTGGAGACTTAAGTTTCAAACTATCTAGAAACCACACCCAACCACCAAAAAACACATGTTAAAACAACTCTAATTGTAGATCTCTAATTGTATATTTCCGTTTTACTGTGGTCACTAGTAATTCCAAACTAAATACATCCATGTTTTGTTCTCCATTTTTATGCGTACTTTTGGTGGGGTGTGAGCCAGTGCTTTTCTTCCCTTTCCTGTGTAAATTAAGATGGCGCTCAGACTTTTTTTTTTTTTTTTTTAAAGATTTTATTTATTTATTCACTTACCCCCCCCCTGCTGCTTGCGCTCGCTGGGTCAGCCGACCACGCCGTGCAGGCGGGCCCGCCTTCACCAGGAGGCCCCGGGAACCGAACCCTGGGCCTCCCATATGGTAAACGGGAGCCCTACTGATTGAGCCACATCCGCTTCCCGAGCTCAGACTTTTTAATGCACCTCGAGCTCTGGAGGTAGCTAACAATGGGAACTTACAAGTGAGCTGCCTGGAGGGCACAGTCTCAAAATGGGTGTTGTAGGCATGGCAGCTGGGCCTTCTGGTTGCAAGCAACAGAAGTCAAGTCTGAATTAGGTAAGCAAAAAAGAGATTCCTTGGAAGGGATGGGTGCTCCTTGAACCCAGCGAAGATCTGGGTGTCCAGTTAGTGGGAACTTCTCCCTTGGGTGTGAATGTGTTTTCTACTTGTGGTCATTGCACTTAAGTCCTCACATCAAGCAACCTATTTGCCCAGCCCAAGACTCAGGCCCCAGGTGGAGGTGAGTTACCTTGATTGACAAGCCTTCCAGTACTGGAGTCAATGAGGGAAGTTTTGCAGTTAGCAGAAGGGGGAATGGAGCCTAGGCAGGCAAAACCAGTACTTGTCCACTTCAGTTGTGCTTTGAGCAGAACAGGACTTGAGATGGGGCATGGGGATTCTTCAGAGCAAACCTCCACTGCTAGCAGGACCAACAGGTAACACACAAATCTTTCTGGCATTGGTGAAGGATCAGATCTCACCTCCTCTGTTTCTCCTCCATGGTGGGCAGTAGTTCTCCTTGCCCCTGGGCTGACCATGCAGAGAGACTGTTAGTACCAGAGGACCACTGGGGAGCAGCAAGACCTGGACTGACCTGGTCAAGTATCTCACATGCTCTGGATGGCTCCCGAGCAAACCAGAACCCATCATGCTGCGGTCTTCTCAGGCCTCTGCCTCTTCAGAGATGTCTCACCCCAGTGGCCTCTATTCCCTCATATGTCCAATGGCGATAAGAGCTGTACCTGATTCACAAAGCTGTTGTGAAGAAATAATATAATGCTTGTATAGTGCTTAACAAAAGTAGGGGCCCAGTAGATGCTAGCTATTGCCAATACTGGTCCATCCTTGGCTGCCATCTTGCCTCAGTTCCCCTACTAAGACTCCAGCTCCCTGTCCTGAGGCCCAGTCCACTGAGTTGGGGATGGGACACCTTTTGCAACCCCCTCTCCTCACAGCAGGGAGGCTGTAGGATCCATTCTAAATGTCTGGATGTTTGGGATCCTGCTATTGACAAATCAACCCCCGTGTACACCTGCCTGCCTGAGAGCCTCCCCACTGCTCAGGACCCTTAATGCCATTCAGGCTGATCCCACTTCTGACACCAGGACCCAGCCTGCAGACTGGTCAGCTTTCATGAGCCCCAGCCTCCATGGCTGCTTTTCTTAGCTGGGCTCTCCTGATGATGTCCTGGCAAACCCAGGGGCCAAGCCCTTTTCTCTGACAAGTCTCCAGCCCCAGATGGAACTGATCCTATGTGAAATGCAAGAAAACACATAAAGGCAAAGAAAGAATTCTCCCATGATCTCTCCTCCCAGAGCTGCCCACTTTTATTCTTTTTTTTTTTTTTTTTTTTTTTAAAGATTTTATTTATTTATTCATTTATCGCCCCCTTGCTGCTTGTGCTTGCTGGGTCAGCCGCTTCCCCCCACTTTTATTCTATATGCTTCTTTCTAGTGTTTTTGTACAAGGACTCCCTCTTCCCAAATAAAAACAAAATTGGGATCAAATGTATATGCATTGTGTTTCTTGCTTTAACATTGTCATAAATATCTTCCCCTATCATTCAGTATTTTTGGATATATAATTTTTGTGAGTGCATAATTCCCTCAAATTTTATTTAAGCCATCATCTATTGTTGAGAATTTAGGTTTTGGCCTCTTGGCTCTTCCCTCCCTGGATCCTTGGAAATAACTTGGCTCTTGTCTCATCTACCTCTCAACTGTAGACTAAACCTGAGTCCGCAACTCCCAGAAATACCTGTTACATCCCACCTACCAAGTGAGCCATGGGCAAAGGCAACCAGAGCCCAGGAAATTGAGCTTCTGACCTTCTTCCTGTACTTTGAACCCCCACCCTCCTCAGACTCTGTCCAAACACGCCCTTTCTGCCCCTTTCTCTCCAGTCATGCTCTAAATATCTCAGAATGCCTTGCAGCGACCCCTAAGAAGCAGCATAGCTTGTTCCAAAGACTTGCATACACAGGACAATGTCCTGTTACCTTAATAAATGACACGAGTGATATTTATTGAGCACTTGCTCTATGCTTGGCACTGTGCTAGGCTTCTCACCTGGACTCAATTAATCCTCATAGAAACCCCCTGGGATAGACATTATTTCACAAAGGAGGAAACTGAGGCACAGAAGCATTAAGTAGTTAGCAAGCCAGTGGAGCACTGGACTTTGCACCTGGGCAGGTTAATGGCAGAACCCAGTCCTCTTTGCAGCTCTCAGATTAGCATTTAATTGGGGATTCTAAACAATGTTCATTAGCATAAACTTGGTCTCCCTACTGCGATTGTCCCCATTAAGTCACGCAACATAAACAGTCAACCCAGATGGCGTCAAATCATGTATGTCTCCTGGTGCCCAGACTTTGCTTTCAAACTGTAGTTCTTTCAGAAAGGCAGTGCAAAAAGGAGGTCCTTGCCTGGACTCTGGAAGGAACAGGAAGGGCATGTGGCTATTGGGCTTGCTGGCCAGTGCCCTCGGGAGCATGGTGGCCTCACCTCTCTCCTCTGTAAAATGGCACCCTCGCCTAGGGAGGCCACGATGCATACAGAATAATTACCCTGGGCCTCAGCTGTTTGCTTCTTTGTGAGGAAAATCTGCGTTCCTCTCCCTCCTTTCCCTTCCTTCTCTCTCCTCCTTCCCCCTCTCTCCCTTCCTCTCCCCTTTACACACACACACACACACACACACACACACACCCTGAGGGGTCAAGTATGGTCAGAATACCTCGTCATCTAGTCTGCCCTTGTGGGAAATGCTCATTTGCTCACCATGGCTCATTGCAATGGTGGAGGCCAAACCGCAGGGGCTGGGGATGAGAGGAAAGGGGAGAGGAACTGTCTTCCTCTTTCAGGAAGCCTGGGGGAACAAGCAGCAAGCTGGGGAAGCCGCAACACACAGAGGAGACAGACATCTGCTTTTCTGTATATAAAGAGCCCTTACAAATCAATAAGAAAAAAAGAATTTTTTAAAGTCCAATATAAAAATGGGCAAAGGATATGACAGGCAAACCATATCAATACAAGAGGTCCAGAAAAATACAAATAGTGGCTCCTCCTGGCTCATAATGACAGAAATGCAAATCTAAACAAGCAAACATTGCCATTAGCAAGATTTTTAATGAGTGAGACTGGTGAGGGTTGACAAGGAAGCGAGGCCACTCCTTCAGGTGCTCTCCGAGGAAGTGCCTGAACAGCCCATGGCAGGAAGGAGAGGGAAAGACTACAACACATGTGCCTTGCCACAGCCATTCCACTGCTAGGGATTCACACAAGAATCTGGAGGTTGGAGGCAGGGAACAGTGCTTGAGCAGAAGGAACAGCCTGTGTGGAGGCTGTGGGAGGAAGGAGCGGGGCGTAGCGGATGGACAGACAGAATTTCCACGCGACTGCGTCGTGAAGGTGCTCAGGGTTTCCCGCCCCGCAGCGCCATCTTCTCTGAGGAGGACAGAAGTCATCTGCAAGGCATGGGGGGATGGGGAGTGCAGGATGGGTCAGAGGAGCAGATGCTGAAGGGAAGGGAGGAGGACGTGAAGCACGGCTGAGCCAGCCGAGGGTCTGGCTGAAATGGAAGCCCATAGACCTGGAGTGCCTGCAGCTGACAGACTGACTTGTGCCTCACAGCTTGACAGAATACAAGCATTTTCAATCTCCAAATGCCCCTGAAAGTGGCTGACGTCCTCCATCGGATGCTGGTGCTGGAGGCGGGGAGAGCTGATGAGGAAGGGGGGCCCGGGGAGGCGGCTGGGAGAGGCAGGGTCCTGCCGTCCAGCCGGGGTGCAGCAGGCGGGGCCGAGCCTCTGCATGTGTGTGGGAGCCTACACAGGCCTCCGGGGGCCTCTCTCAGGAGGTCACATGCAGCAGAGACCTGGCAAGAGGGAGAGCAAAGACAAGGTGGGACGCTAGGGGACTGAGGTCAAGGCTGTGAAATAAATGGGTGCAAAGGGGGCCTCTCACCTTGCCCTTTGTGGAAGAGTCCAAGTTTACAAGGGAGTCTTAGCTACATGCCTTCTAGCTGTTCTCGGGCAAGTCATGGAACTCTCTGTGCCTCAGTTTCCTTGTCTGTAAAATGGGGGTGTTTAAGAAGGGGTAATGGCAGAACCTGCCTCAGGTGCTGTGTGAATTCTGAGCTGAGCTGGGACGTGGGCAGTGAACAAAGACTAAGTAGCAGCTGCTTGAATATGAAGCACCAAATTCTGGGCATGTGTGGGCTAAAACAATTGAAAGGCCTGTCCTGGCATGGGGAAGTTGCAGAGGGCTCCTTAAACAGAACCATAGACTTTCAAGCCTAGAAGCAAATCCAGACCAACTCCCCAACCAATGCTCCCAACCACACCACCCATTCTGCTCTTGGATGCTTTCAGTGATGGGGAGCTCACTACTTCGAGACATCCCACTCCTCCCCTGCTTAAAACCCTTTAATGGATCCTCCACCACCCTTGACATCAAATTTTACTCCTCCTCATGGGTCCAAGGGCCTCCACGATCTAGCCCCTGCCGACCTCCGGCCTCACCTTGCCCTTTGCTCTCTCCTTGCCAGCCCCCCCCCGGCCCTCTCACTGGGGGGGGGGGGGATTCATTTTGAATTGACAAGTCCACGGTATGCCAAATGGAGCCAATGAGATTTCATTCCTGCACTTTCCCTGGAACTTTTCTGAAGGAGGGGCTGTCTGCAGTGTTCCCTGAGAGGTACAGGGCAGCTGGAGGTGCCAGCAGCCACCGTGGCTTCTGCCTGGGGGACAGCTTGACAAATGCCACTCAGAGAGCGGGGGGGGGGGGGGACAGAGACAAGCCCTGACATCATTGCTTGAGACCCCAGTCCGGGTGCTGGAAAGTAGTTACACGAGAGCCATGCATTCTCTTTATGTGTAAGCTAGTCTGAGCAGCATTTTCTATCAATTGCGCACAGAGGACTTCCAATATCGACTGATAGGCCCTTCTGTCCCGAGCCCACCCTGTGGGCCCTGCCTCACAGGCTGTCCGGCTACCCCTTCCTCGTGCCTGTCCTCCCGCCCTGCACCTTGTTCCCTCTTAGGCCAGAGGCTCCTGACCGCTGCGTTCCTCCTCCAGGCTCCCACCTAAACTCTCCTGATGGGATTCTCAGGCTGGGCTCTGGAATGTGCCTCGTGTACCAGCCCCCGGGGCTTCTGACCCTGGAATGGACTGTCCCATGGATTCTTGTGGAGATGACTGCAGATGACTGCCTCAGGACAGGGTACCTCCGAGGGTGGCCTGAGGAGGGAGGAAAACGCCATCCCCACTGCCAACTTCCCTGCCCATTGCTCAGTGTCAGAAATGGAACCTGACTGGGGTCAATGCAAAGAACCAGGTGCCAGCACATCCACATTCCAGCGCCCCACCGCCCCACTGTGCGACCGGGCAGTGGTCCCAGCCCCGGACCTCGGTTTCCTTATCTGTAAAGTGGGGACAGTGGCCACTGGGGCCAGGGGAGGAGGACAGGGGACAGCATGCCCAAAGGACCCAGGCTGCCTGGCACAGTGGGGAGGGTTCACCAAATAGGAACAATGGCGAGTTTTGTGGCTGTCGTCAGTATCATTTCGACGAGGTGTTCCAGAATAGCGGAGTGGGAAGAAGAGGCAGTGCCAGCACCAAAGAGAGGGCCATCGAGTGACTCGCTTAGGCTCGAGCTGAGAGGACACCTCGGGGTGATGGAGGACTTTGGCTCGAGGTCTCAGGGTTGAGGACTGGCCACGCACCAGCCCATTCAACCCTCCCAGCATCCTGCGAGGTTAACACTGTTCCCAACGCATGGATGGGGGCGTGGGCTCAGGGAGACAGAACGGGAAGGTGACGTGGCCAGGGTGGGCCTCGGGTTGGCCGAATTCCTAAGATGCTGCTCTCCAGCTCTCCGTAGCACACAGAACGTGCTAGAGTCGGGGGTACAGGGGGTGGTCCTGGGCCGGGGCTGACCCCTGTGCAGGGAGGTCTGGCACTCTCTGGGACAAGCTCTGCACTTCAGCACCTTCAGCCCCCCTCTTGCTGTGTGACTTTTTCATGGGGTCTCAGTTTCCTCTATCTGGGTCTTTTCGAGCTGACAATCCAAGGGGCCAGAGGTTGGCTTTGCACAGAAGGCTCCTGAAGGCCACTCTGGTTTGAGGACTGGCCACCCCAACCCCTTGGCCATAACTCTTAGCCCTCTGGAGCCAGCCTCAGCGCTCACTCCTGCCCTCGCGCTCCCAGCTCAGCCTGGCCGTCCTCAAGGTCAGGCTGGTTTTAACGCCCCCGACCTTTGCACGGGACGCTTGGTGTTCATTCCTAGACCTCCTTTGGCCGGGGGCTGCTGCATCGGGGGCTTTTTCTGGCTCAAGGCTTTCATTAACATGGCTGGCTTCCGACACATCGCACAGACATTTCTTCCCGTGCAGCTCCTAAGGGCCGGGCCATCCAGATGGCTTGGAAATCAGCGAGGCTGCTGGGCTTGCCTTGAGCCCCTTACTTTGACTTTAGAGACCACAGCCTCAGTGTGAAGCTAAGTCCACCAGCTGGCCACCGCGTCCATCCCGTCTATCCCGAGGACGTGGAATGTGGGGGAAAGGCTCCGGAGACAATTTTCTTTGTGATAAGTAACTAATACGATTAGCGATCTCTATGCAAATTTGATTTTCACACACGTGTATTTAAGTTCCCAGTTTTTATTCTGGGTTTTGAAACGGAGCCCCAAATCAACAACCAATTTATTACAGACTACCTTGTGATTTTATTCTACTTGATCTGTCTCTAAATGATAACTTGCCACCACAAAGTAGATGGCTAGAGGTAAAAGCAGAGCTGAAATTAGTAAAAAAGAAAAAAAACATACAAGTGAGAGAAAAAAAAAAAAGAAGCTGTGGTTTCTCATTTTCCCCTTCAAGCATAAATTGTTGAGTAAGGAGATTTTTAAAAGCCAGAAATTGCTGTGGCGTGAACCAGAGCTGGAAGCAGGAGAACTGGCGCAAAACGCATCTGGCATTCCAGGGTTTGGAGGAGAGGGTGGCTGCGGTGGGGAGCTGCACTCACCCACAGCCTGCTCGGGCTCCTGCCATCCACACAGAGGACATTTTCATACACAAGAGAGCGGGAACAAATGGGGAGAAGCAGCGTCCAGATTAGAAGCCAGCGCCGCGGCGTTGTGTTCCTAGGGGCCCCACTGCGCCTCTGAGTCGCCGATTCGCTGATTGCTCAGAGCAAGAATAACAGAATCCACCCAGCCCAGACGTCTCCACCAAGACTGGTCGCAAAAGCCACCAGTTGAGTTTGCTCTCTCTAGAACAGCGGTCTCAGCTGGGGGTGATTTGAGGCCCCTACGGGACATTTGGCAATGTCTGGAGACATTCTGGTTGTCCCAGCTGGAGGGTGGGGCGCTCCTGGCATGCCGTGGTAGGGCCAGGGCTGCTGCTAAACCCCTTTAATGCACAGGACGGCCCCCAAAACAGAGGGATCCGGACCACAGTAGCTACAGTGCTGAGGCTGAGAAGCCCTAATGTGTGCACGCATGCGTGTGTGTGTGTGTGTGTGTGTGTGTACACGCGATCTGAATTCACCTGGGGACAGGGATTGCTGTGCCATCTTCACAAAGTTTCCAGAACCCAGAGACACGAAGTTCAGCTTGCACCCCTAAGTTGTTTATGTAAGCATCTGAAGGATTAACTGGGCTCTGTTTTCTTTCACTAAAGCTAAAAGAGCTTGTCGTCTGGTAACGCAGCCAGTGGTGAAAAGGACTATTTTTCAGAAGTGTTAAGAGGAAAATGGTGCCGGGCTGAGAGCGGGGAAATGCCAACCGCTGCCCTTTCTAGCCATGCCTCCACCTCTGAGCGCTCTGTCTGCCCCATGGAGCGGTTTTGGCTTCTTCCCTGTGGAATCCGACTTGTTGTGGCAAAAGGTTGCCAAGCTGTGAAGCAGCAAGAATCCCCAGGAGCTAAACTTCCAATGATTTTATTGGCACGACGAGGAGCCTGGGGTCCGCCAAGGTCAATAGCCCTGCACTGAGACCAAGACTGTAGGGTTCTGGGGTAACATGTCCCTACCGTTCTTGACCGTCCCCTTCCAACTGGGTGGATTAGCCTGGGGAGGAGGTGGGGGGAGGGTGACACACTGTTCTCCCCTCTCCCCTCCCTCTCTCAACTCCCCAAAGGAAAGCCGCCCTCCCTCAGCCCTTCCAGTTCTGACTTTCCTTGCCCTCCCTGAAAAGAGGGCTGTCCAGCCCTAATTTTGCTCTGCTGGAGGACTCTGTTGCAGGGGACACCTGTGTGACCTCTCACCTCCGGCCCTAGAAGAGAAAGAGGCTCCTTGATGCACGCATCTTTTGGAAAGATGCACCTGCAGCTTTTTTAAACTGAATCTACCCCTCCTTCGACCTTTCTTCAGACCTTTCATCTCTCATCAAACTCTCTCAGAAATTTTGCATTTGGAAGAAAAGACCTGGATTTGGTTCCTTGCCTATAAATGGAGTGAGAAGCGTCCCGTGGCCCCGTGGGCAGACACGTCTCTCTGACGACAGTCCTGTGACGTCCGGCTGCTGCCTAGTGAGCCCCTCCTCGGCCCGGGCAGCAGCTTCCCCGGCACTCCCACTTGCCGAGATGGAAGGGCGCCATGTGGCAGTTAGGAAAGTTGAAGTTACGAGAGCAAGATGGACTCGCCTGGCCCGGGGTTCTGACTGGGTGGCCTTTCCCAGGGCCACACTTGCTTGCCTTTCACGAGCGGGGCGGGGCGCCCTTCAGTTGTTATTGTCATTTTTGGTGGTGGTACTTGGGGCCCCGGTGACGGTCCACAGTGGTCAGCAGGCATTTGCGGATGCTGTCCACCTCCCAGCCCTCAAGCACAGCCAGCCACGGAGAACCCAGGCGTGCAGAAGGCACCACCGCCTGCCATCAAGAGTCCTGAGTTGCCTCGGGCCCCCTCTCTGTCAGGCCTGCTGGGCATCGGCCTGGCTGACGGGTCACCGCACCCTCCTCCAGCTTCTCTCAGCCCTGCAGCAGGACCCCAGCTGTGAGCACCTGAAGCTCCAGGATTCAGCAGGCAAAGAGTGGCCCAGGGGCCCTGGTCTGAGTGACCTGGGGTCTGACCTGAGGTCCGGTTCCCCCTGGACCCAGACACGAGAGGCTGTTCCCTGAGGGTCGGGAGTGCTGCGGGGAGGGGCGCCCACAGCCCAGGAGGCCCGAGGCGCGGCAGGTGCCGGCCAGGTGCCGGCCAGGTGAGGCTGGAGGAGAGCTCAAGGCACAGCACCCCCCGCCGGGGGCAGCGGAGGAGAGCCCCAGAGCCCAAGGCGCACAGCTCCCTCCCTCCCTCCCGACCTCAGGCGGCGAGCCGGTCAGGGCAAGGTGGCACCTACCTCTCAAAAGCACCAGGACACAAACGTAGGGGAGCATGGCTGCGGGCATCCCGTCGGGGCTGGCAGCACGGCCCCCGGGGCGCCGCCACGGTGCACGGAGCTCTCCCGCGGCAGGGGACACTGGCGGCGCCGGACTGGGGTCCTGAGAAGAAGTTGCCAGGGTCCTGCGCCCCCCTCGGCGCGCACACGCGCTCACCCTCGCGGGCTGTCGATAGCTGTAAGTCGAGCTGCGCACTCATAGGTCCAACTTGCCAGAAGAGGTGGAGACAGCCTCCGGCGCTGCCCGGCCCCCTGGCGCAGCTTTTCTTGCCATTCAGACCCCCAGCCGAGCCCTCTCCCGTCACTGGCCTTCTCATCCCCCCAAGTCCTCACCTTGGGAAAGGAGGCCGCCCCCAAACTCACGCCGGGGCCAAGCCAGACGGTGAGCTCCTGGTGCCAAAGCGCACCTCCAGCCAGTAAGTTCCCTGGAAGGGCAAGAGGGCAGGAGGCGAGCAGGGAGCTCCTCTATTCTCCGCCGGGTCCGGGGACCCCAAAATTCTCCATTTAGCTTTCCAGAGATTCTTAGAAAAGTCGCATTAACTTTTGAGCGCAAGAAAAGGCCAGCTCCGGTCGCTCTCGGTATATAATACAGCTCGCCCCCCGCTCCAGAGCGCATCAGTGAGGGGTGGACCAGGTTGGTTCTCCCCCCATCCCCCGCCCTCGTCCTGCCATCCCACCCCCCAATTCTCAAGAGTGAGTCAGTTTAGGGTAGCAGCTCAGAGCCAAGCAGCTGGGAGGAGGAGGGGGCGGGGCAGGAAACAGCATGCTCCCAAACTGGTCACCTCCACTCGGTCCAAGCACTGCCTCCTTCCCCGTCCCCGCAGCTGCCCGGGTGGCAGGCAAGCCTTGAAGAAGGACATGGAGGCACCTGGGAAGGAGGGCACATTGGTTGGATTTGTGAATGAGGAGAGAAAGAGAATCATTTGGATTGGAAAAAAAAAAGTTCCTCCCTGCTGCATCCCCTGGAAGGCTGAAGCCAGCCCTTGTTGGGGGCGGGGGTGGCTGCTTGACACGCAGTCACCGTGGTATCCATTTTCAGCATGTTGGCCCCACCTGAGAGAGAAAGGAGAGGGGGGAGAAAGCCAAGACAGAAAGCAAGCAGGGAGAGTGAAAGACAGAGAGAAAAGGAAGGAGAAAAGAGGGTGAGAGGGGAGACAGAAAAGGAAGGAGTGAGTGGAAGGGAGAGAGGGATAAAAGCGAAAGCGAGAGGGGAGGAAGAGAGAGAAAACGAGAAGGGGTGTTTGTGTGAGCCCGCTCCAGACTGCTCCCCTTGGGGAGTGTTCGGAGAATGCGGCTCAGGCCTGGGCAGCAGACCTGCCCCATCGGGAGGCGGGGACAGGCCTGGCTGCCCCGCTTTTTGTGGGCTGCTGGCTCTGGCACCCCCTCACCTTTGATTCCTCACCAGAAACTTGGGCGAGGCTCCCAGAGCCACGAGAACCCTTCCACTTCAGCCCAGGGACCCCCGACCGGGGACCCCTGGCTGCCTTTAGCTTTCCTCTTCTCCAGAGGCAACAGAGAAGAGCAAAAAGTACAGGAGAAGGCCACAGCAGGGTCTTACACCAATGGCAGTGTGAGAAGAAGAACCAGTCTCCCGCCTGAAAATGGCATTTTTTCCTGGTCTCTAAAGATTACTCCGAACAGCAGGACTCGGGGTGCCTTTGTTGAGACTGGAATGAGTAACTCTCCCTGGCGGATGAAACACATAACTTTCAGGGGTGAGACGGGAGCTGTGCAGGGATTCTTCTTTATAATTCCATAACTGTGATTATTTGTGACAATTGTGTCCTTAAATGTACAACATTTACAACCTGCGTGCTCCTCTGCCCATCCCGGGGTGGGCCACACCGCTGCAGCCTTCCAGAGGTTTCTGTTGCTGGCAGCTTGGGATATTCAGAGTTGGAGTGGGGAGGGGGCCTGGCATTGATGTGCCAGGGAATTTGGTTCTTCCAGAACGTATTGTACTGTTCTTAGACGTAGAAACTTCCCCCTAAAAGTCGTGTGCTTATTTACTAACAACTGTATTGGCTCATTTAGAAGCCCGAGTAATTGCTGGTGATTATTGAGGACTTGCTGTGTTCAGGCCCTGTGCTATGTGAACTACATGGAGAAAAGCAGGAATTATGGTTAGCCCTATTTTACAGAATGGGGACACTGAGTTCAGAGAGGTCGAGCCACTGTCCCAAGGCCATTAGGCTCTGCTGCCTCCATGAAGTGCTCCAGCTCGCCTTGCTCTCTGCTCCCAGCCAGAAGACCCCGCAAGCAAAGGCCTGTTGGGTAGTAACAGCCTCTCCCTGCAGTGCTTTCTAAGGGGTAGCTGAACCTTGGCTGTTGAGGCTGGGAGTTCCAGGTGGGCCCTGCGCCTGCCCTATCCTCACACTTAAAGATGGGGGAGCATCTGGGAGAAAGGGAGAAGCTGGCAAGGGCATCCCAGGCTGTCAGGTGCACAGCTCCTTGTGTTACAGGTGGGGAAATAGAAGTGTGAGGCAGGGAAGTTACCAGTACTAAAGCCACACGGATTTTACTCCTCCCCCCCAGCCCCCCAAAAAAGCAAATAAAATGGACAGATGGAGATTACACAAGACACCTCGGGTCACGTGGAGATCAGACAAAAGAGAAAGGAGCGTGCCAAGCTGAAACATGTTTATTGGCTTCAAACATATTTATTTTTAACAACGACAACAACAAAGCGGTATTGTCCAGACCTCACGTTTTGCGGGAGGAAGGGTGATCTCCACTAAGGGCTGACCCCTTTCTCACCCACAGAACGATCGCCCGAGAACCTGTGAAATGGTGATAATTATACGACTGCCGACTGCCGGGAGGAGGGCAGGTCATTTCTGGAGCCGAGACTCATGTCCATGGGCTTTGTCACCTTTTGGCATCCAGAGCTGGGCTTTTCTGGGCTGCTAACTACAGGGCTCCCCCAGGTTGTCAGAGCTGCCCCGGGGTGGGGTGGGGGGCCCAGTGTGGCCTGTGCTGGGGCCGTGCACCCGCGGCAGGAGGTGGCCTCGTGCCCCCTGCCCACGCAAGGGAGAGAGGAGGCCAGCCTTTCACCTCCTGCCCCAGCCCTCCCCCAAATCAAAGCCCAGGGGTAGGCTGATGGGAAAACCTTGTGGAATGGGCCCTTTCTTCCTTCCCCTCCCCCCAAATACCTCCCTCTTCCTCCTGTCCTCTTCCCTCTTAAAAACACCATGGAAAGATAAGATCTCCACCAATCTTGCTATAAAACGGTCTGTTTCCTCTGCTTGTTATCAGAGTTGTTTGATCAAAGGATCATTGCCCAGGCCTGGTTATCTAATAACCAAATAATCATCCAGGCGTTTTTTTTCCTGCTTGGGAAAGTTGGGTGGGGCTGCTTCTGGATAAAGTGGGGGCAGGGTGGCACACACACCCCACTGGGTGACCCTTCCTGCTGCAGAGCAGGACCCCTGGGGGACGTGTCATGGCCTCACCCCCATGTTACAGATGGAGAAACTGAGGCTTAGGGAGGCCGAATCAGTGCCTCTGTCAGAGGCCATCAGGGAGCCACATTCCTGTTCTCCGGGGAGAGTGCGTGGCCTTCGGCTCACTGATGCTCACAAAAGGCCCATCTCTTGGCTGGTCATTGCCGGATGTCAGGCTTGCCCCCCTTGCCCCCCCTGTGTCCAGAGGCTCAGTCCTTTGAATGAATGAATGAATGAATGAACAAATAAACTCCCACAGAATGACCCGCAGGTTCATGTCAGGAGACCTGACCTTGAACCTTGATCCTAATGATGACCAACTCATTAGGGCCGAGGCTGGGGTGAGGCAAGGAGATGCCCATTCTTGGGGTCCTGCAGTGTGGGTGAGCATCTGAGAGTGAGAGCCTCCTTGCATCTTGAGCCCTGAGTGTCTCACTCGACTCACCCTAGTCCTGGCCCTGCAATTCTGAGCCTCTGTTTTCTCCTCTGTAAAATGGGGGTGATGCCTGTGCTACCCTGTAGGATTAAGAACACAATGTCGTGGACATGGGCGTTTGGGTATCCAGTCTTCTCAGGCCCTGAGACTCTCGGAAGAGTAGCTGAAGGTCACACAGCTCTACACGATGGAGCTAGAATGGGAATCTGGTCTAGGGCTTGGAAGCCCTGATCCCAAACTACTGGGGTCCTGAATGTCGTCTTACCTGCCTGCCTCTTGGGAAGGCAGTTATGGAAACATCTTGGGCTGCCAGAGAACTCCCCCCACCAGGCCTCACCCCTGTGTCAGGGTCCTCGCACCATCGGGCTGTTGTGAGGGGTGGGGGAATGAAGCAGTGGAGGATTTATCTCCACACCTAGCACATGGGTGTGCAGTGAACATGTTTTGAATGGATGCATGGATGGATGATGGGTGGATGGATGGATGGATGGGTGGATGGATGGATTAATGGGTGAATGGATGGGTGAGAGGATGCGTTGGATGGATGGATGGGTGATTGAGGGGTGGATGGATGGGATGACGGGTAGATGGATGGATTGATGGATGGATTGATGGGTGTGTGGATGGATGGATGGATGAGATGATGGGTTGGATAGCTAGATGGGTGATTGATGGGTAGATGGATGGGTGGATGGGTGATTGTTGCCCTGGCTGGTGCCTGAGCTGAATAGTCGGCTTGTTAGTTTTATCATCACATTTATTGATTTATCAGTAAAAATTTATTAGTTTCCCCATGGCCTGCCAGTTCCCAACCTGTGGCGATATGGCACAGTCCCTGCAATTCCACAGAGGTGGGCGTGACCCTCTGGTAGGTGCTTCAGCGTTTTGCTGAGGGAAGGAGTGACCATCTGTTCTTACAGCATCAGCCTCGCTTGACGGGAGGTTTGAGTTTGGGTTTGTTTGGATTTTCATCTCTGTATCCCCTTGTTGATGGCAAGCCTACAGTGCAAGGAGGGGAATGGGGCATCTCTTCCTGGTCCCTGGGGTGGTACAGGAGGGGCTTGTGTCACACTGTAGCCACAGAGCCTTCTCTGGACCCCTCCTGCTCCAAGAAGACCTTGTGAAGCTGTGATGGTGGCCCTCCCCTGTGCTGTCCAGCCCAGGAGCCACCAGACACATGAAACACTTGAAGGGTGGCTGGAGCAACTGAAGAATTGAATTTCAAATTTTATTTAATTCTAGTTAACTTCAATTTAAAGAGCCACATGCGGCTACTGTCTTGGACAAGGCAGACACAGGACATTTCCCATCACAGCAAGTTCTATAGGACAGCTCTGATGTAGGTGAAGTCCCCACTCATCACACTTCCACACGAGGCTCTGCCACTGCACACCCTGCTGCCCCTACTTCTGGACTCTCCCCACCTTGCTCTCTGGGTCCCAGGCTCCACCAACCTGCTTGTGTTTTGTGACCTCAGGGGTCTGACCTCTGCCCACAGTGGGCTCCTTCCTCTCGCCTTTCTCTTAGGTGAACTCTTCTTCCTCCTTCACCACACAGCTCCAGTGTCACCTCCTCCAGGATGCCTTCCATGATTCGCTCCCCCCATCACACAGACTCTTGGGCCCCCATCACAGCGCTCACGCCCAGCTCGGGCATTCATCTCTTTCCTTTATGTGCGTAGGTGAGAGCAGAGTGTGGCCTTGAGACTGCAACTGTTCAGTGGTAGATGGTGGAACAATGGCCTGAGCAGCTCTGTGCATACCAGTAGCCTCGTCTACACAGCACCCAGACAGCCGGTTCCCTCCATGCATGGGAGTGATGGGTAGTTTGTGGCTATTTAGACAACCAGGACTACAGGCTGACTCTAGAAAGAATGGGCTGGTTCAGTCCACTTTACCTGAGGAGCAAGGCAATTCAGGGAGGGAGGGGGCTGCCGCCGAGGTGGCATTGAGGAGAGGCTGCCCAGCCCGGGGGAGGAGGGAGGCTTTGGGTGCCTGGCAGGGTTCCTGTCATGAGATGTGCGGTCTCAGGAAACCTCTCTGAGCCCGGGCTCGCTCATCTCAAAAGCGGGAGTCCTCGTGGCACCCCTTGGAGGGTTTTGGGAAGGACCCAGCGAGGTGAGGGAGTAAAGCTCTTGGCATGGAGCCTGCTGGGTTGTGGGGCCTTGGCAAGATGGCGGCCGTTGCCTTCATTTCAGAGGGGCCCGGGTGGGTTTGTGGCTGAGTCCCTCGCACACAGAGAAGTGGACTCTGTGGGCCCACAGCTCCGTGGTGAGCTCAGTCCTGCAGCGTTGGGGCTGGGGTGGGGGGCAGGAGACTACCCAGTTCTCTCATTTTCACACAGTTCCTCGGAGCCAGAGTTCTGCAAAGGTGCCAGCGAGGAGAAGATGGAGAAGGGAGGCAGAGGGGCCAAGCTCCGCGCTCTCCTTCCTCCCGTGGCCTGAGCGGCTCCTACGTGTTGTCTGCTGTAGGTTCGTCGTGACACTGTGTGTGTGTGTGGGGGGGGGGGGACGGTGCCCAGGAGTCTGCTAAACTTGGGGACTGCCTTGGACAGCTGCCAGGAGCTGTCGGAGAACAGGTGCCCGCACCCAAGTGCCTCGTGTTTCTCACAAGTGTGCACCGTCGGCGGCACGTCACACATAGCCAAGTGGGTGCCTTGTAGGACAAGGAGGAAGGAAATGGCGTGGGGATGGGGAATGAGGAGGAAAAATCATAAAATAAGACCAAAATGAGGCGAGCGCGGGGCCTTCCGTAGACCCAGGTTACTAGTTCACAACGAACAAGGAATATTAATGCAGTTTGTGCCTCCGAGGCCTGAAAACTAAGGGCAGCGACACCGGCAGGGACCGTGGCTTCACACTGGCCTCCGCACTTTCTGACTCCTGCTTGTGTCCTTCCTAACGCCCTCTTCTGCCCTCAAATGCTTATTCTGATGTCTCAAGAGCCTTTTCCTGCAGCCTCTCGAAACATCAGCCGTCACTAAAACAGATGCTTTGTGTCAAGGCACCAAGGAGGCACTTGCATTGTATGGCTTTGATCTCTTTGAGCCTCTCAGGGTCCCCCAAATCTAACCAGGAGTTCCCCTGCTCTTGCCAGATGTGTCCCCCACCCAGCAGGAAAGTCTCCCCACCCGGCCGGTTCCACTATCAGCCTCCCGGTCTCACCTCCCTGCTGACCCATGAAATTAGTCAAACGAGCCAATCACATCCTCTGGCGGGAACCAGAGGTGCTTCACCCCTTTGTCACCACAAAGCTTGCCTCCCACTATTCTTTTTTTCCCCAGTATTCTTAAGCGCAGACCCTGGGTGGTCCCCTGGGTGGTGGGCCATGTCCACCTCCCTTGGGCTGTGATTATTTTTGATTAAAAAACTTCTGTTTGAGTTAAAAAAAAAAAAAGTCAGGTAAGCAAAAGATTAAGAAAACTGTTGCCCCCTCTTCCTGAGTATGGGGAAACTGAGGCTCAGAGAGGGGGTGGTTGTGTTTCAGAGTAGAGCTGGGGCTCCTGGCTCTTCCTTGCTCTCCCCTTGATGTCCCCTGTCCAGACCAGAGGGCATGGCCCAGGCTCCACCTTGACATGCCTTCGGGTGTTTGCAGAAGAGCAGGTGTCACCTCTCCAGGTTGGCAGCCACGCCCCCCATTCATCAGTGGTGCAAGAAAAGGCAAGCCTATTTGCCACTTACTCCTCTGTTTTGAGGAGCTTTTGTTGGAGGAGTGAAAAAGAAAAGTTGGGGGACGTGTATGGCTTCAGACGGTGTTGATTTTCTAGACTATAAAGTTTTCTTTCATTCCCCATTAGAAAAATCAATGTATGCTCCTAATATGATATTTAAAACACAGAAGTTCACTGTATCTCTCCCTTTATGGAAGGAACAATGCTCCTAATATACAGGTTGGAAAATAGAAAGAATGAAAATGAAAGTCACACGTAGTCCTCCCAGCTGGTGACAACCACTAACAATTTGGATGTCAGAATTTTTTTTTTCTCCACTTAGAATGTTTTTTTTTTTTCTTCCCCTAATCTATGGTAAGATATAATCATGTGAATGTCTAAATAATTATTAACTCCCCAAATTCACCTTTTGGGTTAATGTCTCAGCCTTTTAAGGAACTCTAAGGTGGAAGGCCGTGGTGGAAGGCAGACAGGAGAGCAAAGGAGGAAGTCAGATTTGTTTTGAGCCAAAATATCTTGCCTGGTGAATTTGCTTCCCTCCCCTCCCCCTGCCCCTCCCCATCCCTTACTTTCTTTTGGAGCCTCTCACCACATTAGGCAGCTATTGGTGGACTTTCTTCTGCTTCGGATTTAAATCTGAAGGCAGCAGATTGGTTTTACATAGAAGTCTCTTAACAGGCCGTGTTATCTGGGCATTTGCAAAGCCAGCCAAGGGGCTCTCCACTCACCACCCACCACCTACCACCCACCACCCACCACCCACCATGTGCTGGTTCAGCAGTTTAGCTAAACTCAGCACCAACAGACAGCACCATCTGTGTGTCCTCTGGTTTTCTGCCTGGTTCTGGGGTCTTGGGGGAAGCCCAATTTGGGGGCAGGAGGACCTTACAAGGGCCCAAGTGGAAGACTTTGCTTATTTTTTCCTTCCTTCCTTCTTTTTTCTTTCTTTCAGTTTACAATTAACATTCAGGGTTTAGCCTCCACCCTCCCTCCTGAAATGGAATTTTTATCTCTTGATTCATGCTACAAGATAAAATCCCTGTTTATCCAGTTGCATGAATAATTGATAAGCTCTTTCCAGCTTGCCAGAAGGAACTTAGCAGTCTCGCCTTGCACCTGGAACCCCTGGCAATTTCCAGGGCGCCAGCAAGAGACCTTTGCACAGTTTCTGCTCGGAGAGGAAGAACTTTCTGTCCCAGGGTCGAGGGTTATCTCTTGATCCAGACTTGGGAGCCACACATTGGGCACTCGGGGTCCCAGCATCCGGGATGGGGGCGTGTGTGTCTGGGGGGAGGGGGCCCATGTCCACTTAGGTTTTCTGAAAGCCCGGCTGTGGCAGGTGTGGACGGGACTCCTTCGGGAGCCTCACGGCTGGCGGTTTCAGAGTTCACAGCACTAATTAACTCTAATCTGCTCCCTGATAGTTTAAAGCAGGCCCAAGATGTGAAGGCATTTTCTTTCCTCTATTTAATGGGCTTAATGAGATAACAATGAGAACCTGTGTTTAGGCTCTTTAATGCACTCGGCACGCCTGTGTTTATAGGATAAAAGGCAGAGGGGTGCTGTTTATACACTTAGCTGGGGTTTATCCTTTTTAAGCAGGTCTGGACAGCTACCTGTTATATTTGGCTCATGACAGCTTAAAAAGAGAATTTATAGGCTGTGCTGCAGAATGCCCCAGTTCTTCAAGGCCAAGGCAAATGAAACTTGGGTTGATGGTGACGGTGCAAAAAGGTTAACAAGCTAGCGTCCCTTTCTCCCACCCTCGAGAGTCTTCCGTCAGGTGTCATGGCGACAAGCACTTGCAGTTTGATGTGGCTGAGATTTGAGATTTGCTTGCTCCTTTGCAGCTGGCAGGGCAGGCTCTTATTTCAACCTGTTGAAAGGAGCTGGCTTCCAAGGTGTGCGAGCGCCGCAGTCATCCATATCTCCCCGTGGGGGAAGCAGACCTTTGATTTAAGCCACTCACATTTATAACCGCAGGCATGAACTCAGTTTTCTCTTTTGTTTGGGGAAGGTGGAGAGAAAATGAGTCGGAAGCTAATATTTTTTCCTGGTCTGTTTTCCCAACGCTTCGGGAAATTAAGAAACATTTGTTTTAGCAAACAGTTTAAACAAACTAAAGCCAGACATCCCTCAGAAGGCCGAGGAGCTCCACGGAGATCCTGCTCTAATGTCCCTTCTCGTGGACTTTGCCGGAACTGAAGGACCAGTCGTGGAATGACAGGGTCCCTGCAGGCCAAGTCTTCCTGGCCCCCCTACCTTTTAAAATTTTATTGTGGTAACACATATATGACATGCAGTTTGCCAGTTTAGCCATTTTCAAGTGCACTCTTTAGTGGCATTTAATTACATCCAGCATTTTGCTAGCGTCATCACCATCCATTACCAAAACTTTCCCACCTCCCCAAAACAAACTGCACCTGTTAAGCCACGGCCCTCCCCTGTCCCCCGGCCCCCTCTGATCTACTCTCTGAATTTGCTTATCCAGGGTATTTCCTGTAAGTGGAGTCATGCAATATTTGTTCTTTTGTGTCTGGCTTACTTCACTCCACATTATGATTTCGAGGCTCATCCATGTCGTAGCATGTATCAGAATTCCATACAGCTAAATTATATTCTACGATGCGTCTACACCACGTTCGGTCTGTCCGCGCATTTGTTGAGGGACACGGGTTTTCCCCACCTTTAGCCATTGTGAGTAGTGCTTCTGTGAACGCTGGTGCACAAGTATCTGCCTGGGTCCCTGCTTTCGATTCTGTTGGGCATACACTCGGGAAGGGAACTCAGGTTATACGGTGGTTCTACGTTTAACTTTTTGAGGACCTGCCAAACTGCTTTCCACAGTGGCGGCGCCATTTTACAGCCCCACCAGCAAAGCACGGGGCTTCCATTTTCTCCACATTCTGCCCCTGTTCTTCCACCACATTTCTCATGGCTTGGACATTATGATCTGGTAGCGACAGCCAAAGGGGAACGGAAGGGGTTTCTGGCGGCAGCGACACCTGGGCCTTGTACCCAGCTGTGGAGGGGAAGCTGGGGAGCATCTTCGGGCTCTGATCTACTCACCTGCAGACCCCAGGACCACCAGGGCATTTCCCTGGAAGCCGTGCCCAGGAGCCCGCCACGGCGCCCACTGCCACGCTGTATCCGAGTCCACAGGCTCCTGCCGTATCTCCACGGCTGCGCGGCATGTTGGGAAGTAGAGTGTGTGGTGCATTTCAACTACCTGTACTCAGGGGGTCACAGATGGTGAAGTGAAGCTGGTATTGAAGACGTTTGTTTGTCGGGCCACACTGGGTGGTCCGGGAAGGTTGTTGAGGAAATGAGATGGCACCTGTAAAGCCAGGGCCTGGCCCAGGTGAGCACTTGATAGCGCTGGCGCATGATGGCGAGGAGGAGGAGTCAGGAAGTTCTGGGCTCCCACCCAGTCCACCCACTGACCTGTGCCACCTTGCCCTCGGGTCTCGGAGTCTCCATCCACACCACACCCCAAGAACAGTGGAGGGAGTTGAGAAGCTGGGACCCCAGAACTTTCCATCTCCTGGGGTGCAGCCTTCCTTTCCCCTCTCGCTTCTGATTACGTCGTAAAACCTACGCCCACTGTAGGGAGCTGTAGAAAGCAGAAAAGCACGCACTGGGAGCCCAGAACATACCCACTCACCACTCATCCATTCATTCAACAGATATTTATGGGGTGGGGTGGGGAGAGCAGATGAGCTCACGGGGCGAACGGGGCGAAGACTGGGGCTTTTTCTCTGTGTGACGTAAGAGCTTCTGGAAGTGACTTACATTTCCGGAGGTCCCCTCTGCTGTGCTGTGAATGGACAGTGGGGGAGGCTGGGGGAGAAGCCAGCTGAGAGGCGTTGGTGGCTTGGACCCGGGTGGCGTGGTTGTGGATGTGCTCAGATTCCGCACAGAGCCAGCGAGATATGCTGGCAGATTGGGTGGGCAGAGAGGAGTCAAGGAGGGCTCCAAGGATTTTGAGGTGAGTGGCTGCAAAACGAGCTGCTATTTACTGAGATGGGGCCTGCGGGGGGAGAGCTCACAGGAGCCCACTGACGGACATGTGGAGTCTCAGCAGCATGTCCGACATCCCTGTGGAATTGCTGAGAAGGCCGCCATGAGGGGGTCAGGTGCTTCGAGTGAGGAGCTGGTCTGCCTGGGCTTGCAAACCGCCTGGCACCTCTGCCCAGACCACGAGGGTAGGAACTGGTCTGCTGCCCAGGGCAAGGGCTCCCGGCGCCACATCCTCGCCACAATAGCTGAAATTATTATTATCACTAACGATATGTATTATGAACGATGATAAAATTTATTAATATCAAAAACTAAATTTATTAATAACTAAATTAATAATAACTAAATATTGTTATAATAAAAAACAGGTATCATTATAATAATAACGAAAAAACCTAAAGCCCTTTACTCTGTTTCAGGCACTTTACATGTATGAACTCATACAATTTTTTTTTCATATTTCACATAATATATTTAGTTTATAATAGGGCATTCATACAGTATTTGTCCTTTTGTGTCTGGCTTGCTTCACTCAACATAATGTCCTCCAGGTTCATCCATGTTGCCATATGCTTTATGACTTCATTTCTTCTTACAGCTGCATAATATTCCATCATGTGTATACTCCACAATTTATTTATCCATTCATCAATTGGATAAATAAACAACCTGGGTTGTTTCCAACTTTTGGCAATCATGAATAACACTGTTATGATTATCGATGTGCAGATATCAATTTGTGTCACTGCTCTCAGTTCTTCTGGGTATATACCTAGCAATGGTGTTGCCAGATCCCATGACAAGTCTATATTCAACTTCTTTAGGAACCGCAAAACAGTCCTCCATAGTGGTTGTACCACTCTGCATTCCCACCAACAGTGAAGAAGCGTTCCTATCTCTCCACATCCTCCCCAACACTTACAGTTTTCTGACTTTTTAATAACGGCCAGTCTAATAGGTATGAAATGATATCACGTAGTTTTGATTTGCATTTCCCTAATCGCTAGTGACGCTGAACATATTTTCATGTGTTTCTTTGCCATTTGTGTTTCTTCTTTGGACAGTTGTCTTTTCGAGTCTTTTGTGCATTTTTCAATTGGATACTTTGTCTTTTTATTGTTGAGCTATATGATTTCCTTATATAGCATGGATATTAAACCCTTATTAGGTATGTGATTGCCAAATATTTTCTCCATTGAGTTGGCTGCATCTTACCCTTTTGACAAAGTCCTTTGAAGTGCCAAAGTGTTGAATTTTGAGGAGATCCCATTTATCTATTTTTCTTCCGTTTCTCATGCTTTGGGCATACGGTTTAAGAAACTATCGCCTATCACAATAATCTTGAAGATGTTTTCCTACATTTTCTTCTAGGAGTTTTATGGTTGTTATTTTTATATTTAAGTCCTTGATCCATTTTGGAACTCATACAATTTTGATAACAACCCCTTGAAGGAGATAATATCATTGTACCCATTCTACAAATGGGTAAATAAAGGCAGCAGAAGGGTAAGTGATTTGCCAACAGTCAACCGAGTGGCAGATACATGATTCAAACCCAAGCCCTCCAGCTCTGGGGTGCCGTCTCTTTCCCGCGAGGCTGCATGGCCTCTTGTTTCTTCTGTGTGTTTTCTTTTCTTTTCTTTCTTTTTTTAAGACTTTCTGGGGATTGAACCCAGGACCTCGTACATGTGCAGCAGGTGCTCAACCACTGAGCTCCACCCTCTGTTATTCTGTGTTTTTGAAAGGACCACTGGACTCAGTGCTTGCAATGTAGACACACCTACTTGGCAGCAGATGTACATCCTGATGGCCACGGGGCTTGAAACAAGGGAAATTTATTCTGCCCCGGTTCAGGAGGCCAGAAGACTGAAATTCAGGACTCGGCAGGGCCGGCTCCTCCTGGAGGCCCTGAAATCAGCTCCAGGCCTCGCTCCCAGCTCCCGGTGGCTGCCGGCCGTCGCCGGTGTCCCTCGGCTTGGCAGCCACTTTGCCCCAGGCTCGGCACACGGCTGTCTTCCCTCTGCGTGGCTCTGACCTCTCCTCTTCCCTAAGGGGCCCTGCCCCATCAGTGTGAGCTCATCTGAACTAAGGACATCTCAAATCCCCTTGCCTTCAGAGGTCCCAGTGGGCATGAGTCTGGGGGCGCTGTCTGCTCACAGCAGGTAGCTCAGCACCTCCTTGTCTCCTTCTGCCTGGAGTTGTCCCCTCTGGGTCGGCCGTAGTGACTGCATTTGGGCCAAGAGAGGCGGCGCCTTCGAGTCACTCAGGGTTTTCCATCTCTAGAAGTCCCTGGAGAAGGTGCAGCTTCCCCCAGGGGGGTAAGGCACAGGGCCCTGCTGGGCGGTGACGTGCCCGCAGCTCTGTGGGCAGCAGGATGGGAAGGATGGGGGGCAGGTGAGCCAGCTCAAGGCCTGCCCTGGAGCCCAGCGCGAGGTGGACGGTGGCCCCCTGGGTGGCCCAGATGACCTCCCAGGCCATGTAGACAAGGCGTGGGCTAACGACAAATGCTGCAGGGAAAACGCCTTTGCAGTTGTGCTCTGGCGGAGAGGAGGTCCCCGCCGGGTGCCCACTTCTTCAGCATCTCTTCATCACTTGCCATGCTCTCCTTTTAGCAAAGGTAAGGGGGAACCAGGCTCAGAGCCCGGGCAGGAAACAGTGTAGAGCCGGAATTTAGGTCCAATGTTTTGTTTTCATGGCCCTTATTTTGTAATCATCTTCTGTTTGCCATGAGAGATGCTCCTTCCATTTTTCTTTTTCCGTTTTTTAAAGGAGGGTGTAATTTGCATATGGTAAAATCAGATCTTTTTGGTGTACAGTTCTGTGCATTTTGATAAACATATAATGTTTGTACAAGCACATCAAGATAGAGGACAGTTCACCCCCCAAAATTCTCCCTCCCTCTTGGCAGGCAGTCCCCCCCGCCCCCTTCCTAGGCCTTGGCAATTAACCACCTACTTTCTGTCCCTATGGTTTTGCCTTTTCCAGCGGGATCTATGAATAGATTCAGGCAGTAGGCAGCCTTTTGAGTCTGGCTTCTCTCACGTAGCAAAATGTCTTTTTAGATTCAGCCACGCCACGAGTGTGGCGGTTTCTTTCTATTGGTATTCCGTTGTAGGGACGTACCACAATTTGTTAAGCGACATTTGAATTGTTTCCAGACTTAGCAATTACAAATAAAGCCATGGTAAATCTTTGGTTTGTGTGTGTGTGAACATGGGTTTTCATTTCTCTTGTGTAAACACATGTAAGTGGTTTTGCCGGGCTGCTCGGCAAAGGTGTGTTTAACTGTAAGAAATTGCCAAGCTGCTTCCCCACGTGGCTGTACCATTTTGCATCCTCACCAGGGCATGAACGCTCCTGCTGTTTGCATCCCCAGCAGGCATGAGAGCTCCTGCTGTTTGCATCCCCAGCAGCACATTTGGTATTGTCTGGTGCTTTGTTGTTGTTTTGGATTTTAGTTGGTCTGGGTGTGTAGTGGTATCTCATTGTGGTCTTTTATCTTTCATACTTGAGATTTTATTAGTTGTTTTGAAGATAAACACACACACATGATGAGCAGCTTGTACACAGTTCTTAATGTATGTCCTGAAAACCTAAAAAGCCTGGTAGCTGTTTTTCTAAAGTTATTCCAGTGATTTTCCAGCTTAAAATTTGGAGGCAAGTTTTCCTTAAGAGGATATCAAATACCAATACCTTCAAATGTTGATAAGCAGTTACATTGCAAAGTCCCATTAAGTCACAGTGTCATACCATACACACTGCGTACTCTCGATTCCAGACTTTCACAGCACGTAGCAGAGCTGTTAGGACACTGGACGACCACGACCACGACCACGGATGCACACAGTGCTGACAGGGAGACTCAGCTCAGGGAGTGCTCCTGAGAAACAACTCTGCTGAAAAACCTGGGAACAGAAGTAATTTAAAATTGTTCAACACACATTAAATGCTCGACCGTGACTCTAAGCCGCTGTTTAGTACACGCCATATGATAGGACACAAATACTGCCACGCCCCACCCCGTGGAATGTTAGATTGGCATCTAAGACAGTCGAATCCTCCACAATTCAATATCCCTCTATTTTCTGGTTGTACCAAAAAATTAACAACCAGCAAATGATTTCCCTCTCTTAAAAAAAAGCATTTACACTTAAAAAAAAGGGATGAGATAGGATTCCAATCTCCTTAAAAATGTTTTTCCTAGAGCTACTAAAAACCTTGCATTTACAAAATAGCTGATAAAAATATTCCTCTGGATTGTACAAGGGAAAAACAGGGACACTGAGAAGACGTGGTAGTTGCTTCTTTCGTTGCTTGGTTATAGCCACTTGAGCTAGTTTTTCCTTTGCTCCCCTTTTCCCGTTTGGTTGCACTTTTTTATATGTAGGTTTTTCCTTTCCTGCTGCCTTTTTTTGCTGAGCTAATTTTTTGATATGGTATGAGATTTGAACCAAGGTTTTTTTTTTCCATGTATATCCAATTTTTCTAGTAACATTTGTTGAGAAGACTATTTTTTTTCTCTTTAATTGCTTTTCCAATTTTGTCAGAAATCAATTGACTATTTATCTTGTAGGTCTATTTCTTTCTTTCTTTTTTTTTTTTTTTTTTAAAGATTTTTTTTATTTATTCATTTACCCCTCCCCTGCTGCTTGTGCTAGCCGGGCCAGCCAACCACGCCGTGTGGGCGGGCTTTGCCTTCACCAGGAGGCCCCGGGAACCGAACCCAGGGCCTCCCACATGGCAAACGGGAGCCCTACTGACCGAGCCACAGCCGCCTCCCTTGTAGGTCTATTTCTGTACTTTCTATTCTGTTCCATTGATCAATACATGTATTCTTTCTCCCAAACCACATTGTTTGGACTCTTTTAGCTTTAGAGTAAAATTTGAAATCAGGTGGTGTGAGTTTTTTTCTTCAAAAATTGTTTTGCTCTTCTAGAGTCTTTGTCTTTTCATAAAATTTTAGAATCAGTTTGTTGATTTCTAAAAAAATCTTGCTGGGATTTTTATTGGAATTGTATTAACTGTATAGATCAGTTTTGGAAGAATCAACATCTTAAGAACATGGTCTAGCTATACATTTATTTAGAAATTTGCTCTCCTTCATCGATATTTGGTAGTTTTCAGCTTATAGAGTTTGCATCTATTTTGTAAGATTTATTTCTAAGCATTTTATGGGTTTAATGCTATTGTAAATGGTACTTAAAAATTTTTTTTTCAATTTCCAAGTGTTCATTGCCAGTTTATAGAAATACAGTAGACTTTTGAGTATGGACTTTGGATCTTGTGACCTTGCTAAACTCACTTTTTAGGTCTGGTAGGTTTTTTACATATTCTTTGGGATTTTATATGTAGATAATCAAGTGCTCTATGATAGGGACAGTTTTATTACTTCCTTGCTAATTGGGATGACTTAATTGTGGTATTATCTTTTTAATGTATGGTTGGATTTTATCTATACTCATAAGTGTTATTGGTCTGTAGTTTTCTTATCTTCTAATGTCTTTTTCTGGCTGTGGTATCAGGTCAATGCTGGTCTTCCAAAATCATTTGGGAAGGGTTCCCTCCTCTTTTATATTCTGAAAGAGTAGGCATAAAATTGGTACTTTTTTTCTTCCTTAAATGTAGAATTCACCACTGAAACTATTGAGCCCTGGAATTTTCTTTTTTGGGAGATTTTAACTATACATTTAATTCCTTTAATAAATATAAATTTATTGAGGTTATCTATTTCTCCTTGAGTGAGTTTTGGAAAATCATATCTTTTAAGACTTTTCTCCATTTCACCTAAATTGTCAAATTTTGGGAGTATAGAGTTGATTGTCATATCCCCTTATTATTTTTAAATCTCTGCAATGTATGTAGTGATGCCCAATCTTTCATTCCCGATATGATAATTTGTGTTATTCTCTTTTTTTCTTGGGCAATTTGGCTACATGTTTATTGGTTGTATTGATTTTTTTTTTCACAGAAGTAGCTTTGGGTTTCATTTATTTTCTCTATTACTTTTCTGTTTTTAATTTCCTTAATTTCTGTTCTTCATTACTCCCTGTATTAGTCAGCCGAAAGGGGTGCTGATGCAAAGTACCAGAACTCTGCTGGCCTTTATGAAGGGTATTTATTTGGGGTAGAAGCTTACAGTCACAAGGTCCTAAAGAGTCCACCTCAAGGTACCATAAGAAGTACTTTCTCAGCCAGAGTCTTTTGGCACATGTTGATGCAAGATGGCGGGCGACGTGGGTTCAGCCTTCTTCCTTCCTCTTAAAGCTCTGCGGGTCCATCTTCTTCCTATTTCAGCTGTAGGCTGGTATAAGGCTCATCTCTCTCCCTGGGCTCGTTTCTTTCCAGGCTCAGCTGCTCTGGTCTCTTCACAAGGTCAGCTGTAGACTATCAGGCTCATCTCTCTTCCCGGGACCTCTGCCCTATCTAATGAGCCGTCTCTCTTCCTCTGTGTTCTTCTCTGTGGCTGCTTCTCTCTGTGTGTCTACTTCCGTGTGGGAGTCTGTATTATCAGCCCACCAAGGGGGTGGGGACTCAACCCTGCATGTCTAATGACATGGTTGAATCAAAGCCCTAAACTTAACATAATTTAATCAAAGACATCTTAGCTGAATCTAACACAATCAAAGGGTATCACACCCAGAGGAACAGACTAGTTTACAAACATAATCAAATATCTTTTTTGGAATTCGTAAATAATATCAAACCCCTACACTCCCTTTCTTCTGTTCATGTTTAAATTTTATCTCTACCATTGGCTTATTACTTAATCTCTTCAAATAACGTTTAGTGGTTGCCCTAGGTTTTACAATAAGCATCTTTAATTTAAAATTCTAACTGCAAACATAGTTGACTTTTAAAAAAACTATTATTTATTTTTATTTATTTATCCTCCCCTTGCTGCTTGTGCTCTCTGTGTCCATTTCCTTTGCGTTTTTCTGTGTCTGCTTGTCTCCCTTTGTTGCGTCATCTTGCTGCGCCAGCTCACCACTCCACGTGGGCCGTCAGCTCACCACGCTGCGTGGGCCTTCACCGGGAGGCTCCAGGAATCCAGGGTGTCCCATGTGGTAAACGGGAGCTCAACAAATTGAGCCACAGCCGCTTCCAACATAGTTGACTTGGGATGCATGCTGCTACTAGGCTGCTGCTGCTTTTCCATGTGCTACTACTTTTTCAATGTCAGTGTTTTTAGATCAGGGCATGGCAAACTTTTCCTGTAAAGGTTCAGATAGTAAATACTTTAGATTTTGTGGGCCATACAGTCTCTGTAGCAAATTCTTAACTCCACCTTGTAGCATAAAAGCAGCCTTAGACAGACAATACATGGATGACTTTGTATGACTGTATTCCAATAAAATTTTATTTACAAAAATAGGCAGCTGGATCTGGCTCACAGTCTGGGTATTGAATTTTGGGTTGATAGTTTTTTTTTTCCCTTTTAGCACTTTGAAGTTGTCATTCCCACTGTCAAGAGACAGTGGTTTGTCTAGCTTCTGGCAAGAAGTGTGCTGTAATTCATGTCTTTGTTCCTCTGCATGTAATCTTTCTCTACGCCTGTCTTTAAGGTTTCACTGTGTCTTTAGTTCCCAGCAGTTTAAATATGATCTCCTCAGTGTTGTTTCTGTTTCATTTACCTAGGTTGCTGTTCTCTGAGCTTATTGGCTCTGTGGTTTGGTGTCTGTCATTCATTTTGGAAAGTACATACATTTTGTATAATTTCAATTATTTAAAAAAGCGTTAATGTTAGTTTTTGGCTTAGAGTATGGTTTTTCTTGTTAAATGTTCCTTGTGTACTTGGGTAGAGTGTCCTATAAATGTCAATTAGATCATTATTCAAATATTCTTTTCTGCCTTGTTCTTGTTTTCTCTCTCTTTTCCTTCTGGGATTTTGATTACACTTCTGTTAGGATGTTTGCTACTGTCCCAAAGCTCTTGTATGCTTTTAAGAAAAACATGTTTTCCTCTTTGAGTTTTGTTTGAGTAATTTCTATTGATCTATCTGCAGGTTAATTGATTCTTCTCTCACTAGTGTCAAGTTTACGGATCAGTCCATCAGAGTCACTCCTTATCTTTGTTACTGTATTTTTTTTATTATTGGCATTCCTATTTGATTTTTTTCATATAGTTTCCACTTTTATGCTGAAATCACCCATGTGCTAATTCATATGACCTTTTCTACTAAAGCCTTTAACATATTAATCATAGTTAAATTCTTGTCTGATAATTCTAACATCTGCATCATATCTGAGTCTGCTTCTTTTGACTCTTTTGTCTCTTGACAAAATTGCTTCATAATTTTTTCTTTTTCTTTTTAAAGAAGCTTTAGATTACATTAATGTTACATCAAAAATATGGGGGGGGGAGCTGTTGTAGCTCAAGCAGTTTACAATTGATGAACACATACTGAAACATTGCTACTAATCCTGGACTATAGTTTACGTTATAGTTTACACTTTTGCACTGCACAATTTTATAGGTTTTGACAAAATGTATAATGTTCTGTATTCGTCATTGCAATGTCATGCAGGACACTCCCAATGTCCCTAAAATGCCCCATGTCACACCTATTCTTTCCTTTCCCTCCCCTCAGAACCTCTGGTAACCACTGCCTTTATATCAGTGATACAAGTTCTTCCACTGCTAGAGTAACAATAAGTCTACATTAGTCCATTGTTGCATTCCTCCTTATGTTTTTCATTCCTCAGTCTTGAGGATTTTGGGATGATGATTCCTACTTTCATAAATTTTTATTGAAAGCCAGATATCTTGTGTAGGACAATAGAGATGGTCCCACTGAGGTCAATCGTTTTTAATGTCTTTGTTTCTGCTAGGCCTGTGGTATGGGGCCCGAGTTAGTCCATTCAGGAGTTCAGCTGGGGTTAGGATCTGTTGTTGCTATAGCTTCCCAAGCCCTCGTGGGTTAGCTGGGGTTTAGGTTGGGGCTGCTTTGCCAGACGGTTTTCCTCCATGTCTGCTCCCCTCTCAGCTCTGAGTGTTTCCTTGGTGCTTTGCCACAGAAGGGTCTCTCTACACAGCCTTGCCCCTCTCCTAGCAGCAGGCTCTGCTGCTCATTTGCCCGGTCGTGGGGTGGGGGCAGGGAGAGTTCTCTGTTGTTCTGCTTGTGCCTGAGTCTTAGCTAGGTACTGTGTGACCCTGTCCAGATCTGAGCCACAAGATGAGCCCCTATGTACATAGAGGGCTGTCTGCTTATTTGTTTTCCTGTTTCCTTCAGTCAGCATCAGTGGTTTTCACCAGTGCCCTAATGGTAGTAGGATTTATTGTCCTTCCCCCAGAAGTCGAAGACTCTGTTCCATCAGGGAGTTAGGGGAGAAGGAAGGCAGCAGTGGCTGCTCTAGTCCTCCCCCGGGCCTCTCATGGGAGGGATGCGTGCTCTGGATTCTCGTCCCTCCCCTTCCTGCAGGCACACGACTGTGGGTGGAGTGAATTCCTCAGTGTCGGTGGCTCCGAGGCGCCATGCCATCTCGCTGGCCCGTGCGCAGCCTTTCTGCAACATGGTCAACATTTTACCTGAATTTTTTCTCCCAGTAGGAACAGGGGCAAGTAAGTCCATTGGCAGCAAGCGAGTGCCCAGGCCTGTCTCTCCTCGCAGACGCGGCAGATTTCAGGTGGGTGATTACCCTGCAGCCTCAATCTCTGCCAGTCTGAAGGAAAGTCACGAATTTTCACGTTGCCTGGTTTTCTTGTTGTTGTCACAGTCAGGGTGGAGCGATGCTCTGTCCAGCTCTCTACATCCAAAGCAGCCCATATTTTCTTTTTTTAAAAATTACATAATCTTGTTTATATGAAATACCTAGAAGCAAAATTCAGGGACACATGGTTGGCTTCTTCATATGTGATCACAATGTTTTGATTTTTAAAAAATTTAATATTGATTACTTTATAATCACCAAAAACGGATCTTTCCACTTTGAGAGAATTAAAGAACTTCGGGTAAGTGCCTGAAACTGCGACTGGCACAAGGTGCTCGATGAGGCAGAACCATGGGTGAAGCTTCCAACAGCTCGAGGCCGTCCTGGAGCCCGGAGCTTCCTCCTGGAAACCCTGCTCTGGTTCACACAGGAAAGACTACACAGTCTACGCACAGCAGCTTCGAAACCGGTGCCACAGTCCTGAGGGGATGTACTCCCCCGTTCTTCCCCTCCGTTCCCACACATTCCTGTCCTTTGCAGGCTGAGCTGGATGCCAAGGGGGGCGTGTCCTATGGGTACACACAGCCTTTGAGGGCACAGTTTGGAGGTGCAGTCGCACAGGACACCTGCAGAAGTGGGACAGCAGCGTTTCGCTGTAGCCCACAAGTAGGTAGAACTTGCCGGGAGGGACTGCCCGGCACCAGGCACAGCTCTCCACCAGCTGAGCACAGCGCTTGGGACCACCGGGCCAGCCAGGCAGCCCGGGAAGGTACCAGCGTGCACCTGCGCAGGGTCCTCCGCCGCCGAGCGCATTACCTGTGTGCAGTGGCAGCCAGCCCTTACGGTGGGCGTGTGCCTCCCCGCAGGCCCCTGCCGCGTCCCCCTTGCCCACACGGCGCAGGCCACGGAGGTGTGCAGGGCGCTCCTGGCGCACGGCAGCTTCGGCTCCCGGCCAGGACAGGCACCGTGAGCCGGGGCTGCGCACGGGTGGCGCCGTCTTGGGCCAAGCGCAACGCGGGAGGACAGTCCAACTGCGTTTAAGAATAAAATTATTTCGCGGGGAGCGGCTGTAGCTCAGGTGGTTGAGCGCCTGCCTCCCGTGTACGAGGTCCTGGGTTCAATCCCTGGTACTTCCCTAAAAAAAAAAAAAATTTTTTTTTTCAGTAAAATATGTGTCCTTTAAATAATAACTTAGCAGAATGAAGTAAAGGATAGTAAAGGTGTCAGGAGAAATGGCAAAAATTGTAAAGTGGTTGGTGGAGGTGTGCCAGGGGGAAGCACTGGGTTAGGGAAAAAGGCTTTGGAATCGGGTTTCCATCTCCTGCTATCTGCGTTACCTAAAATAAGAGACTTGACCTCTTTGAGCCTCAGTTTCAGTTTCCCCATCTGTACAACGGAGATCAAATGTTATCGATGCCCGACAATGAGGAGAGCCAATATATAAAAAGTGCTTGGCATGGGGCTTGGCCCAGGTGAAGGGCGCAGTACGTGAAGGTTCTGAAGTCCCGCTGGCCTGAAGACTATCTGTGCGTATGGAAGGCAGTCGGTCCCAGCTGCACACAGACAAGAAGGAGTTGTTTCTTCTCTGTAGGAGTCTCCAGTCTCCTGGACTCTGGCTGTTGTGACTCGTGTGTGTGTGTGTGTGGCTGATGGAATTCTCTGAGGTACTCTTTTCTACTACTCCCAGCTACTGAAGCATATCCCAATGCAAAAGAAGATGTCTAGATGAGGAAATATTTGAAGAGAGAGTGAAAGCATCAGTAGCTGGCATATAGAAAGCACTCAGTGAACACTGGCAAAGCGAGAAGAAGGACATCCGCAGATGGGGGGGCGGGTAGCTGGGGAGGGACCCACAGCCCGGGTGCCATGTTTGCCAGCCATGTGTCTCTGAGGGTAAGACCCTCAGCTTCTTGGAGCTTCAGTTTCTCCTCAGCAACTTGGCAGAAATATTTGTTTTCCTCACTCACCTCATACGACTGCTGTTGAAACAAGGCAATGTCTGTGACCCTTAGGAAACTCTACAAACGTAGGCAACATTAGTGTTAAAAACGATCACGCAGACCCATTCTGAAAGGTTGAAGGAGACGTGAGAAGTGGACCTTGGGCCCTCTCAATTATGGCTTCAGAAATAGTTAAAGTAAAGGCAGGAGGCAAGTAATCAATTCCTCCTGATGTTTCTTTCCCAAGGAGGCACCCGGAATTTTGTGGCTACCTGACATGCTTCTTAACAAGTCACCTCCAACTGGAAAAATGTCAGTGTTTGCGGAGGCCATGGTTTGTCTGGCTGATTTATACAAATCAGTGAAACAATATCTCCAGCCTGTTCTTTGATGTTGGTTTGAAGTGAGTCTACGTAAACACTTGTGGGAGCTGGAAGGAGATCCTTCATGTAAATGTGTCCACAAATCTTTCTCGGATGCTCAGGGTGAGGCTTCTGCGAGCTGCTTCAAAGGCTTCATCCGTCACAACGGGGGGAATAAAAACTCAAGTGATGCTTTATTAACCTTACTGATTGCCACCCTTGACCCAGCTCAACCCATATCCAACTGTGGCAGGAATTTTTGCCTCAACTTTTGCTCTAGTAGTACCTCCCTCCTTCCACCACCACCTCCTCTGCACTGCCCAGCCACCCCTGGCCAGACCTCTCTTTAGACAAAAGGGGGAATGAGTGGGGAAGGAAGGGGTCACTGTGGGAGACTGAGAACTGAAGTGGTTAAGGGGATGTCCTGTACTGCCTAGATTTGAACTCTGGCTCCATCACATACTAGCTTTGTGACTTGGGCAAGCTATAGAAACCTGTCCGTGCCTCAGTTTCTCTGCTTATAAATTTGAATGGTATATTGCTTAGGGATCTGCCAGGGGGGAAAAAAACAGTAGAATATAATACACACAGACAACTATAGGTGTATAACATAAAATAACAACCAAAAAATATAAAGAGATTCAATTCAAGGAATTGGTGTACATGGTTCTGGGGTCTGGCCAGGCAGGCCTGAAAACCCACAAGGCCACCTGTTAGGAAGGGCTGGCGGGACCCTCCCCAGCAGGAACTGAAGCTGCAGGCCCAGGTGGAAATTCTTCCTTGGGCAACCTCGGGCCTGCGCTGAAGGTCTTTCACCTGGGCGGGTGGGGCGTATACGTACAGGAAAGGCTGGCAAACATACACGTTCCATCGGAAGACTTAACACCAAATGAAATTCTGTGGTACCACAATCCCCAGACCAAGGTCGCCCCCTTGCCCCGTCTCCACAACCCCTCCCTCTGTCCTCCCCAGAGAGAGCCACTGTCTTAACAGCTAACACTTGCTCTGCTTTGCCTATTTTCAACTTTACTTAAATGGAGCCATTCAGGCCCTTGGGTTTTTTCGTTTTGTTTTGTTTTGTTTTTGTATTTGGCTTCATTTGCTGGATGGTTTTTAAAAAATGAGAGTCAGAGACACGTTGTAGAGTATGGCTGTGGTTCTTTCCTCACCTTTGCTGCATGGCTTTCCGTTTATGAACATGCTGCCCTTTGTCTACGTGCTGTTGATGGATATTGGGGTTTTCATTTTGTGGCTACTTTGAAAACCCTTATGTGAACATTCTTGTACACACAAACAATTGTGTTGGGCAGAAGGTGATTTTCGGTGTTATAGGGTATGTGTGTCAGTTTTTACAGAGATTGCCAAACAGTTTTCCAAGGTAGTGGTCCTAGTCCCACTCCCACCAGCGTGGGTGAGAGTTCTAGCTGTGCTCTACCCTTGCAATACTTGCTAGTATCTGAGATTTTGTGTTTTTTTTTTTAAATCTTTGTTTTTTATTTTTTATTTTATTTTTTTACTTTTTAATGGAAAATTTTTATTTTTAAAGAAGCTTTAGATTATATAAATGTTATCTAGAAAATATAGGGGGTTTCCCTTATACCCTACCCCTTTCCCCTCCCCCACTTTCCCCCATTAACAACTTTCATTAGTTTGGGACATTTGTTGCAATTGATGAACACATATCGAAGCATTGCTACTAATCATGGTCTATAGTTTACATTATGGTTTACACTTTGCAACGCACAATTTAATAGGTTTTGACAAAATGTAAAATGGCTTATATCCATCATTGCAATATGATTCAGAACAATTCCAAAGTTCCCCAAATGCCCCATGTCACATCTGTTCTTTCCTCTCCCTCCCCTCAGAACCTCTGGTGACCACTATATATATATGTATATATATATACATTTTTTAAAAAACAATTTATTCAAGTATATCATTCATACATGAACATACATAAACTATAAGTGTTCAGTAAACATCGTGATCTTACAAAACAAACATGCATAACATCACACAGGGCTCCCACACATCACCCCCCCACCAAATACTTTGCATGTTGTGAAACATTTGTTAACAAATCATGAAAGAGCATCGTCAAAGTATTGCTACTAACTATAGTCCGTATCTTACTCCCCTATATATTTTTTAAAAGGCTTTATTTATTTATTTACTTTTATCCATTTTCACACACGCCCCCCCCCCCTTGATGTTTTTGTGTCCATTCGCTGGGCAACTCTCTGTGTCTGTTTCCTGCCCTCTTTTCTCATCCTTCTCCTCCTGTCTTCACTGGGATTCGATCCTTGGACTCTCCGATGTGGGAGAGAGGCATCCTACTTCCTGTGCCACCTTAGTTCCTGATTTTTCGGTGTGCCAGGCCACACACACTGTGAATCAGGAGACATTCAAAGACTTCCAGCAGTACCATGGCCACAGAACACAGGGACTCCAGGAAGTCCAGTCTTGCCATGTGCCCAGGATGGGAGAGGATTGGACTTTCAGTCCCTGCTGTAGACAGTTTACTGTACCAGTCAGCCCCTGAGGGGGTAGGCTCTGGGCCCTCCGTTGTCATCTTTAGATGCCTTTTTTCTCCCACACCTGTTCACTGGGGACACTTTTGGATACATGCAGAAGTAGAGAGAATAGGGCAGTAAACCCCTAGCCCTCACCCTCCTTCAACAATTAACCACATGCCAGTCTTGTTTCCTCTGACTCCCATTTGCCCTCCCCAGCAATGATTTTAAAGTAGATCCAAGGCTTCATATAATTCCATCCATAAATGCAGGTATCTCTCAAAGGTAAGGACTTTTTAAACCTAGAACCATTATTGCACCTCAAAAATGAGCAATGTTTCCTTAATGTCATCTGCCATCCAGTCGGTGTTCAAATCCCCTCGATCGCCTCATAAACGTCTTTTCATAATGCTTTGTTCAGATTAAGACCCAAACAAGGTTCGCACGTCACATCTGGTTGATTTGTCTTTTTTTTTTTTTTTTTTTAAAGATTTATTTATTTATTTACTCATTTATCCCCCCCTTGCTGCTCTCTTGTGCTCGCTGGGTCAGCTAACCACGCCGTGCGGGCGGGCTTACCTTCACCAGGAGGCCCCGGGAACCGAACCTGGGGCCTCCCATATGGTAAACGGGAGCCCTACTGATTGAGCCACAGCCGCTTCCCTGGTTGATTTGTCTTAAGTCACTGAAAATCTTTAGTGAGTCTCCGTACCCTTTTTAATTTTCCCGCTATTTTCCCATTGAAAACCAAGCTGTTTGTCCTGCAGCATTTCCATGGTCTGGATTTTGCTGATTACTTCCCCCAAGGTGACCTTTGACTTGCTTCTCTGTCCCCTGTGCTTCCTGAAACCGGCAGGTAGGTCTCAGATCTCGACGTGTGACAAGGTTGACTTTGGGTATTTTGGTGAAGGTGCCCCTGAGGTTGTTCTGGATACTTTCCTCACCCCTGGTGGCACAAGTACACGACGTCTGCTTGTTGTTTCTTTTTGTAGGATTAGGATTGATCAGGGTGTCAGGCGCTGTCAGCCTGACCCATCCATGACCAAGCCCCTAGGACTCTCTGACGTAATGTTTCTACAGACGATGATGACTGCTGCTTAGATTATTTTCTGCCTAAGAGAAAAGATCTAGAAAAATGAAATCAAAGAGATCAAGTAAAAACCCTGTAATCATATATTTGAAGTGGAAATATTTGTATGAACACATGGTGTATTTTTCTCCAAAAAAACCCGTGTTTCCTAGCTCTGTCCACTGGAATAGCCTAGAAATGATGATCAGTGCAGTAAGTGAGCACCACGTCACCTACTACTAAATTCCTGCTAAACGAACCGGTGGCCCTTTGGTCTCCATCGTAGCTGTGCCGCTCTGCCGCTGTGGCGTGAAGGCCTCTACGTGCACGATACATAAACAACTGTGCTTGGCCATGGACCCACAGAATGTCACTTCCAAAACAAGCAGTGGGCTGGAGTGGAGGCCTTAGTTTGCTGACCCTTGGGTTAAATCACCAACTTGATAAACGGGTTCATATATTTCCCACGTATTTTGTTTTCAATTAAGGACTGCTTTTTTCATTTTAATCTTGCTTTGTTTTCTAATTAGGTAAACAATGACACAGTTCCGAGTCAAAACTATAAAACAAGGCACATTTGGAAAAGTCTAGCTTCTCTCAGATGCCCGTTTGGTGGCGGTTCAGGGCTTTGGGAGGGAGACCTTGTCAGTGGGAGATAGCCCTCCCGAGAGGACCTCCTGCCCACTCCCTCCTTTTATTTTTGAAGGCAGGCACTTGCTACAGAGTCCCATTTCCTCCTCTGCCGGGGCGTGTGATAAACATGCAGCTCTAACAGGCGTAAGTGATGAATCAACGGTTTACTGGCTCATGTGACTAGCGAGTTCAGTGGCAGAATGGTATTTAGGCCACCACCACACTGGACGGCGTTTTAGTATGAATTAGAAGAAGCCATCCCCTCTGGGCAGACAACGGCCCTGTGGGTACTTCCTTGGTGAGCAGCTCATGTCTTTGTGTAAATCAGAAAGAGGCACCCCTCCAGGTGTGTGGCTTGGTGAGCAGAGCGTGGACTAGTTTTCAGTACGCCCCTTGCCCCTTCATCCGGAAGCCCTTGTGCAGTGTACAACCTGCCCAACTGTGTATGGCAGCCCTGGCTGTATCCCATCGCTTGGATTCCTCCAGAATGGCTCTATTCTTAGTAGACTATCTCTTCTTGGTGTCACAGGTGGCTGTTAGCAGTGCCAGGCCTACTTCCCACTGGTCTGGCACTTTCCCACTGAAAGAGAGTTTCTCATTCCCAATAATTGGAGCAGGGAGCAATCTGAGAGTGAATGACCAGGCTGGGTTGTTTGCCCTTGCCTGGAGACAGGGAGGTTAGGAATGGGAGATGCTTGCCAGGCAATCTCATATGAATCCCTTGGTCCAAGAGCCGTCAAGGTGAAACTGAGGAACTACCCATCCCGCAGCTGTTCCACTTCCTTCTTACAAGGAGACTGACACTCTAAAATGTTTATCCCCTGCCTGGAAACCCTCCAGTCGTGGCTTAAGCCATAAAACAGCACCAGGCCAGGCCTTCATCTGTTATGAGCTTAGCGGGCGTCAATTTTAGCAAGAGTCCCGTCTTTAATCAAGCAGGAATTACCCAGTGGCAAGGCATTCTGTTTTTCTTTTATAACCTGCTCGTTTAAAAAAATTAATTTCAGATCAACTTTTAAGCGAGAGAAGAGAAAGGATAATTGTGCGGCGTTTCCGGAAAAGTTATGAGAGGAAGCGAGGGGTCGTTTTTCAGGCCTCCGCTCTTCACAATTAATAATCATCTGTCTCGGATCTTTCCTGCATCTCTCAGCTGAGCTGTGAGCCTGGGAATTGGCCGGCCGGGCCTCACTTCCCAAGGTACGGCCTGGCTTCCGTGGTTTACAAAGAAGGGGTTTGGAATTCAGGAAAAAAGCTGGGGTGGAGGTGAAGAAATCGTGCCCCCCCCCGAGGCAGGTGGTTTCCACAGTCTCGTGTGCTGGAAATAAGACTCCTTCCCATCCCCCCTCCTCCAGAGCTGCCCCCTCCCGCTCACTTCTCCATCCTTATTTTCATTCAAATCGGTGTGATGTTGTGTGCTCACGCTGGAGAACTGATGCAGGGATTTTTAAGTGTAATTTATCATGTGGATGAAGGTTTTATCTCTCGCTCTGTGCCCACGACATTGGGGTTCTCATTTCCACCCCAGGCCCGGAGCAGGGCGAACCGCAACTAACCTTCTGTTTTAGCTTCATCTCCTGGAAAATAGAGTTAATATCTGCGCTGCTTGCGGTAACACAGGAATTGGTCACCGTGTTTCAGGGAGCTAATCTCATACCTTTGCAACAGGGAGGCGATTCCACCGCCAGCTCCCAAATGAGATCTAATAGCAGAGCTGCTGATGAGCTGTATTTATTAAAGCTGTCTCCACTGTGAGGCCCCAGACTAATACCTAGAAGGTCTCCATTTAATTCATAAATCCAACAAGCTGTCACAGCCGCCATCGTGAGTGGGTTCAGAGCTGAGGACCACTTTGGAAAAATCGCCACCCAGCCCAGCGCCAGCCTTCATCCGAGGCTGGGCAGGCAATCACAAGGGAAATGATAAGGTCACGATGGGATGCGGCTGCGTCCCTTTCAATTTCAGGCTATGAGTAATCTCTTCTGATGTTATTTTATTTCAGAGAATAATTCTAAAGCTGACCCTAGGCAGAACCAACTTTCCTTAAAAGGGAAATCCAGGGAGAGAAGAGAGTGGAGCCCACCTCTAGGGGAGAAAAGGCAGGGGACACCGGGGGGGAGGTTTGAGGGCTATGGAGAATGCTAAGAGGCCAACTCCTTGATTTATGGCTCGTGAATGGAAGGCTCTTTCTTCCTGAAAGTTGGTGATTCACGACCTCATTTAGGGTCTGAGTCAATAAAAATATGTCCAGTTGCAAGAGCTGTCAAAAATTGGGTTCTCCCCAGCCTAGGAGACCAGCCCGCCCCCCTTTCTCCCCCAGCCTGGAGACCTGGGTATATTGTTTGAAGTGAGGCTATGAGGTCCCTCTTGAGCTTGGGCTCCTCAGTTGTAAGCAGTCCCCAGGAAAGCCCCTTCCAGAGGCAGGTGCTTTGGTCTGGATGGAATCCTGGGGCTGGATACGTCTGTGCTGGGGGTGGGGGAGGGTGGCCTGTGCACTGTGGGAGGTCCAGCAGCAGCCCTGCTCTCTCCCTCTCGATGCCAGGGGCAGCCCCCCTCCCCAGTTGGGACAACTGGACAATGAGAATGTCCCCCAGGCGGGGGCAGTGACGAGAACGCCTGCAGTTCGTACAGCGTTGTAGTCCCAGGAGCCCTTTCAAGCCTGACCCTCGGTTTCCTTTCGTGTCCACCGGGCTCTGGGACGGGAGATGTGGGAGCATTTTTGGCCTCGTGCTCACCTCCGCCCGGGCAACCAGGCCCCACATAATTGTGGACTGTCTCCCAGGTGCCCCTTTGAATTGTGCCCGCAAACCTGGCGGCTAATCTGCTCTCCTGCGCTGCCTGCAGGGGCCTCAGGAGTGTGTAATTACCAGCGCATGCCCTCAGCCGTGGGCACCGGGAGAATGACCGCAGAAATGGGGCGCTTGTTTCAGCAGGGGAGTGGGAGAAACCGGCCCGGGGAGCGTGACGAGAAGGTCAGCGACGACGGCTGGGCTGTCCTCTGGAGACTGCATGTGTGCACCTCAGCCAGGGATTCTTGGCGGTGGCCAGGCAACCCGAGGTGCCCAGGGGCGGCAGCGAGGCGCCCAGCCAGGCGTGACATCCAAAGTTGCTGGTGAGCCTTTGATTAGCTCCAGGAGCTCTTTCATTTGGAGGTCTCACTCCATGTCATCTCGAATTAAAACCCACCCACACTTTAAAGGCAATTTATTTGCAGTAAAAATATTTGAAAGGATTTTTAATGATTTTGTTCCTAAATTATCTGGTGGTGGGTAATCCATCAAAGTCACAATTACCTGTGATTTCCCCCACCACTAATGGCAGCCTTACGGGTTTTTGCAACCGTTTTCTCAAACGCAATGAAGTCTTTATGACTGCTACATCACAAATACTGCATCTAACAATCGGCAAGGAGGCCGCCTGCTGCATTTGGCAGGCGTTTAATGAAGCATTTATTAATTTTGATTTTGTGGCTTTCTTGTCGAATCTGGGAGCTGATAATTTCCCCCCACGTTGCACACACTTGCGAAGTTATCAGAAAAGGCTTGTGCTTAAGGCTTGGAAGGGGAGCCTTGCTCTAATCTCTGGGCCATCATCAGGTGAAAAGAAGATTCCAGAGGCTGCAGTGGAGTTGATTTGCTAGTAGAGGTCTTCCTTCAGATGGGGATGGTTTGCGCGGCTCTTTGAATCACTCCCGGTTTTCTCTTTCTTGGTTTTTATGGTGGTAAAAATTAAGTTAACATCTGGAGATCCACATGTGCGATTTGCAACCATCAAACATGGGCGTTCATTCCTTATTTCTTGATTAATTTATTGGATGTCAGCTTTCTGATCCACCCGATGCTTTAATCACAGCGAAATTGCCTACCAGCTGGGCATTTTACTTTTCTCTCTTATGGCAAAAGAAGCATAATTGCTGGGATGCAAACCAGTCTAAAAACAATGAGAAATTAGGCATAATTGCGGTGGCGTTTCCTGACGAGTTGTAACAGGGAGCCCAAAATGGGGTTAGCCGATATTTTGTTTTCTTTTTTACCCAGAAGGACTTCACAATTATTGATCGTGTGAGGGTTACACACTCCCTATTGCTTTCAGATGTATGGGGCTGAACAGAGGGAGTGATTTCCTTCCTCCCAAGGAGAGGTAGCTGGTCTCCTAGAAGCTTATGGCAATATTTAAAGATATAAAAAGGGACAGAACAATTAAAAATGTGCACGGGTAGCTTTAGGGCTGACGTTACTGACGTCTTTGTAATCAATAGCACTATTTTTATTTGGATTGCTGGGTAAGAACAAGCCTTAGGAAGCTACAGCCACAAAATTTAGAGAGCCCTACAGAGGGACAGTAAAATCCTGTCGTGAGAAATGCCAGGCGCTGAAATAACGTCTGATTTAAAGGCTCCGGGTGACGGAGTGAGGCGGGGTTTCATCAGTGTCTGCCCAGGAGAGGGGATTGCATCTGCCTGGCTTCCAGACTGCAGGTGGGGAAAGCCGTTCATAACAGAATTTGGCAGTGGCTGAATTTTAATCTGGGGATCCACCAATTGCTGTAAGGGGCTGGCTGGAGAAGGCCACCGTTTGTTTTCAGGGGCTTTCCCCGGAGACTAAAGAAATCCCCCAAATTGTCCTGTCCAGGGTTGTTTTTGTGGAAGGGATTTGAAAGAGAAAAACTTCCCACATAGGACTGGGGCTTGCAGCCCCTTCCTCTTTCTCGATTAATTATGTGGACGCGGACTCTCTGACAGCAATCGTTGCTGGTATTTCTTGCGCACAGTCGACACGCAGCTGTGCTGCGAGGCGCTCTCCGCGCCTTGTTTGTTTAGAGACCCTCCTCGGCGTCCTGGTCTCCCTTCTCTGGCTCAACCTCTGGGCCTGCGTCATGCAATTCGGCAGCCACTCGCCACGTGCCCTTGAGCACTTTGAAAGGTGGCCGGACCCAATTGAGATGGACCCACCAGGTTCTCAAGACCCAGGACAGAGGAAACAAGGCCAACTCCTTAATTCATAATTTTTATATCGATTACACGTTGCAATGTTTGGACATGTTGTGTTACATAAAATATATTACTGAAATTATATTCTTTTTACTGTGCACATTCTTTTTCACTTAAAAAAAGAAAAAAAGTGGTTGCTGGGAAAAAAAGAAATGACCAGTGTGGCTCGTGCTATATTTCTGCTGGACCGTGCTAGTCTGGAGGAAGAAAAGAGGCACAGAGAGATTAAGCAACTTGCCCAAGGTCACCCAGAAGCAGGTGGCAGGGCCTTTCAGGTGCTGATGGCGCGGCCCCCAAATGGGCCCTCGTCCTCGAGCCACTCTGCGCCGGCGGGGTTTGTTGGCTGCCCCACTTGGCCGTAAGGCCCTGGTGAAGCGATTGGCCTTGCTGTCCTCAGTTTCCCCAGGTGGGTCGCCTGGGGGTTGGGCTGTATGATCTTGATGGTTTATTCCAAGAGGGACATTCCCGGTTTCAGACTCTTTGGCAAGTAGCAGTGTAATGTGCGGAGGGAAGCGTCGGTCTCTCCTTTAATGATTCTTTAATTATATTTAATTAGAAATCTTGTCATATTTTAGCCGGCAATTGGTCTCCTGGGGCTGTCTGCCGCGAAGATTTTTGAAAAATCCAAACTTTATTTCTTGTCATCGACCCAGGCAGCTAATGGGCCTCTGTGCAGGAACGATTTAATCTGTCCTTCTAGCTAAGAGTGGGAGGAAGGAGGACAAACCTAGCAAGGACAGGCCAGGTGCTGCATGGAAGGCTGACCCGGCTTGGCCATCCAGGTGCTGGTTCCCAAGTCCTCAGAAAGGGCTTGTGGCCAGCTGGACCCTGCGCTGGATCTGGGGAGGGGGTGGCATGGTTCTGGCCTCATGCCTTGTGCCCTGGTTGACACGGCTCCCTAGAGCGGCTGCTGGCTCCCGATGCAACACCGCGGTCTGCCAGCTAGCAGAGCCAGTGCGTGGCGGCCTGTGCCCTCGACGCAGCCGCCTGATCCTGGGAGGCCTCGCCATGTCCAGTGTTGCCAGGTGGTCTCCCTCACGGCCCCTGAGGTTTCCTACAGGATGGGGCTGCCCCTCAGCACTACCCCCAGGGCTGGTTGGTGGAAAATCGAGCAGGGCTTTAAAAGCAAGATTGGCATCACCCATCCTCTCCTAGAAAAGATGGTCTCTCCGGGCCAGGGGAATCTCACCTCCTGCTGGCTGGCCTCCCCCTGGCCCCCCACTTTGGGCATTTAATCAGCATAGCTGCTTGGTTGAAGCTCGGCTCCTGTCCTGCTGTCATTTATGATGGCTGGGGCATTTGAGGCCAGCCTCCTCGGCCCAGCATGCACGGCCTCAGCCAGCTCTGTTCCGCTCATTTGCAAATGAGACTTGCCATATCTGCCCTGCCTCCCCTCCAACAATATATGAGGGAGCGAGATGAAAATGTGGGTAAACAGGAGAGTGGTGATGAAATGCATGCTATTACCATAATTGCCTCGCATTGTATGAGCCTCTCATTTCCCCAATTACCTGTGAGTTCCTTGGTGACAGCAGCCATGGTCCACCCCTCTTTTGGTACCCGCGCCCCCAGCCAGAATGGTGGCATATGACTGCTCAATAAATATTTATTGCATTGAATGAAATTTCAGGGGTTTCAAATCACCCTAAAAACTTGATCAGGCGTGGCCCAAAGGTTTTCTCAAGGAAAGGACAGCGTGCGGGAGGCCAGGCAGCCTGCCTCACTGCAGGTGTCAAGAAATGTCTGTGGAATGAATGACTCCAGGAATGAATGAAAGACTCATGGTGCTTTCTTTACTCTCCCAGCTCCTGGCTTTTGACAGTAGCCATGAAATCTGCCACCTCCTCTCAAAAATGACTTCCTCGTGTCCTCCGGGATATGGTTTCTGCACTGTGCCTCGCTATAGTTCAGATTTCTGTTAAGTAGTCAAACATAATATAAAATTGCCAACAAAGAGATCGTTCCTGGATTAATTAATCTCCCCTTTACATAGGGAAAGGCATAAAAGAGAGCGGAAGATAAGAAAAGAAAATGAAATTCATCTTATACTTCTATGGCTGCCTGTTAATTTCAAGCTTTCCTGCATTTGGGCGCCTGTGCCACTGCACCGTTTGCTAGATTGCTCGGTACTTAAATGAAACATCTTATTAATCATTTCCTGGGAATGCTGTGCAGGCAAAAAGGAAAAAAAAAAAAAAAGGGCATTCAGGAGCCAAAATGAGTTTATTTTTATAGTAATGCATACCTTATCATCAGGTATGGCCAATACATCAAAATGATAAGCCAAATTTGTATACTATCTCCACGGCTATCGATAAATCACGTTAACTCTAAGCTGCCGAATCAATTCTGCCCTGGCACCAACCTCTCTGCGGAGGAGAGATTGGAGAATAAATGTGGAGGTAACCGGGGAATAAAACTGCCTGAGAAGTTTCACAAAAGAAGCTGAACTCTGCTAATCAGAAAGTAGATGCATTTTTAATTCCAGAATGACCGATCAGCAATTCAGCAGCAGGGACGGCAGGCGGTTTCTCAGCCCTGGGGTTGAAATAGATGGCTTGCGCAGCTTTCCCCTGCCAAGACTGAAATCTCACTTCTTCCAAAATGTCCATTAACCCCGGAAGACTCTCCAGCTGGCCCCTGGCCCCACCGAGGTGATGTAAATGCAGTGATTAACCAGTCTGCACTAGCCTCGAGACTTCTTGATGCTCCTCTACACTGAAAGCGCTTCAGCTCCCGGCAGTACCACCCACAAATTAATTCATAGACAACTGAGCGCCGCCACCCACCGTCTGCCCCGCTAACTGCTCTGTTAGGGAACTTGGGCATGGAAAGAAGCCATTTCCATCCACTTTGTCATCTGGAGATCTTAGTACATATCGCATCTCTGCTACTCTTTTTAGATTTTATTTATTTATTCACTTATCCCCCCCTTGCTGCTTGTGCTCGCTGGGTCAGCTAACCACGCCGTGCGGGCGGGCTTGCCTTCACCAGGAGGCCCCGGGAACCGAACCCGGGGCCTCCCATATGGTAAACGGGAGCCCCACTGATTGAGCCACAGCCGCTTCCCGCATCTCTGCTATTCTAACCTCTTTCTGGAACTGCCCTTAGGATGAATTCTGTAGAAGCAGGTTCCCACGCAAAGGCCTCAGCGCAGTGTCTTTAAGTCTGAAGATGGGCCTTGAATGTCCGCCTTGGAAGTTCTCGGTGGTAGCAAGGATTTCATTTCAGCCCCGTGCCTGGGTGTTTTAATTTCTTTAAGTTGTGAGCTATTTCCCCTTAAATGCTGAAGTGCAGAGGCTGCTGTTTGAGGTGAGGCTGAGAAATGTTCATTTCATGTGGTCGGTTGCCGGTGCTGATTTGGTTCACTGGGGGCACTGGGAGCCCTGACTTCTCTCTACAGGGAAACATAGCAGCCCTTCAATGCAAGTGAGCTAGGGAATTAATGTGTGAATGGCCGTGAAAACTGTGGGGGAAGCCCCTTGAAAGCTCGGTCTGAAGACTGAGCTTCGAAGGCAGGAAGCGTCCTGAGCTGCCAACCCGGCCTCTCCTGGGTCCCCTCCCTGTTTTAACGTGTTCCTCCCACTTGGCTCTTTCCCAGCTGCCTCTTGAGGGTCAGTGTTCCCCAGGAATCCGACTTTGGTTTTCTCTTCCGCGGCCCACCCTCCCTGGTGAGTGCAGCCCACGCCCCTCCCACGACGGGCAGACCGTGGGGGTCTCCAAATTGCTAACTCCCTTTCACCTCTCTTCCGAGCTCAGCCCCACTCGCACCCCCTCCTGCTGGGCATCCTACTGGAGGGCATCTCCCTAGGGTTGTTCCTGTGGAAAGCTCTTCTTTGTGTTTTAAAACCTTTCCCAGACACAAGACAATTGCACTCTCCTCTGTCCATCTGCTGGATCCGGTATATACTTGATCACTGCTCTGTGATTTGTTCCTGTCTGATTATTAATCTTATACTTTCTGTAATGAGAACGCGAGAGCCTGTGTGTCCTGATCCGTGACCCATTCTTTTGAGTGTCCCCACGGCGCTTGGCGCGTGGTGGGTCTCTGAAATGGTTCTTAGATGAATGTGTGAAGAGCATGTATTCAAACCCAGGAGGGGGGGAGAAGGTCAAAAGGAGGATTTTATGAACAGAAGTCTAAGGAATAGCTTGCGACTCAAATCAGCTCTGATCTATTTAATTGTGAATTAGTAAACCAAATCATGACTTCAGGAAAGAGCTGGCGAGACACGAAGTGTACATGGGCCACCCTGGAAACCCAAGCACCAGCGTGGCTCCCGCTGATAGGGCAGCCATTCTGGGCACCGTGCCGAGGGCAAGGGTTATCTTGTTTAGTCCTCGTGAAACCTCTGCAGCTGCTTCTGCTCCCACCCCCCCACCCCCCGAGAGACAAGGCCAAGGAGGCTCAGGAGGCTGGTCTACTGTCTTGTGGCCAGGAGATGGCTGAGCCGAGAACGGGGTCCAGGGGGCTGGACCCTGGGTCCCTGCCTCTCGCCGCCGTGCATGTGGCCTCCGGTTTTCTAAAAAGATTAGACAATGCAAGGTCTTGGCGAGGACCCTTTATTAAAGACCATTCTCTTTGCTCCTGGTGGAGAGGAAGCCTGTGGGCCCCCCGCCCCCAGTGTCTCTTGTTCAGTCTCTAGCATAATCAGCAGTGTGTTTCAGCGTGTGTGGGTGAGAGTCTGCCACAGTGAAAGGAAACTTTACCTCTAAGAGCAGCTAATGGGCCTGGGCTCGGGGGCGGGGCCCAAGCCCCTGACCTTGGCTGGATGAGCCCCCAGCGCTAATCAGTGTTAGCGAGGATGCCTGTGTATGCTAACAAAGCATAAATATTTGTTCTCTATTGAAGGTCTCCAGGGCCATGGCCAAAAGCAGAGCCTTAAACATGCACAGCCCACCTGCCTGTTAAGAAAGAGAAAACATGCAGAAAAAGAGCCCTTTGAATCCATTCTTCCCCATAGAAACAGAAACGATGTCCTGATCATTATGTCTAAAAAAGCAGTAGATACGAAAATTGGATTTGGTCGGAGCTGGATTTTAGCTGCAAATGGGTGGTTTTTAATAAAGTGCCTCATAGCAACCGGTCTGTGAAAAGCTGCTACTTAAAAGCAAGTTCATATGATCTCGGAAAATGGCTCGTCCAGACAGGGCCGTCTGTAGCTGTTTATTTATAGTCGTCTGCGCAGATCAGATCAGCTTGGGCGCAGGCAGGTGGGGGGCTTCCAGAAAGTGCCATCCCTTGGCAACTCGCAGCCACCGACTGCTGATGTGATGAGCTCACACTTTGGGACACGGGGCCTTGTGGGGTGGGAGGTATTGGGTAGGTGGGCTCTGTTCTCTGGAGGGAACCTGGCCGGCTGTTCGCGAGGCCTGGGAGCTGGAGGAAGCCCGTGGGGGGTGTGATCCACGACAGCCCCTGCGGGTCGGGTCGGCAGACCTGGGCTCCAGCCTGGCTGGGGCATCCTGGCTGCGCAGCCCGGAGCTGACACCTCAGCCCTTCTTTTCTCTTCTTTCTAGCAGCTGTGTTGAGATGCAAACCACATGCCTCTCAATTCACCCATCGGAAGTGTAGAATCTGGTCACCACAGTCATCCCAAAAGAACCCCCGTCCCCTTTAGCTACCGCCCCTGTGTCCCTCTTCCCCTGCCCCCTACCCCCTTGAAACTGCTCGTCTACGTCCGGTGTCTGATTTCCCTCTTCTGGCCTTGCACACAGATGGAATCATGCACTAGAGGGCTTGGGCCTGGCTGCTCTCTCTGGCATCGTGCTGTCAAGGCCCACCCAGGGGGCCTTTTCTCATCCTTCCGTTCCCCAGGGCTGGGAAGGGCCCAAGCCTCCCACCTGGGGAGATTCCCACTAAGCGGTTTGCACTTACTGCTAATGCCTTAATTGAGTGAAAAGCATGTGGGTGGGGAGTTAAGCTGAGAAAATTTCCCCCAAAGGGGAACTGCTCTTCCATTCCCACCTCCCCTCCCCCAAGTTCATGGTAATAATGGAACCCTGCTCCTTCTATCCTCCATCTTTCCCCCTCCAGGATTCTCCTTTCGACCCCACGAGGTAAGTCAATTTGCATTTGTCTTGGCAATGCTAATAAACACCAATGCAGTCATATCTATTACTTTTGTCACCGCCAAGGCCCCATGCTGTGCTTTACAGAGAATCATGATCCTTATTTAACAGCCGAGGAAACTGAGGCCCAGAGAGGGTCAAGGAGGCATTTCAGGTCTGCAACAGGCACATTAATTCTTACAGAAATGCCTTGGGCTTCAAGAGACGAGGCTTGCCTGCGCTTGACTTTTTTCAATGTCAGTCTCTTGAGTGGGTCTAAAGGGACCTGGGGACCTGTGACGATGGTCCCCCAGCCCGGGGTCCTGCCGCCCAGGAACTCGGATGCCAGAGACAAGGCCAGCAATAGGCTATGGCACTAGGGTTGTGTGCAGGGAGCCCAGGAGGGAGTGCCTGAGCAGTGTCTGGACGTCTGAGCCACGGTCAGGCCGGGGGGCGGAGGGAGGGCTCCGTGTGTCCTTTGATTAACTGTACTTGGAGGAAGTAGGTACAAAACGTTGTGGGAGTGTGGGGGCGGGGGTGATGAATCCTCCGATAATCTGTTGGCCGCAGTTTTGCTGTTGCAGGAGGTTTTGCTGGAGAGATCGATCGGGTCTTAACGGAGTAGGGAAATGGTGCAGTGGCTCCGTGCCTGAGCCTGGCAGAACGGGGTCCCAAGGGACTGCCCACCTCCCAGAGCCATGCTGCGGTAGGGGTTTGAGCCAGTGGTTTCTCTGTGGACCCCGTCTGTGAGATGCGAGGAGCAGAAGGGCCACGGGAGAGGGAAGGTGGAGGGGAAGGGAGGAAGAGGAGACAGCAGAAAAAGGGGGAGCTGAGCCTTTAGCACACACCAGAATCCCATGAGGCAGGTTCTTGTCCCTCGTTTTATTGGCAAGAAATTGTGGGGCCTGAGAAGTGAAGTGACTTGTGCCACATGGGCAGTCTGGACCAAAATCCAGGTCTCAGATCGACAACTTCGACCTCCAAATGCCGTGCTGGGCCAGCAGGGAGGTAGGAACTAGCGGGACCTAAGGTTCCTTGGAAGCACTAAGGGACTGGGTTGCCATGGGCGATGGGGGAGGAGGGTTACAAAGATGCCTCGGCCACATTGCCAGGCTGGAGGACAGTTTGGTGAGAGAGAATCCTGAGGACACGGGGCTGTGGGAGCACAGAGGAAGGTGTCAGAATCTGCCAAGGCAGTCAGGGAAGGCTTCTTGGAAAGGGGATATTGTGGCTGGGTTTTGATGAATGTTTAGGAGTTCTGTAAAGGGAAAAGCTCATTCTGGGAGTGGAAGCAGTGTGCGCAAAGCCTCAGAGCTGGGAATGGCACTCGTGTATCTGGGTAACAGTAAAATTTTCAGAATGGCTGATGTGTAAGATGAAGGGACAGTGGGGGAAGAAGAGGAAAAGCTGGCAGGTGCATCATGGTACCCAGCTCCTCACTCAGCCCTGCGTGTCAGGGTGGGCATGGATAGGCTTTTCCTGGATCAGGGTTTCACTGGGGTTTGGGAAACTGGCAATTTGCTTCAAAGGTCTTTTGTGTTCACTCCCCATCCCCTACCCCCCAATTTCAGAAGCTAAAAATGGATTCTCCAAGGAATGGGAGCAAAGCCACAGCAGAAAAGGATTCTGCTGGTGAATTGTGTAACTGCCTCCCTCTGTCATTATCTCATTAAGGAAGGGGTGGGGGGAACCCCAAGGCTTTGAAGTAGCAAGAGAGAATTCTGAAATGGCTCCAGCCGGGTCCTGCTGGAAGGGGCCTAATTACGGAGCAGGATTCTCCCAGCATGACATAATTTGGTGGGCAGTTGGGTACTTGTACAGCCTGGAGGTGCTTCTGCATCCAAACCACCAGGACTGAAAAATCTGCAGCCACAGACACCTAAAGCCACAGTTGCTGTTGACGCTTTCTGGAGGTCATTGCACTGAATTCTGACTCGTTTCACCGCAAATCCGGGCATGTGTGCAGGAACATTCCGGAAGGAGCCCCAGCGTCAAACACTCTGCTCCAGTGTCTTGTCTTGGGCTATGACAAAGGGCTTTTTGTTTTTCAGGACAAAAGAGAAATTCTTTCTGGAATAAATGTTCAGACCCACCAGCAATGTGGTTGGTCAGCTGGGAGGGAAGATGGGCTCTCACGCCACTGCCTCCACCAGCCCCGTGGGGGACCGTGGTAAGAGAGCTGAGCCTACGTGTGAGAGGTGATGGGAAGAGCCGTCTCCAAAATACTGCCCTCCCTGTATACCTGGCAATGCCACTTTTGGGGAGTTGCTAGTTCAGACAGTCTTTACTGGGTGCCCACTGTGTGCCAGGGAAGACGGGGTGAGGGTGACAGGGGCCCCGCCATCCTGGTCCTGCAGTCAGCAAGGGGAAATAGTCGATACACAACTAGTATAGCTCCAAATGGGAGCAGATGCCATGAGAGGAGAAGGAGGCAGATGGGATGGTCAGGGGGTCAGGGAAGACCTGGCTAGGGAGGGACAGCTGCACTGACCCCAGGGGACGATCAGAAGGCTGCGCTGCAGGGTGGGGGAAGTAGTTCCCTGCAGAGAGAATGGCAGGTGCAGAGGCTGCTGGGCCGTTGAGGAAAATGGCAGAAGGTCCACATGACTGGAGGGATTGAAACAGCCGAGAGGACCCTGAGAAGGAAGCTGGGAGGGCGAGGAGGGGGCTGGGAGGGCGAGAGGGCCAGCTTCCCCTTTTCACCACAGCTGGCCAGCTTAGGAAAGGAACACTCCGCGGGGGTTCAGCCTGCCTCCCTCCCTTTGTGATTTGTGGGGAAGGGGCAGGCAGGTCGGTTTCTCAGGCAGTTTTGAAGTCTTGGGTATCTTAGGATTTGTTTGCTATAGCTGCTGAAGAGGTTGGAGAGACTTTAGTTTGAAATGTAAGATGATTTCTTCAGGGAAAGTGATCAGACTGCTCACGACCTCGTGCTCGGGGGAGAAGAGTCAGTGTTTTATCACTGTGGTGTCGCAGCACAGCTACAGCGAAGGCCGCCAGAATGCTTGCCAAAGCACCGAAGCGAAGATAAAGTGGGATGACTCAGTTTTGGGTCGTGAAAGCTCAGGAAAGCGAGACAAAAGCCCCTGCAGACCGCCTGGGTGCAGGGAAGGAAGACTGGCAGGAAGTATGTCTCTGAAGTCCCAGCCCAGGGCTCCTCTGAGTAGACATTCTGCTGCCTGGCCCAGCCCTGGGCCTGGGACTTCACCATCTCACCCACCTGCGTGGAGCATTAAAGGGATTAAAAACTCTTGGATGAGGGATGCTCTGTGAGTGACTTCATCACAAGGTTTTTGTTTTTTTTTTCTTTTACTGGGACGTCCCGGGGATCGAACCCAGGTCCCTCCATATGGGAGACAGATGCCCAACCATCTGAGCCACATCCGCCCCCTCATCATGAGGTTTTAAGCCAACATTAACAAAGTTTGTTGCTAAACAGGTTTCCTCACTGCAAGAATTCTTGGGCTGACCAACTGCTCCAAACACAAGCGCTTATTCTGAGATATATTGTATGGAATTGGGATTTTGTGGAAATCAATTTGGGACGATTTTATTGGACTGCTTTAATCCAACATTATCATCCTGTTACTAAAGTTGTCATCAAGTATACTTAAAAATCCATCCATTCAGCTATCCATCCAACTACTTATTCAACCAACCATCTGTCCATTAATCCAATCAATCACTCATCCATCCATCCATCCATCCGTCCATCCAACCATCCTTCCACTCATATATCCATATATTCATCATCTGTACCTCCAAGCAAGCTGCCATCCAACCAACCAACATTTGCATTGTGGGGCTTTTCATACTCTGAGCACAAAGCTAGAATTTGGTAGTCTAAGATGTCTTCAGGGACTGCTATTCTAATACAAGAACCGCCTCCCATACAAAAACCAGGCTTCTTGGTGGAATGTGGTTTGTATCCTGGGAGAAATGAAGGGCAGGAAGCTCAGAAAGGGAGAATCTTCTCTCCTTAGGTGAATCCTTGAGCACTTTGGATAAGAGGTGGCATTTTTGACCGGGAGTTGGGATTTGGACATGGACAAATCGAAGCTAGGGGCCAGGGGTGCCAGCAAGCGCCAGCAGGATGAGCAGAAGGCAGAGCTGCAGAGGGGCAGGCAGGGGGCACATCCTAGTCTGGAAGACCCCGCCTTGACCTCCCCTCTTTCCTTGAATCTCTTCTTGGTTGACTCGTGACTGCATTGCTATAAAGCCGCTGCCCAGGTGACTCGTACTAGCAGGAATGTCTCTAACGAGGCTAATTCTTCAGCCTGTCTGCCTTTCCTCTGGTTGACCTCAGAAACATTTAATCCCACATACATTCAAAGGCTGAAATATGTTTGTCCTCACAGTGTCTGCTGGACAAGGCCCCCAGCACCCACCTCCCGCTGCATGGTGGTGGGAAGAGCCACTGCCTAGGCTTTCACCTGGGCCCCCAGAACGTTCCTTCACGGGGCAGTAGAGAGTTGGTGAGGTCCTTATACATCCCCAAGAGATGAAAGCCTCAGGACTCTGCTGAGACATCACACATTCACCAGAGATTCATTTGTCAATACCCAGCTGACAGAGTGCAGAGCGGGTGCCAGGCGCTGAGCTCGGGGTGCAGAGGGTGGCCAGACTGCCACGTGCCCAGTCTCTCATGGGGGAGACAGACCACAAGCAACCAAATAATTAAATGTGACCATCATACATTGTAAAATTAACATCGAACAAAATTAACAGGGTGATGTGCAGGTATGCAACTTAAGGGGAGGGCAATTTTAGATGGGGTGCTGGGGAAGGCTTCTCTGAGGCGATGATGTTGGAGCTGAGCCACAAACAACAAGAAGGAGCCAGCCAAGAGAAGAGTTAGGGGACAGAACTGCCTGTGCAAAGGCCCTGAGGTAGATGGGAGCTGAGGCATTCTGAGAAACAATAAGGTGGGAAGGGGTGCAAAAAGTTGCTGATAAGGTGGGCAGGGGCAAAATCATGTAGGGCCTTGTGGACCCTGGGAAGGAGTTTCAATTTTATTTTAAGGGCAGTGGAAAGCTGTTGGAGGGTTTAGGTAGTCGAGAATTTCTGTATTTCCTTTGAAAAAGCCCTCTCTGACTGCACAGTGGAATACGCTTTATGCAGGAGTGGAAGAGGGGCTGACCATGAGACCCTGGGGCAGTCAAGGACAGTCAGTTCACCATGCCTTGGGCTGGGGGTGGGCCCTGGTGTCAGTGGAACTGGAGGGCAGAGGAGGATTCGGGGTCTGTTCTGCAGGTGGAGTCAATAGGACTTGGTGAAAGATTGGATGTGGGTATGGGGGAAAGAGAAGGAAAGTCCACCCCAAATTGGGCCAGAGTGGCTGGGTAGATGGTGACTCCATTTCCTGGGCTGGGGAAAGGTCACGGGGAACAGATTTTGGGGCAGGAGAGTTCAAAGAGTTCTGATGTGGCCCTGTTGAATGAGAGCTAGAGATGCCTTTTAGGATAGCAAGGAGGCGGTTGAATAGCTGAGTCGGGATTTAGTAGGTAAGTCTTGGGCAGGAGGAAATGGGAACAATGGGCAATTTCGAATCACGAGATGACGTGGTGGGTGGAGGGGAGAGTGCACGACTTTGATCTCCTGGGTGCAGCTGTGCCTGAAGCTTGCACCCTTGGAGTCTAGTTGTATGAGCCAACTAGAGCCCCCTGCCTGCTCCAGCCACCTGCAGCAGTGTTTTGGGGGTGACTAAAGGGCCTCTCCTCTGCCTTGGGCTGGAATGCCATCAGCCCAGGGTAGTGAGACTGGAGGCAGTGACAGGGTGGTGGGAAGCGCAGGCCCTCTGGCATCAGACAGGCCCAAGAGCCTCGGGCTTTGCCTCAGGCTGCCTGTGTGACCTTGGACAAGGAGCCTGGCCTCTGTGCCCCTTGGTCTGCCCACACAGAGGGGTCAAGTGAGGACAGATGAACGTTGGGGGTAGAGGGTCTGGCTAGGGACTGGAGCACAGCAGGTGCTTAGTAAGTGTCAGCGATTTGGCCCTCTCTCCCCCTGCACACTGATTAAATGCTCCAGTTGGCAGTTATTTATGTCTTTGATTAATTAAACAATTGGGAAACAAATTAATTATTACTTAACGAAGGCAGTTTGGTCGACACAATCTTCGAAAACATGAGGCCTGGTGGGGAAAAAAACAAAAGTGATGCTTGGCCGTGAGGAAGCTGGAAACCACTGAAGTAGAAAATCTTCAGGGTCCTTCTCATCTGGAAAATTTGCCTTTTCTGGGTGTGCAGAATGTGGCTCTCTACAGATAAATGTTGACTTATGGTTTGAGTGGCTTATTATATGTCACAGTGCCTTCAAATGGCAGCCAGGCAATTCTTCTGGTGTCACCTGCGTGGAGTTTATCCAAGGCAAGAGGCGGAGAGAAGAAATTGGACCGGAGTCACGCACATGGCTGGCTGTGCCCATCCTTCTGGTTAAATCCACTCTGTCGCCGTCCCCCCTCGCCAGCCCTCGGGCTGTCAGCTCTGGGCGGCCGCTGAGTTCGGCATTGGTATTCGCGGCCCCAACCCACCCATCTCCATGCCCTGCCTTTGGCTCAACCACCAGGGGGATTGCTGCGAATGAATTTTGAAACCAATGAAGTTGCTCGTCTCATTGTCATTTGCTTCAAGGAAAAGTTCCCGGAGTCTGAGAGTTTGTGTGATTTTCGTCCCTAGCCGCCCCTGGGCATCCTTGCCATCTGCATTCCGTGGGGCTTCCGGGCAAGCTGGGAAACAGGCTCTCCATTCCCGGGTCCCCTTCACAGCCGATGTGGCTTCTCCTAAAGTGGCATCTCAGTTTCTGAAGCTTCCACAGTGGCTTATGGTTTTCTCACCTCCACACCTACCCTCACCTAGTGCAGGAGGAATTCCAATTTGTCAGGAAACTGTGTGGTCATCTGGAACCTTCCCCAGGGCTGGGAAAGTCAGCTCCCACCATGGGGCATATTGATTTTATTGGAAGTGAACAGCACAGAGCAGGAAGGGGGTGGGTTCCAGTTTTGCTTGGGGGCTGCATTTTCAACGGCTCTCCCCGCCCCCCAGCTTCCCAGCTCCACCCCTGGTTTCAGATCTGCCCCCCACCCCATGTAGACCTAGCTTCCAGCATTCTCAGGAGTCCTGAACTGCTGAGTGAGCTTTCTGCACGGGTGTCACTACAAAGCCAGACACCCTCACACACACCACGGAGTAGACCTGTGTGTGGGCAACAGGGGCTGCTGACGTCTCCCCGCGAGCCCCTCTTACCACCCCCATGAAGAGACATGGCATTGAAGAGAGACGGGCGGACCTGGACTGAACACCTGCCGGTCCTGGCTCCACCCCTCCACCCTCCGAAGGACAAGGGACCCCCGTTATATGGAGGGTGTATTGAGGCCAGGCCTGGCTCCAGAGCCCTCATCCCTAATTGAGCGCGGTCGTTCTCTTGCACATCAGAATCAGGGAACTTGCGGAAGAGCCTGTTTCCCAGGCCCCCTCGCCTGCTTAGAGGCCAAGCTATAGAGGCGCACTGTTGGGTCAAGTGAGACCCTGCAGGCTGCCCCCCCCAGCGATGGGTGTGCAGACAGGCCCGGGGCAGGGATGTCCTGGGTGTCCAGCTTGCAGCTGCTGACCCTTGTCACTGATCTGATGCCTTCTGACTCAGCGTGACGATGCTTCCAGAAAGGCCAGCACGTATGTTCTCCTCTCAAAGGCACATCCCAGCTCTGTCACACAGTGGGGACAGCCTGGGGACAGGCATGGAGACCTGCAGTCACCCGGGGTTTGGGGCTGCAGGTTGTTTGATGTTGCTGGAGGGTGGAGTGTGAGATGGGACGTGAGGAAGGTGGGAGTGAGGCGGTGAAAGTCAAATATTTTCTTTCTTTTTTTTCCTCTAAGTGACAGGAAATTCTACAAGGGTTTTAAGCAGGGGGCTGACATGGTTGGTCCTGTTTTTTTGTTTTTGTTTTCGAGGTTCCGGGGCTGGGGATTGCACCCAGGACCTCGAATGTAGAAGCCGGTGCTCAAGCACTAAGCTGCACTGGCTCTGGCTCCTGTGCACTTGAAGGCTCACTCTGGCTGCAGTGTGGATAACGAGAGGAGGTGGTGCTGTGGCCAGGGCAATCACTTAGGAGCCTCTGCGTGGTCCAAGCAAAAGATGCAGAGGGCCTGAACGAAAGTCAGGGGAATGGAGAGCCGGGGACAGGCTGGAGGCTTGTTAGAGATGCTCCTTTCATTTATTTATTTTAAAAAACAAATCAAGACCAAGTGCTCTGGTGCGGCTGGGGAAGGAGTGAGAAATACGGACAAGCTCCGTGCCTTCATCGGGCTTGTGTTCTAGTGGGGTAAACAAAACACAAATAACCACACATAGTGTGAAACTTCTAAGGTGGGTTAAGTTCTTCAGAGGAGAGGGCCAAGGTGTTATGGATGGTACAATAGGGAGACGGACATTATCCAACAAGGCTTCTCCGAGGAAGTGGCCATTGATGTGAGAGATGAAGAATAGTCGGAGTTCCCCAGGCAGAGAGGAAAGGAAGAGTGTTCTGAGCAGAGAGAACAGCATTTGCAAAGTCTGCAGATGCTGTGGTGGAGAGAGGGGTGGGAGTGGAGAGGTAGGCAGAGGCCAGGTTAGGCAAGCCCTTAGGGGAAGTGGTGTGAAGTGTGTGGCTTTTATCCTAAGAATGACGGAGAGTTTTGAGCAAGACAATGGCATGCTGTGATTTAAATTTGTGGAACATCAACTTCCACTTCTGGCCATAGTTACTGAATGGAGCAACCAGAAAACATGACAAAATATATGAAAAACTGTTTTCAAACATTGGACAACAGGCATTTCAGGTCTGTGATGAATGAGAGACGAAAACAAACAAAACAAGTCCTATGACCACCCCGGCTTTCTGCCTGGAGCAGATCCCAAGCAGAACGCAGCAGTCTTGCTAAGTTGAGAAGACAAAGATGGGAACTGGGGGAGGCCAAGAGGTTAGAATCTGTGGTACAGAATTCTGCAGAGGAGGAAGCTATATAGTAAAAGGACTCTAGAAATTTGCATGGCCTTGAATCTTAGCTGAGCCCTCAGATGCATGTGTAGAGGGTAAGATTTCATGAAACCTTGCAAAGAGCAACACTGGAACTATGACCCAAATTGTGCCCAGTTCAGATTAGCCAGAGTCAGGAGTCCTGATTAATCACTCAAGGTGTTCACTACATAAACCAGAAATATCACCTCTTTGAAGTGGGACTTCCTAGAGTAAAGGTTAGTTTAGACTCACTCTAACAAAGCTTAAAAACAAGACTTGAAAGGATCAGACGGTACCACAAATTTTATTTGTCTGAATAAGTTTTTGTCCAAAAACCATCTGCTTGCCAAAACAAAGCCCAACATTCTTTAAAGGAAGGCAACAAAATCCAGATACTCAACAGTGTAATGTTCATACTGTCCAGCGTCTAATAAAAAATTACTAGATATGTTAAGAAGGAGGAAAATGTAACTCATAATCTAGAGAAAGCCAACCAACAGAAATAGTCACAAAAATGACAAGGATAAGGGAATTAGCAAACAAGGACATGAAAACAACTATTAAAAGTATATTCAGGGGGGTGGATGTGGACCAGTTGGGCACCCACCTCCCATATGGAGGTCCCGGGTTCAAGTCCTGGTGCCTCCTAAAGAAGATGAGCAGACGCCTGCACCCACCACAACGATCTGGATGCCCACACCCGCCACAATGAACTAGATGCCTGCATCTGCCACAACGAGCTAGACACTGCACCCTGCCACAATGCACTAAGCACCCACACCTGCTGCAATGAGCTAGCTGCCCACACCTGCTGCAATGAACTAGACACTGCACCCTGCCTCAAGGAGCTGCAACAAGCAGACGCCTAAATGAACAAATGCCACAGGCCAGCAGAGGCCACAGCCCATGGGGAGCAGATGTGGCTCAGGCTGTTGGGCACCTGCCTCCCATGTGGGACGTCCCGGGTTCAGTCCCTGGTGCCTCCTGGAGAAGGCAAGCAGACAGTTCAGAGAACCATCTGGGGGAGGAGGGGATAAATTAAAATAAAAAAATTAAAAAAGGAGATAAATAAATCTTTAAAAATTTTTTTTGAAAAAGTATATTCAGTTATTTAAGGAAAACATGAATATAATGAGGAGAGAAATTTATGAAGTTAAGAAAGAACCAAATGGAATTCCTAGAGATGAACAAATATAATATCAGAATTGAAATTTTTACTGTATGGGATTAGTAACAGATTAGAAAATGCAAGAAAACAATTTGAAGACACAGTAGTAGAAACTATCCAAAATTAAAACGGAAAGAAAAAAAGACTGGAAAAAAAATTGACCAGCATTTCAGGAACCAGTGGGACAATATAAAGCATATGTAATTGGAACTCCAGGAACAGAAGTGAGGAGCCCAGAAAAAAAAAATGAAAAGAAATAATGGTTGAATGTTATTTAATTTTCTAAAAACAATTTATTGAAGTATATCATTCATACATGAACATACATAAACTATAAGTGTTCAGTAAACATCGTGATCTTACAAAACAAACATGCATAACATCATACAGGGCTCCCACCCATCACCCCCCTACAAACACCCTGCACTGTTGTGAAACATTTGTTAACAAATCATGAAAGAGCATCGTCAAATATTACTACTAAATATAGTCTGTATCTTCCTCCCCTATACATTTTTTTAAGGATTTATTTATTTACTTTTATCTATTTTTACCTCCCCCCTGCTCCATTTTTGCTGTTTCTGTGTCCATTCGCTGAGCAACTCTCTGTGTCTGTTTCCTGCCCTCTCTTCTCATCCTTCTCCTCCTATCTTCACTGGGATTCGATCCTCGGAACCTCCGATTTGGGAGGGAGGTGTCCTACCTCCTGCACCACCTTAGTTCCTGTTTTTTCGGTGTGTCTCGTCTTGGCTCTCCCTTGTAAGATTCCTCTGTTACATCATCATTTTGCTGCATGGCTCAGGAGGCCTGGCGGTGCACCTGTGCACAGGGCCTGGTGGCCCACACGCCTTCTAGATTTTTCTTTTTTTAATTTTCACCAAGAGGTCCCGGGGGTCGAACCCAGGTCCCTCCATATGGGAAATGGACACCCAACCATTTGAGCCACATCCATTCCCCTGCCAAATCTTTCAAGGTTGACCAAAGATACCCAAAGTTACAGTCTTTTCCCATACAGGATGTTCATATAATAAATCAGGCTTGGTTTATCACCAGCATTCTAAAAACCAGACCTAGGGAGAAAAACTAGGCCTGAGGACCCATGCATGGTTTCTAATATAGTGAATGTTTAGCCTACCCTGATTATCACAAAATCAGGTCAGCGAGAATATTCGCAGAATGTTATTTAATTTTGATGAAAACGATAAATCCTCATTTCCAAGAAGGTCAACTAGCCACAAAGAGAATGAACACAAAGAAAACCACACCATAGTACATCATGATCAAATTGCTGAAAACAGTAATAGGGAGAACATTTTAAGAATAGCCAGGGGAAAGGAAATGTTATATGCAAAGGAACAAAGATAAGAAATTCATAAAAAAAAAATGTGTAAAAAGCCAGAAGACAACAGAATGACATCTTTAAATTTCTGAAAGAAAAAAAGTCCTGTCATCTAAAACTTTATACCCAGTGAAAATATCATTCAAAATAATGGTGAAATAAAGAATTTTTGGACAGAAAAATGGATAACAATGTCTGTCACCAGCAGATCTGCACTATGAGAAGCATAGAGGAACTTCTCAGAGAAGAAAGAAAATGATTCCAGTTAGAAATGTAGATTTACACAAAGGATCAAGGAATTGTCAATATGTGGATATATAAAAAAGACATTTATTTCTCATTTTAAAATTATTTTAAAGGATAATTGACTGCTTAAAACATAAACAATAACAAGGTGTAGTAGGTTTATAACATATGTAAAAGTAAAATATATAATCACAATAACACAAAGATTGTGAGAGGGGAAATAGAAGTCTATTGCTGTAAGGTTATTACATTAAATGTGATGTGGCATTATATTATTTGAAGTAAAATTATACATTAAAGGTGTAAATTTTTGAAAGAAAACTAAAACAAAGAGGTATAGCTTGTGAACCAATAGTGGAAGTGAAATGGAATCATTAAAATACCATTAGCAAGATGATAGATATGAAACCAACCATAGCTGTGATAGCACTAAGCGAAAAGGACCAAATTCCAATGAAAGGACAGAGATCGTTAGATTGAATATAAAAGCAAGGCCCAACTTTGTGCTGTCTTCAAGAAATCCACTTTATTTATTTATTTTTTTTACTGGGAGGTCCCGGGGATCGAACCCCGGGTCCCTCCATATGGGAGACGGACGCCCAACCAGTTGAGCCACATCCGACCCCAAGAAATCCACTTTAAATATGACGACACAGACCAGTTAAAGTAAAATGATAGAAGATTAAAAACTAATCAAAAGTAGCTGAAGGGGTTTATTAATACCAGACAGAGGAGGTGTCAGAACAAGAAATATTACCAGAGCTGAAAACAAAGACATTTTACAGTGATAAAGGTGTCAGTTCCCAAGAAGGCAAAACAAACCTAAATGTATGTGCACAAATAACATAGATTCAAAATACTTGAAACAAAAATACCTGAACTGCAAGGAGAAATAGACAAATCCAAATTTACTCTTGGAGATGTCAGCACTCCCCTAATTGATGTAAGTAGAAAGAAAATTAGGAAGGATATAGAAAACTTGAACAGTGTCAACAAACTTGATCTAATTGACATTTATAAAATACTCCATCCAACAACAGCCGAATACACATTCTTCTCAAGCTTACATGGCCTGTTCCCTAATATAGATCACAGCTAAAAAGCAAAAAACCCCAAACTCTGACACTCTCAAGTGCTGGTGAGGGTGTCAGGCAACTGAGATTATCACACCTTGCTGGTGGGAATGCCAAGTAGGATAGCCACTTTGGAAAACAGTTTGGAAGTTTCTTATAAAATTAAATATACACTTGCCATAAGACCCAGCAATCCTGCTTCTAGGTATGTACCCAAAGGGAAGGAAAACATGTATGCAAATGTTTGTAGCAGCTTTATTCATAATTGCCCCAAACTGGAAACAACCCAAATATCCGTCAACTGATGGATGAATGGACAAACTGTGGAGCATCCAAAGAATGGAATGCAAACAGTGGGACTACTTAGCAGGGAAAAGGAAAAAGCAACTGAAACACACAAAAACTTTAATAAATAGGAAAGGTGTCAGGATGAGTGAAAGAAGCCAGGCTTGAAAGGGGACATAATGTCGGATGCCCTTTATGTGACATTCTGGAAAAGGCAAAAGTTATATATATATTATATCTATCTATTTATTATATATATATTATATGTTTATTATATGTAATGTATTTATATTTAGGAGGTACTGGGGATTGAATCTGGGAAGCAGTGGTTGAGTGCATGGGAAGCAGGTGCTCAACCACTGAGCTACATCCACTCCTAAAGACAAACCTTGTAGGGTCAGGGAACAGAACAGTGGTTGCTAAGTGCTGGGTATGGGTGGAGGGGATTGATTACAAAGGGGCAGGAAATAAGTTTTTAGGGTGAAAAAAAGAACTTCTGACATGATTAAGAAAATGAAAAGACAAGATACATTCTGGGAGAAAATATTTACAACATGTATATCTAACAAAGGACTCATATCCCCAATACAAAATTATAGCTCTTACTACTCAATGATAAAAAGACAAACAACCCATTTGTAAGAGGGGCAAAAGGTTTGAAAAGGCACTTCTCAAAAGGAGAGCTATGGATGGCCAATTAGTATGTGCTAAAATGCTCATCACCATTAGTCATCAAGAAAATGAACATTAAAAGCACAATGAAGGGAGTGGATGTGTTTCAAGTGGTTCAGCAGCTGTTTCCCACATAGGAGGTCCCTGGTTCAGTCCTCAGTGCCGCCTAAAAACAAAAGCAAAAACAAACAAACAAACAAACAAACAAACAAAAAAGCAAACAAACAAAAAAACCAACTCAGGGGAGCTGATGTGGCTTAGTGGCTTCCCACTGGCTTCCCACACACAAGGTCCTGGATTTAATCCCTGGACCTGGTATCTCAAAAAAAAAAAAAAAAAAAAAAAAAAAAAAAGCACAATGAAATACAATAGCAGTTTGATATTATTCACAAATTCCAAAAAAGGTATTTGATTATGTTTGTAAACTGGTTTGTTCCTCTGGGTGTGATAACCCTTTGATTGTGTTAGATTCAGCTGAGAGGTCTGATTAAATTATGTTAAGATTAGGGCTTTGATTCAACTAAGTCGTTAGAGAGTGACTTAGCGTTGAGTCCCAGCCCTCTTGGTGGGCTGATGAAACAGACTCTCACATGGAAGTAGACACACAGAGAACATAAACAGAGGGTCCTGTGGCCCTGGGAAGAGAGATGGGCCTGACAGTCTACAGCCGACCTTGTGAAGAGAGCAGAGCAGCCGAGCCCAGAAAGAAACCAGCCCCAGAGGAAGAGAGACGAGCCCTATGCCAGCCTACAGCTGAGATGGGAACAAGCTGGGACCATGGAGCCTTAAGAGGAAAGAGGAAGGCTGACCCCTCGCAGACATCGCCCGCCATCTTGCTTCAACTCTTGGCAACAGACTTTGGGAGAGAAAGTACCTCTTATGGTACCTTGAGTTGGACTTTTTAAGGCCTTATGACTGTAAGCTTCTACCCCAAATAAATACCCTTTATAAAAGCCAACAGATTTCTGGCACTTTGCATCAGCACCCCTTTGGCTGACTAATACAGATGCCATTACATTTGCCAGAATGGCTAAAATTAGAAAGACAGACAATTCCAAACACTGGCAAGGATATAGAAAAACTGGAATTCTCATACATTGCTGGTTGGAAAAGGAGTTTGGCATTTTCTTAAAAAGTTAAATATACTCTTACCATTTGACCAAGCATTCCCACTTTTAGGTATTTAGCCAAAGGAAACAAAACTTTATATCTACACAAAGACTTGTACATGAGAGTTCATGGTCACTTTGTTTCTAATACCCCTAGCAGATCTGTGGTTTTCTGGGGCTTGGAACACAGTGTGGGAGGGTACATTTTGTTGTATGTAAATGGGACTTCAGTGAAGTCAATTAAAACTAATTTGTGGCAGATCCCTCTGGCTCCAGGTAGCAAGTGGTAGCTCCAGGAGCACAGGTGACGGAGGATGCCGTTTTCCCCATTCCCAGGAGCAGCTGGTCGAGTTCTTTTTCACACTGCTGACTCTGAGTTGTGCTGGCACCCTGCTGGACCACTGGCCAGTGTACTGGGACCTCTGAGAGGCGCTGCTGGGCCAGAATCATCTGCCTACCCTTCATATGCAGGTGCTCGAGGGACACTTGTTGAGTATTGAGGTGCCATTGGCAGGACTTTGTGGCTACCCCCATACAGAGGTGGGTCAGGGAAAACTGGCTGCTGCTACTGGGTGGACAGGGGCCCTTGGGGACAAGCAGGTGTGGGGGGTGGTGCTAGGAGGCGGTGAGGTCCGTTAGGGTGAGCTGGGAGCGAGGTGCTCTTGGGACATCTAGGGATGGGTCTCCATCCGAGGCTCAGAGGTGAGGTTGGCCGGGAGGGCCTTGAAGCCTTGAGTGTGCATGGTGCGTGTGTGTGGGGATGAGGAGTGGACAGAGTCAAGGTCAGATGCTGCAGAACTCAGGGGGTGAAGGAAGGAGGGCACGGTTCCCAGGTCAGGGTGGAGCAGGGGTGCCAGGAGGTGAGCTAAGTGGTGGCGGGAGCCACGGGCAACAAACACAGGCTGGCTGAGTGCCCCGGTTGATCACCCCACCGGCCCCTCCCAATGCAAGCCCAAGCCACCTACCCTGTCTCCATCCCCCAGCCCACAGGACCTTCCATGCCTCCCCTCCTCTCCTGTCCCTTCCCCTCCCCTGCAGCTCTGGCCTGGGGTGGGGCACAGCTTCTCCCAGAGCCCAGGAGGCAGGTTCCAAGCCACGCTGAGGTCTCTCCTGCTGGGAAATGAGCAGAGAATGGAAAACCAGCAACTTCTGACACGGTGGATGGAGGAATGAGGTGCTGGGCACCCCGAGGGCGACTGCCCAAGGATGGGGACAGAGGGATTCAGGGCCCTGGGAGGCGGGGTTTGGGCCTGTCTCCCACGGCTCAAGGTCAACAACCAGGCAGGGGAGGGGTCCGATTCGGCTCCAGTCGGTCCTGTGCGGGATGGTCGATGGCACAACGAGGAGGTCATGGTGAACGTGGCCAGGGGCACGTGTGGCGGGAGCCGGCGATGTGAGGACGGGAAGCACCGGCTTCTCTTCCAACAAGCTTGGCTGCAGACAGAAGGGCAGGATGCTTGTTTGTTGTCATTATTTAAGGTAAGAGAAAGGCCAGGAGAAATGAAGGTCGAAGATGACTGTGGGCGCCAAGTGAGGGAGCGAGGTCCGGGGGGGGGCACGAGTTGCACCACCTCCCTGGAAAACGGCGGCCCTTCCCGCGCGGGGACTGTGTCACCCGCAGCTGGGTTTCCGTCACCTGACGGTTTCCCCTGCCAGCGCCGCCCCAGCTCTTACAAGCACTAGCCATTTTTTGGGGTGGGGAGAAGAAGGCTGTGAAGATGAGCAGCCCACCTCTCCTCACTCACGCTGAAGACTCTGGAACGGCGTTGCCTCCGGTCATGGGGAGGGGATTGCAGGGTCAGCCAGGTAGTCAGAGGGGCCAGGGGGATTCCGTAATTAATAATAAAGCCCCAAGTCACGCAAATGATTGGGGTTTCGAAAAATAGCCACCAGCAGCCGCTCGAGCGCATGCGCTGGCGGCAGCTCATGACATCTTGCCGGCCTTCTCCAAGGTGTGCCTGGAAGGGGGAGACGGACGGGCTGCAGCCCCCCTGGGGAGGGGACTGCGGGTCATGTCTGTCCCCCAGTGGACGACGGTGGGAGCGTTGCTGGCCGTGGGCCTACTCAGCGGCCTCTGCTTCGCTGGCCGTCTGCTGTGTCCTGAAAAGCAATGCCCTGATGGTCAGCACTGCTGTCCTCCCAGCTCCTTTCTTTACACCCTTTTGTGCATGATCTCATTTTGTCCGCTAGGGCAGAGAAGGTGGCGCTCATGGACTGCGGGGCCCCCAGCCTGGGCACAGGGTTGGGGTCCAGACCCAGACTCTGCCCCTGAGCCTTCTCATCCCCCCAGCTGCAAGGGAGCACCGAGAGCCAGGAGGGCACAGCTGTGTAGCCACGGGAGCGGCCCAGGCAGGCATGGGGGCGGTGCTGGACAGGGGCTGGGTGGTCAGGTGGGCTTCCTGGAGGAGGAGGAATGGGCTCTCCACCCTGTAGGCTCTGGGAGCAGAGGAAAGCCCCAGGCCAAGTTAGGGGTGCTCTCTGGGGAGGCTGCAGGGGGGCAGCCCAGCAGTAATGCTGGGGGCCAGGGGATGCTGGCTGTAAAACGAACCTAGTGGACAAAGGGGGGCGCCTCTGGCTTCTGTGGGCTGCTGGGGCTTTTGCCTTTCCCCTGAGATGATCGGTTCTCCCAAGCCTGGCTCTCTCTTTTCCTACCTCTCTGCTCCCCTTTGAGAAGGCTCAGTCCTCCTGGGTGGCAGGAAGTGGCCACCCTTAGCAGTGACGTTAGATCGATGACCAAAGCCACCAGTAAATGTGCTTCACTCCCTCCCAAGCACGTCCCCTTAGCCACGATCTGGTGCGATGACGTGAAATTGCACACGCCTGGCGAGTGTCCGTTCCCCACAGCCACATAAGGAAGATACAACGGGGTCAGCAGGCCCCGAGAGCCTCTGGCGCACCGTCAGAGTCCATCCCTGGAGGTGTCCACCCCCGGAGGTGCCCCTCCCAAGCAGGGTGGGCTGCAAGATCTGCAGGGTCCAGTGCAAGATGAAAACGCAGGGGCCTTTGTTATAAAAACACGAAGAATTTCAAGATGGCGCCAGCAGGACATTAAAATAACATGGGGCCCTCGGAGCCTGGAAGGAAGGCACGGCCGTGCAGCCGGCCGGGCCCCCGCGCCCACCGCGTTCCCTCCTGCCCCGGGAGCTGGCTGGCCCTCCTGGGGAGCTGCCTCCAGCTGGGGTGCCCTTGCATTCTAATATTGGCACCAGGGGGCTTGGTGGCATGGTGCCCTTCGGTGCCTGCTCATTCGTCAGACCCAGTGGCTCTGGCCCACCCCGTGCTCGAGGGGCCAAGTGTGTCAGTCCTCAATTCTCGGCAGACTCCTCTTCCTGCTCAGCTGTCCCCCCGAATCTGCAGTCTGACCACATTGTCTTCCCGCTAACCAAGCTCTCCTCTGCAACAATAGATGTCCTTCTGATCAATACCAGCCCACCCGGGTGCAATGGGTTTCAGTGCATCCTTTCATATCCCCAAGAGCTGATCAAGACTCCTCCTTCAAAGCGCGGGCTCAAAGCCCGCACACAACCCGGGGCATGTGGTGGCCACATGGCTTCTCAGTGGGGCGGGCAATTAGTGGAAATAAGCTGCTTCGTCCACTGCCTCCAAAGGCTCTGGCGTGTGCTGACTGCCCGTCCCCTCTGCGAGACTCTGGGTGTCCGTCTCGGCCTTGGGACACCACTGTCCTCATGGGCAGAGGCCAGTGTCACCCAGAGGAGTGTGAACCCCCAGTATTTGCACAGTGGCCCTCCCTCCCTCCCTCCCTCCATTCCTTCTCTCCTCCTTCCCTCCCTCTCTTCATCCCTCCCTCCCTTCTTCCTCCCTCTTTCTCTCTTTCTGTCTTTTTTCTCTCTCTTTCTCTCTCTCTCCCTCCCTCCACCCCTCCCTCCCTCCCTTCCTTCCTCTCTCTCTCTTTCTTTCACCCTTTCTCTTAAATATTTATTGTGAGCCTGCCCTGATGTGCCCGGTGCCTGGGGACATACAGAGGAAGACACAGGAGTAGTGGGACCCACAGACTTGGGTTCAACTCCCAGCCCTGCCACTTATAGGTTTGTAACTCTGGACAAGTTTCTGAGTGTCTCTGGCCTCAGTTTCCCCAGCACCTACCTACAGGATTGTGGAGGGGATGAAAGGGCCATGTCGCGGGGGCAGCAGAGTACCTGCCAGCTGACTGCTTGGCAGCTGTGAGCTGCGATGACAAATCATCACGAATACCCAGACCCAGGCATTGCCCCGAGCGGTGGGAAGGCAAACAGTAAGCAAGAGCCTCAGGGCTGCACACGGCGCCCGGCGGCGGGACCTGGAGGCTCGGCCCTGCCTGGAGCCACTTCCGAGCCTCACGCAGGCCAGCGCCCTGTGAGATTGGTCACGCGGGCGCCAGGCCTGTTTCTCTGCCAGGTCTCCTCTGGCCCGACCCCCGAGCAGGGCCACTTCTTAAACGCCCCCCACTTTCCTGGGTGGCCGGTCCGCAGGCTTGCCTGGTAAGCATTTGTGGGGTTATGGATTAGCCTGCCTCCCCACGGGCAGCTCCGTGAGGACAGGGGTGGCGGCCGTTTCTTCATCACATCCCTCGGTGCTGGGCCCGGGGCCGGGCGTGACGCTGGTGCTTGAGAAATGTTTGTTGCATGAAGAAATGAGTTTCTGGATAGGGGGAGCGGATGAGGGGGAGAGAAGGAGGAGGGAGAGAGGAGAGAGGCAGACAGAGGGAGAGAGACACTGTTCCTCAGAAACCCCAAGGCCAGGGAGCCTGGGCCTGTGAGTGGGCTGGGGTGGGGGAGGGGAGGCTGGCCGTGGTCCAGATGTCCTTGGGCCGCAGACCATCTGGCCCTGTGGCCAGGGCTCAGGATTCGGGCGTCTCTCCTGAGGGCAGGCACGGGGACACCTCTGAAGGGCATCCACTCCCCCACCCCCACTCCCTGCCCAGCGGCAGCATCCCATTTGCATTTGGGGACGCTCAATCTGGCAGCTGTGCAGAGAGTGGATTTATAGTCTGGCTTCTTTATTCAAGTCCCCAGAGTCGTTTTCTTCTTTTTTATAGGATTCTGCTTGTTAGGGACACAGCCACAAGCTGCTGACTTCATCCTAACTTGTGTGGTGACCTTGGGCGAGTCCCTGTCCCTCTCGCGTGCCGGCTTCTTGGCAGAAAGCAGACGAATGACCCTGGCGGGGGCTCCTCCCTGCCACCATGGCCGTGGTGCTCCTGCATCAGGGCCCCCCCGCCCCCTGCTGCCACCAAGGAGACACTGGGGCATCACAAGCCAGAAGATAGGGGTCTTCACTGCACTGAGCTGGGAATACTCTTAGGGTCTCCATACTTGTGATTTCCCAAGGAGGGGTATCTAGGTGAAGACACTTCTACATTCCAACAAACTGATTTGCTCTCTTCAGCCATTGCTCTTACTCGGTGGGTGAAAACGACCTCCGAGTCTACCCTAGTTTGGTCCCCAGGATTGAGAGAAGCCATGTTGCCGGATTCTTGGTGTCTCGTTAACTGCTATTTCCTTTCCCACCTCTCCCACTCTTTCCTCTTTTGGGTGGGGGCTTGGAAGGAGATGGCGATCGCCCAGGAATCAGGGCCAGCTGCGCTTTTCAGGTCTGCATGCCGGGGGCCCTGTGTGGTGGGGCCCCTCAGGAACGTTCTAAGCAACGCGGACAGGAAAACCGCGCCCGAGTCCTCGCTACCACCTAACCCAGCTCCCGCTCTCGATTCCCAAAGTGCACCCAGCTTTGATGCTGCCACCAGGGCGGGGCGCTCCCTGCACTTGAGGAAAACACCCACGGTTTGTTGTTGCTGGTGTTTCTCTGAAAAAAGAGATGAGGGCTCTGGCTAAGGGGTCCAGGAGGGAGGCGGGCAAGGGGCCGTCAAGGCAGCCGCGGTTCACTGCCCTCAGGAAGACATGCCTCGGTTATGATTCCCCCTTGAGAGCTCACTTGACATTTTGTAAAGAAAGAGCAGTGCTTGTAAGAAGCTGGCGCAGCCACCTAATACCTCCGCTCCAAAGTGAAGCCTTTTTTGAAAGATTAATATAGAAGCTGGGCCGGTGACAACGGTTGGCACGCCTGCCCGCCCCGTCTCGGCTGGCAGCCGGAACGCGGTGTGAAAGCTCCACCCGGCGCGTCCCGGGCTGGAGAGCCCGGCTCGGGCACATGAAAGGTATCCGGTTTTCCAGTTTCCAGGAAGCCTGGCTTGGCACACTCCGCGAGCCTGGCACCTCTGAGGCAGCAGCCATCTTACCTTCCTCTCCTGAGTGGGAGCCGGGGTCGAGCCCTGGGTTTGGTGTTTGTGGGCCTCTTTCAGTGGGATTAAAGACAGTTTCCCAAAACCAGGCACCTTTCGCACCTCAAGGAAGAGCCCCAACAGGCTTTGCACTGTCAGCTTCACCTCCCCGGGTGGAGGGGTCCCTGGAGAAAAGTTAGGTGGGCAGGAAGTCTGGCGTTCCAGTAGGCCCTGACCTCCTTAGGCTCGAAGTTTCCTCCCACATGCTCTTTGCTACATCCTATGCTGGTTAAAACTAACATCTAAGCTTCGGCTCTTGGTCCAGAGCAGAGAACAGAGTCCTCCCTATGAGCCACGGCGCCGCCTCCCTGACGTGGCCGTGGTCGTGGAGACGGCTGAGGCCTGGGAGAGCCACCCTGCACTCTGCCCCTGGGCCCCTGAGTGGACTTGGGGCATTTCGCCTCGTAAAATACTCCAACTCTGGGCACTGCTGTGTCCTCAGCTTGCTTGCTAGGCTTGGCCATGGAGATGCTTGAAGTTTCCCCCATCTATGGGGAGAAAACACAGGCCCAAGCGAAATGTTTTTTTAAAGCATCATTCCTTATAGAATAAATTTCCAGGATTTCCTTTGGGAGTGGGATAGGGTCAGAACACTACATGTTATGAAACCTGGGTTCTCTTCATCTGGAGGGGGTGCAGAAAAGCTGCTTGTAGAGAAACCAGGCCACATCCAGTCCCATCTCCCCAGCCCACACTCTAGGGCTGGCTCGCTGACCCGCTCCCAGCCGGGTGTTGATTAACTTCACCGGGAGTTTCCCCTCCGTGTCCGAGGGCAACATCTGACCCGGATAAAGTCTGTGCTAACCGCATGACCTTTACAGAGAGCCAATGCTGTGTGTCCTCTGGGGTTCCCGAAATAATAAATCACCCGCGGGCTGGTAAGAGTTGAGGCCATGCGAGGAGGCAGGCAAAGGACAAAGAAGGGACAATGAATCCGCATCCCAGGCAGCAGTCATATTTTTTGGCAGTAATTTTTTTTTTTTTTAACTGTAATTATGATCCAATAAAACAAATATCAACATCTGGAATTCTGCAGTCTAAATCCCTGTCTGTTCTGTTTAGAAATGGAATGCTAATCAGTCGCAGTTTCTTTCCTCATTCACAGGCAGATAGCAAGGCAGGAGGGGCAGGGCTGGGGAAGGGGCGGGAAGCCACTCTTTGCTGGTTGGGTCAGCATCTGAGAAGCCCCAAGGGTAAGGGGGCATCAGGCAGACCCCTGCCCTCCATCGACTGACAGCGCAAAGAAACGGGACATTCAAAACCCAAACCAGACGAGGCTTGGAAAAGACCCACTCAGAACCAACCTGGCTTGGAAAGCAGCAGGTAAGAAGACAGATGCGATGGAATATTTGCAGTTGTCCTTTGCATTTCTGTCCTGGCTAAAAAATACGAATTGTAGATCAGGAGTTGGAGGATTTTTGTTCTTCTGAAATTAAGATCCAGGGAAATAGAAGTTCAGCTCACAAAGAGGTTGGACTGTGATTCGCCAGAGTCTATCACTGCGACGGCCTCCCCTTCCCCCTTTAGAAATCCTTTTTTCTGTGTGTTTGGGGACCTTTTAATTCTAAATTTCCTAGATCATTTTCAGGTTACCAAGGAGGTAGGAAAAATGCGTTACAATCACCTCCCACCCCAAAATCTAAGCACTGGAAAATCAAAAATCTGCCCATTTTTCTGAATTGGTGAAAGAAGAAAACTTGAACTCAAAAAGACAATATTGGAATGTTTAAAAACACCTTGGAAATAGTCTTCTCAAACACTTTGGGGAAAACGACTAGGGCATTTTTTGGCCTCTTCTAACATTGTCAAAAAGCGAAGACCCTCTCCTGGGAGAAAGAAAAAAAAACCACCCGTTTCAAAGTCCTCCAAGATGTGTTTAATCCCTGGTGGTTAATAATTTTTAGCTTTTTTTAGTTTTCATTCCCTAAGCTTGTATATTTGGCCATAAAGGCCCCAAGACAGGAAAGGCAGTGCAAAGGATTTTTGCAAACACTTAAAAAAAAAATCCAAACCGCTGTTTTAGGGTTCTTCGCTGAGTCCCCTGCTGCATGTCCCACTGCATGGAGTGAAAAAAGAGAACCAGACGTTCACAGTGCTGACGAATCAGATTGTCCAGCTACCGACTTCAGACCTCGGGCCCACACAGCTTCAATGGCCAGGTCTTTCTCTAGCCAGATTTCATGTAGATGTGTATTTTACAAGCCACTGGTCAACACGTGAAAGCAGCTTAAATCTTAACACGATGGCTAGGGGCAGAAATCAAGCAAGTTTGTAAATCCCTGGATACGTGCTTTGGGCATAGCAGTTGGACAGAAGTGATCCCCCCTCTCCCCAGAAGTCACAGCATGTCGATCTGGAAATGACTTTGCCCCCCATAGACCAGGAGAGAGGAGAGACGGGGAGGGCCACCGCCTGCCCTGTCAGCTGGCAGAGCTGAGGCAGCTCTTTGGGGGCAGGTGTTTTATTCCTGTCTTAATAACTTTTTTTCTCAGTTGACATCTTTATTGGAGAGCTAGCAAGGAGGCCCCAGCCACCTTGGCTCCCAACAAACTCATTTTTGGGCGCGTGCATTTGTCCATGAGCCATTACATTTTCCGTTTTCCAGCAGGGAATGGAATGTTGATACTATGTGATTGTTTTATTTATTTTATACATTTTCCTTGGAATGTCGACATGTGGCTGCTGCCCTGGCTGGGCAGCCTCTTGATTTACAGTAGTTATAAACATTCCAAGGTACACATGTAAGTTAAATGATTCAACAGTATATTACAGTTATGATTCTGCTATAAATGTGTTGATAGTTCCAAAAATTAGTTCTCTGCAGCCCCCTCCCCAACTCCATTCCCTCCTTCTCCCTGCCCAGCGATGACTTTGGAAGCCCCCAGCTCATTGGAAAGAAGGCAGAGAACTGAGGCCTAGCCATGGCGTGGCCTCACAACCCCCACCTCTGCTCGCTGGAAAATATTTCTATTTTCCCCATATGAGCGTCCAGAAGCAACCTGCTCATCTAAAGAGCCCATTTAAAGTTTCTTTCCATTGAAAATCACATTTATCCCCATAATCACTGTGTTTCCAGCAGAACTGCAGTTCCAAGATGGTGGCCAGTAGGGTAAGTCAGAAAAGGCCATCGCTACCTTCTCCCCTCACCAATACAGAAAGACCAGGCTGCTTCCCCTAAAAGCTGCTGACTGGGGGAAGGAAGAGAGTTTCTCCATGGACACAGCAATTTGGTGGGCTTAAAATTCAATCAGAAAACCCACAGCAGAGAAATATCAGGAAGAGATACCTTATACATCTTTTCACAGAGAACATGTGGCCCGCAGCTCACTGCTAATTCCTTGATGTGTTACAAGTATGTCAGCTGGTATTTGAGGTAAAATGTGCACCTAAAGAACTTTCCTTGCCTAACCTGGAACAGAGGTCTGCAAACTCTGGCCTGTGGGCCAAATCCACCTGTGCCTGTTTTTGTAAATAAAGTTTTATTGGAACACAGCCATGCTCATTTATTTACATCTTGTCCATGGCTGCTTTCACACGGCTGCGGCAGGGCTGAGCGGTTACCACAGAGGCTCTGGGGCCTGCAAGCAGAAATGATTTACTAGCTGGCCCTTTGCCAAAATGTACGCTGCCCTCTGTCCTAAATCAACTCAGGAAGCACAACTTGTAAGGTTCTGTCAAGGTAGGACGGTGTGACCCGTGGCAAACAGCTTCCGTGTCTACTGTAGTGTGCATCGTGGAGAGATGCTCAGGTGTCCTGAGCTTAGCTTTGTTTGTTTGTTTGTTTGTTTGTTTGTTTTGTGGTTATTTATTTATTTACCTTTATCCATTTTTACATGCCCCCCCCACCCGTTTTCACCATTTTTGTGTCCATTCGCTGGGCAATTCTTTGTGTCTGTTTCCTGCCCTCTCTTCTCGTCCTTCTCCTGTCTTCACCAGGATTTGATCCTGGGAACTTCCAATGTGGGAGAGAGTCATCCTACCGCCTGCACCACCTTAGTTCCTGGTTTTTCGGTGCGTCTCGTCTTGGCTCTCCCTTGCGTCACTCTCCTGTTACATCATCATCTTGCTGCGTGACTCGGTGGGGCCTGACAGTGCACCCACACACAGGGTATGGTGGTGCAACTGCTCATGGGGCCTGGTGGCCCGTGAGCCTTCTATATTTTTCTTTATTTTACCGGGAGGTCCCGGGGATCGAACCCAGGTCCCTCCATATGGGAGATGGTTGCCCAACCATTTGAGCCACATCCGTCCCCCTTGTTTTGTTTTTGAGGAGCCCAGGGATTGAGCCCAGGACCTTTTATGCAGGAAGCCGGTACTCGATCACTGAGCCACATCAGCATCCCTGAGTTGGTGTTTTCATTTGTTTGCTTGTTGTTTATTTTTAGGAGGCACTGGGAACTGAACCCAGGACCTCCCATATGGGAAGCAGGCACTCAACTGCTTGAGCCACATCCTTTCCCCATGGGCTTACCTTTGAAGGTGGGTGATAAGAGTGAAATGAAATGATGTATTTAATGTCCCAACACAGATTGCTTTGCTGCTTGGCCCACAGATTGCTTTCTGCACGCTGGGGGCTGCTGGGAGCTCATTTTGGCCATTGCCTTTTGTTGTTTTCCACCTACCCTGGAGGAGGAACTGTTAGGATTACACATCAGGAAACAGGCTGAGGGAGGTCACTCACAAGTCTGTCTTGACTCCAACTGCTTTCAAGCTCCATGCCAGGTGCCAGGCTATCTCCCTGCTGAGCTCTGTTCTGTCTAGCCCATATTTTCCATTTAACTTTTTATGATTTATTGTGAGCCTGGTTCTCCACCTTCAGAGGGGTTCAAGGACTCTACCACTGAGGGCTCTTGTACCTTCAGGAATGAATGATCAAGAGGTGCTGTAAGGGCTCCTGAGGGAGACCTGGGCGCTGCCTTCCTCCTTGCAGAAGCCCTGCTTCCCGGGACCAGCACGGACCGTCCTCTCCTGTTCCTGCCCAAACAGGCTCCATGGCCATGCATTGCTGCCTCAGAAAGCCACAAGGCCGTTGCCTCTCGTTTAGGTGCTTGGGGAGTGAAGACTCAGGCCAGGGGTCCAAACAGGAAACCCCATCTTTTCTCTCCTCACCCCAGCATATCCAAGTTCATTTGGGTCTATCTCCAAAATATCTCTCAGAATCATCCACTTCTCTCTATCTTCAGCTCCTCCTAGGCCACCATCTTCTCTTGCTTGGATGACTACAATAGCTTCCTAACTGGGGTCCCTAAAATCCGTTTCTCTCTCCACCATCCAACCATCCACCCACCCCTCCTTTCCTCCCTCCTTCCCTCCCTTTCTCCCTTCTCCTCACCCTCTCTCCCTCTCACCATTTATCCATCCAGCCACCACATATATGTTTAGTGACTGCTACATCCCAAGTACTGTGTCAGTCCTGGTGTAGGTGGAGAACAAATCAGATAACCTGCTTTCCAAGAAATCAGCACATTTCAAAGTAAGAAGCTGAGCGAGGGCCATGAGCAGGCTCTTGTGGAAGTAAACAGCTCCAGGGAACCTACCGGGAGGGGGCATTCAGGCAGGGCACCTCACTGAGGAGGTGCCATGTTGGTAAAGAGACCAAGGGATTTGTTGTCCAAACTGGGCACTTCTGCGGGTGAAAGGGGAAGCTGTTGGAAATTGTTTTAGGACTGTCCCAGGTAAACTGAGATGGGGCTTCAGCCTCCTCCATGCAAAGGTTCAGGGGGAAGCAGAGAAGGGCAGCAAGGAGGACAGGGGCTTCCCCCCCTGGGCTGGGGGCTGTCTACCCAGGAAGGAGGAGGGGAGAACAGGAAGAAAGGGGAAAGGCTGGGGGCCTTTGCCTCTCCTTAGGGTGCTGGGGCAAGAGTGAACACGAGCCTCTGGGGGAAACGTGGGATGGGAGAGAGTGGGGAGAGGAAAGAGTTTCTCGGCGTTGGGAACAGGGCTCCCTGGAACTCGGCCTTCCTCGTTGTTTTCCTGAAAGAGGCGAGGTTAAAGAGTAGAAGTCTTCTAATTTCTTCCCTAGCTTTGGCTCTTGGGACGGCCCATCTTTGAATAAGTTTCCCCGGAGCCCAGAACCCGTTCTGGGGATCCCTCGGGCGACCCGGCACGGATGCGATGTAAGTCCTTGCTGGCTTGGGCTTCCGCTTCCCTCCCTCAGCCGCACTTCCTGAGGCCAGGGTGCTCTCGTCTCACCTCCGTTTCCAGCATCCAGGCGTGATCAGCAGCTGGACGGGCTCCTGGGGCCGGGCTGTTTCCACTCCTTAGGAGGCGCCTTAGGGGAACTTGTTCTCCAGCTGGTGCTTCATTTCACGTCCTGCAGAAATGGAGCAGCTGCTCCCCGCAGGTTATTTCATGGAGTTTCATCTTCCCCCAGCCAGGCTGGGCCAACTCTGCCACCATCCATTCTCAAGGCCAATGGCTCGCAGGACCCACAGCCAGGAGCAGGGGCGCACACTGCACTGCATTCCGGGCCTCTCCTGCGCAGACCCGGCAGCCTGAGGGTCTCCAAGCAGCCCCTCGGGCTTCCCAGGAGCCAGGCCTGGCAGCTGCTATCAGTGGCAAGCGCTGAGGACTGCTGCAGCCTGGGAGCCTCAGCCTTCTCCCTTCCTCCAACCAGCCCTGCAGTTCCAGGAGAGACATGGGTTGCCTTTGAGCCTCGCTTAATTCTTCTGTAAAATGGAGCTGCCAGTAGGCACTGGCCACACCAGAGCCAATTTATCACCTACATGCACCAGGTGAGGCCAGGCTTGGGTGCCGAGGAGGACACAGAGCTCGCTTCAGAGCCAGCTCCTATGTGGGTGCCGAAGCAGGGTGCAAGTGAGGGATGCCATTTCCACCATTTCTGACCCTGAAGCTGTAGGGAATTTCTGAGCGGGCCAGGCGGCCAGGTCGCGCCAGCTCTGTGCCAGCCTCTGCTCCCCTAACCGTGGGGCTCAGAAGCTTGTCAACAAGTGCCACGGCTCTCCAGGACCGCCCGTGGCTTCTGCAGCCACGTTAAACCATACGCTGACAGGCAGTAATTCCCTCCTGGAGACCTGGTGGTGAGGGCTGGCCCCGTGGCCCCAACGTGGTTTAGGAGATGTTCTGCTGGTGGTCTTGTGGACCCGACGAGACCTACCCTGGAAGCAGCCCAGGGGAATCTGGGAAAGGAAAGGGGTGCGATTTCTGGGACTAGAGACCCTTGCTGGGTGCACCCCGAGTCTCATAAGATGGGAAGGTGCTCTTAGGAGGGGCCGAAGAGCCCCATGTATCCAGGCCCTCTTTGGAGTCTTTGGATAAGAGGGCGTGCGCAGTGACCAGCTGCCCATTCACTCAACAACTAGGCATCGTGCCTCAGCCCCTCGCCAAGCTCAGCCCTGCGGGAAGTAGGGAGCTAGAGAAGGTGTGATGACGCGCCCTGTGAGATGTGCGCAGGTTCGGGCTGGGTGTAGGAAAGCAGTGAGGCTCGATCGCAGAAGCCCAGAACTAGGTGCAGACAGGGAGCTGTTCCCACTCCCGGGCCTGCAGGGCCAGGGGAGGGACGGTAACTCGGACGCGGAGAGGGTGGCTGTGTGGGGCGGCTGCTGGGCAGGACCCGGAGCCTGTGTCACCTGGCCAGAAGAGAGCTGGGGAAAGAAGCACCTCCTGCGGTGCCTCCACCCGGGACGGCTCCACAGCCTGGGGCACAGGACGGGTCCCGCGGTCCCTGTGGAGCATCCCGTCGGGGCTTGGAGCAAGGTGCGGAAGGGGCATGTGGCTGGGCACGGACCTGTTCCCGTGGGATGCCCAGCGCCTGGTCTGGGACCAGGAAGGTGTGTGAGAACGGGGTGGGTGCGGGGAGTGGCACGACAGCCTAGGGCCAGTTAAAGGCGACAGCCCCTCCTCGGCTCCAGCTCACAGGGGCTGGAAATCAAGGGTTTTATGCGATCTCCCCTGATTTTAAATTTTAACAGTGAACTCAAATTTTGGAGGAAAAAACCGTGCAGGGCAGATGGAATTTGTCTGCGGGCTGGACGTGGCCTCTGAGATGCTGGCTTGGGCCCTCTGGCCAGTGGCAGCAATGGGCTGAGGGCTGGGTGCCGTCGTGAGACTGGTCGGAGCTCGGGGTGGTGGGTGAGAGTTGGGGAGGCCGCCCGAAGAGGGACTAGAGATGTATCTGGCACGGCTGAGTATTTTCACCCGCGTCCATTGTCCCCGAGCCCACCCCTGCCCTGCACCCTCCATTCTCTAACTCTGCGCTCTGTTTTTTATAGCCTTTATGCAAATGTATGGTCATATATTTCTTTACTCATTTATCTGCTCTTTTCACCGCTTCCCAGGGATCAGACATATGTCTGCTTTATTTCCTTCCTCCTCCCCAGAGCCCAGCAAATAGAAAATGCCTGGGAGATATTTGCTAAGTAACTGCTGTTGACGCCCCTTATGGGGGAGGTGTTGGTGGGAGTCGCCGCCGTCTTCATCCCAGTGATCGCCCACATTTTTAGAAATGAAGAGACAGAAGCACTGAGCCGCTGGGAGGCTCATCTCGAGTGGCACAGCTGGGAAGCGGCACGGTGGGGATTCAAGCCCAGGACTCTCCAGGCTCCTGCCCTTAGCTTGAGCACTGGCTCATCCCAGTCCTCCCTCAGATTGGAGTGCAGACCTCACCTCTTCCAGGAAACCCTCCCCGACTCCCCCCCAGCTTGTTTTGTCCCCGAGTCCACTCCTCGCCCCTTTGCAGCCCAGTACCTGGTGTGTGTGGACAATGACATTAATAAAAATTAAAAAGGCGGGAACTCTCATTACTGTGTGCCTACTATGCGCCAGGCACCGTACTAGGTGCGTTGTATTTGCGATTGTATTTCCTCTTCAGCAGCCCCTCATCTCATAGATTAGGACCCTGGCGCTCGAAGAGTAGCCGTCAGTGGTGGCAGGAGGATTTGAAGCCGGCTCTGCCTGTCCCTGAAGCCACCACACTGACCTCTGCCCATTGCCCTCATGGACCCCAGGGTGGGTCCTTAAAAGATACCACAGAAAAGGGGATGGCAATATTTTTCTGTAAAAGGTCAGAGAGTAAATGTTTCCAGCTTTGCGGGCCATGTGGTCTCTGTTGCAACTTCTTCTCGTCACCATTTTAGTGCAACCTGTGAACAAATGGGTGTGACTGTGTGTTTCAGTAAAACTTTATCTACAAACCCAGATGGTGGGTAGATTTGGCCTGAGGCCTATAGTTTGCAACCCCAGCTATATGTGGTCAAATGAAAGATGTTGCCCATGTTAGGATGCATCCTGGTTTCAGAGATACTGTCATGTGAAAAACTGTGCATTTTAGAAGCGAGGAGATTTGGTATTTGTTGAGTGGATAAATGAATGGGTGACCCACTGATCCATGTGTGCCCCCTGCCTGTTCAGCAGGAACGATGAAAGAGTGGCAGGAGTTCCACAAACCTCCCCTTTCTTCTGACCTCGGGAACCTAAGTGCAAACAGGCCTCCGTGCTTGTGGCAGGGGTGACAGCTAGAGACTCTAGCACTGGATTATTACCCAGCCTTCCGAGATGGGCGGATGCAGGAACGAGGCAGCCGTGCCTCAAAGTCCTAACAAGGATATAAAGAGTAACTTTGCATTTCTGTTCCGTCCAAATTAATTCAACGGGAGTTTATGGGACACCTTTCATCCCAGCTAGACGTGGAGGAAGTGCCTATAAAGTGTGGCTCCAGCCCTCGGGGAGCTTAACCACAGCTAATCTCATAACCCACCCAGATGTAAAATCAGCTTGAGAAGGCAGGGGTGCCGGGCCTCCGTTCTGTCCCCACAGAACCTTCCGAGGTCCAGAAAGTAGGCATTTTCCAGGCAGGAATTAATCCCGGGCTCCGTCGGCGCTCAAAGCTAGCCTCTATGAAATGCCTTCTATAAAGAGCCTTATTACACCGCAACGCTGTATATTATCTTCTTCGCTGCACACCGGCTCCGTGCACAGGCTGCTCCCCATGTCCCTGGGCCAACAAATTAGATTTAGATTACCAGGGTAGAGAAAGGGGGCCCAGTGCAGGAATAAGTGCCCGTCGCTGCGGACCAAGATGCCGTGATTTAGACGGCTAAATGGAGCTGCGAAGAGGCCGGAGGGCACAGGGTGACGCGTCCCGAGCCTATAACCTCCACAAACAGAGCGCCACCTTGCACAAATAGGCCCGACGGCGGGGACGGGGCCTGCAAGCTAATTGGCAGCTTGGATCCAATGTCACGCTCACTTCCCGAACTCAAATCATCTCCAGCTACAGGTTATATCGATCCCCGTGGCGGAGCACAGCCTGGCTCTGATGCTTGTTCTGCTCCAAAGTTCTCCAGCTTGCCACATTAATATTTTTCAAGGGTCTCTGTGGGAGCAGAGGCCAGAGAAGCCAGTATGAAGCATGTGGCCCCAGGGCCCTAGTGAGGCGAGCGTGCAAATCGTCCTGCTTGGAACAGAGAGGGATGAGGTCCTTGTGGCTGCGAGAAGGGGGACAGCTGCTGCTGGGACCCGATAACAGGGCTCCCCAAACTGGCCTGGATGGAGGAACCCCAGGCTGGAGATTCTGATGCAGCAGAGCTGGGCTCAGGCCTAGGAATCGGGGGCTCTCATGAGCCTCCAGGTAATTGTTGGCGGGCACAGCTTCAGGGTTGCTGGAGGCTGTTCTTCCAGAATCTTCTACCTGGAGGGCACCACTGGCCATGCCTGAAAGTGGCCTCCCCTGCTGCAGGACCTGGTTGGGGGCTGGTGCCCCCAGTCTCCCCGCTGGTCTGGAGGCTTCTGGGGGCTGGGGCTGGGGCACCTTGCCCTGGGCTGCCCCAGAGTAGCCTCAGCACTGGTTGGTTAAAATTGTCAGCAAACGGACAAGACCTGCTCGAGGAAGGGAAAATGTGGAGCTTGAAAAAGGCACCTTCTTGGATCTGAAACGACACCCAGAGGAGGGCAGGAAATCTAGGGGTGGGGCTTGCCACAGGGAGGAATAGGGTAATGTCAGCAAAAACGGAGAGAGCAACACAAATGCATCCTTGTCATGAAACATTTAGCAAAAAGATGCAGTGAGGATTTCCCTTTGCCCCCTCCTCCCCTCTTCTTCGCACTTACATACGCGTGGATCGTTTTCTTCCATAAAGGGGATCACGGGTCCACATCTTGCCTTTTCTGCTTAGCGATTTCCAGGTTGGTACTAAGAGACATTCTGCATTCTTTTTACTTGCTGTATAGTATTCCAGGCGGTGGGTCCTGCAAGCTTACGTCACGTTCCTCTGTTGATGGAAATTGAGGTTGTTTGAGATTTTTGCCATTTCAAATCGTGCTGCAGTGAACAGCCCCATCCCTGCTCTTCATGTGTCCACACGAGCCTTTGCCAGGAGAGTTGTGTAGATCTAGACGTGCTGGGGTGACGGAAGTACACGTTTAAAGAGCGAATAGTTAAGTGTAGAATTGCCATATGACCTGGCAATCCCACTCCGAGGTACATTCTCCCAATGAACTGAGAACAGGGACTCGAACAGATACTTGTGCACCAACGTTCCTCGGCGCGTCGGTCCCTAGAGCCAGGGGGGGGAGGCGACACTTCTGCAATGGAAATTGCTCAGCCGTACAAAGGAATGACGTTCTGGCACCTGCCGCAGCGTGGATGAACCTTAGAGATGTCACGTTGAGTAGAAGCCAGACCCAAAAGGACAAATACTGTATGATTTCACTTATATGAAATGCCTAGACTCAGCAAATTCGTAGAGGCAGAAAGTAGATTACAGGTTACCAGGGGCCAGGGGTGGGGGGCAGGGACGGGAAATCACGCTTAATGGGTGCCGTGTTTCTGCTCCGGGTGGCGGAAATGTTTTTGGTGATGGTAGCACAATATTACGAATGTAACCAACAGCACCGAATTAAGCACACGGAAGGGGTTAAAGTGGGAAATTGCGTGTTGTATATATGTTGCCACAATTAAAGTTAAAAAAAAAAAAGCTGAGTTAGCAGGCATCGCCACCCTGCCCCCATCCAGGCGAATGGGACGCCTGGGGCTGGCACTCCCCACCTGTGTCCGCCCACATCTTGGCAGTATTGACAGTTTCGGCCAGCCTCGTGGGGACAAAGTGTTACTACCTTGTTTTAATTTGTGCTCCCTGTCTTTAGAGGAGTAAGAGTTAGCCAGGGTGAGAAGGAAAAAATAACTTTCCAGGAAGAGGCAGCTGCAAGAGCAAAAGGGTGGAGAGGGAAGCACAAAATGTTTGCTCAAGAGGTGAGGCCTGAAGAGGCCGAGGGCAGGGGAGCCGGGCATCGGTCTGCAAATTAGAAACGGGACCAGTCCATGCAACGGTTTGGCTTCCCCAGGTGTGCCCAGGTGGCCAAGTACGGGAGGGGAAAGGCAGATGACGGGGTGTTTCCGAAACAAAAGGAGCACGAGGACGCAAGTTCTGAGTGCTAGCCTGCATTTGGCCCCAGATGTCCACTTGCTCGGCCCGGCAGCCTGGGCAGCCTCCTGAACCTCTTGGAGCCTCCGTTTCCTCACCTTTCAAACGAGGGAAAGGCTAACTCTTACTGGGAGCTTGCTCTGAGGACCCATGAGACGGGGTGCATCAGATGATTCCGCATGAGCCCAGGCCCAGGGTGTTAGCTGTTATTTGTCACACGATTTCCACAGAGTCCAGTTTGGGAAAGGAAAGAAGTGAGAGCCAGAAGAAGCTGATGGAATGGGAGAATGTGGAGGCATTGAGAGTCAGGGGGCCTCCCTGAGGCCAAAGAGCACATTTTGTAGAAGTGAGGGAGGTTGGAGCTGGCAGCAAAGGAGCTTTTGGAGGGAGAGAGAGATTGGCTGGGGGTTCCAGAGTGGAGCAGTACAAGGTCTAGTGTGTAGTGGTGGGAGTAAGAGTCATGAGCTAAAAGGCCAAGGAGCCAAGAGGCCTGGGTGAGGAATGGGGGCCCACAGGGACGTTGCTGGGAGAACCTGGGGGGTTAGGACTCAAAGCTCGCTGTGGCTGTGGAGGTGTGCGTTAACCAGGCTACTTTTATTTACAAGGAAACCAAACTCAACTCAAGTAGGTATAAGGTAGAAAAAGGGAAATTATTACCAGTAAGGAGCAGAAGTGAAAGACTGCAGGAACAGCTAGATCCAGATGCTCAAATGAGGTCATTGGATCCCCTTGGCAGCTCTCTTCTGCTGTCTTCTCTGTTGGCCTCACTCTCAAGTAGGGTTCCCCAAAGGGCTGTAAAGATGACCACTGACAGCTCTGTGCTTCTGCCCATCAGCTCAGCAACCCCAGGGGAATCCCAGGGCTGATGCTGATTGGACCATGTTGGGTCACCTGCCCAGCCCTGGGGTCAGTGAGGCCCAAACTGTGTGCACTGAGAGCAGATGAGGGTGGTTCTCATGGTAAAATTGGGGGGCCATTACAGAAGAAACGGTCCCTTACAAGGGGTGACCCAGGGGCCGGTCTGTGGTGTCAACAGGGAAGAGGGTGGAGGCAGTTGTTTGGGAAGGGGCAGTCAGCCCACCCCCAGTGCCAGACGCCCCCCTCACCTCGCAGCCAGCCAGGCAATGACTTGCTGAGGAGTCAGTGCATTCGCTTTCATCAGCCAGAGTTATGTGGCCCATTGCGTTGATTTCCCTTTTTGCCTCAGCTGCTAGGACGCAGGAGCCAAGCTAGACGATCTAATCTGTTAGCGAGCCCTAAGCCTAGGTTCTTAGGAGATTTCCTTCCCCTTCCTCCCGCGTGGTTTTCTCAATTCTTCTCTTTCTAGTTAACAACCTTTCCGTTTTACGTGTCGTTTGTTGTAAACCACCTCAAATCCTTTTTGGAAGCAGACAGGGTATAAATTATAAATAGATTTAATTTAAAAAACTCGATAGGGCAGTTTCTCTGTAGGGCTCCTAGAAATTGCTTCTGCTGACATTTTCCTCATTACCCGGTGGAGGGGGAGGGGCTGGTGGGAGCAGCTGGGAAGGGGCTTAACCCTAGGAGTGCCGTGACTCGGGGCCCCGGGGCGCAGGGACCAGGGGTACAGCACACGCACAAGACCTCAGAGGGGCGGGGCTGCTGCAGAAAGTGGGGTGACTGGCTTGCCTGATACGCCCTCCTGGGAATCGGCTCGAGCTGGCCTTTCCTTGCTTTGCTTTTTCACAAACCACTCGGGCCTCACCCTCCACAGGGCAACAAATGCAACCCAAGCTCCAGGTCATAAAATCACGGAGAAGTGGTGCTGGCGCCGTGGCCTGGCACCTGCCCGGACCTCCCACGGGTCCCCAGAGCCACGTGAAATGTTTCCCACCTGGTCACTGAGCTATGAGCGCAGGCTTGCGCTGTGCAGGCCCAGGGTCACGTGTCCCCACACGGGGAGTCAGGGCAAGGCGTCCCTGCAGGGCCTGCGCTTGGGCCATCCTGACGGGAGGCAGCATGGGGCCAGGGGCCCTGCTCGGGCTTACCGCTCCACTGGGCAGCCTGTGCTGTGTGACTCTGGGCAAGATGCCTAGCCTCTCTGAGTCTCAGGTTCCTCAGCTGTAAAGTGGGTATAATAACAGTACCTGCCTCAGGGGGTTGTTGGGACAATCGCTTTAATACAATACATTCTAAAGTGTCCAGAATGGTCCCTAGCCTGTTGTAAGAACTCAACCCAACCTTTGTTATGGTTTCGTACTTTTGCTTTTGGGACACACACACACCAACATACAGATCATCTTTACAATTTTACTCCCCCATCCCTGGCCTCACACAAGAAACCCACACCATCTAATGGAGACAGAGGCATGGACCGTGCGGCCCGTCTATCCATCCATCTGTACGTCTCCATCCACCCACTCATCCATCATCCCAAGGGTTTGCTGAGCACTTACTTGGTGCCAGGTGCTGCTTTTGGTGCAGGGGGCACAGTGGTCAGCCAAGAACAGATGTGGCCACTGCCCTCCTGGAAGCCACATTCCAGTGGAGAAAACGGGCAGTAATTAGAGAAACAAGCAGATATATAAAAAGGATTTCAGATCATTAAAGTGCCATAGAGAAAAAAAAAAGAGGCAGGCTAGATTGTGGTGGTCAACCTTTTGGGACTTCGGAGCTGATGAGAAGGGACCAGCAAGGGAAACTCTGGGCCAAGAGTGTGTGAAGCAGCAGGAAAGCATGTGCAAAGGCCCTGAGACAGGAGGGTGCTTGGTGTGTTCGAGGAACAGAAAGGAAGCCGGCAGGGCTGAGGGATGGGGGAAGTGACCAAGGGGCAGGTGGAGGGAGATGCCAGCAGGAACCGAATCACATGGGGCCTGGTGAGGCCTGCTGAGGGGTTTGGCGTTTATTCAAAGTGGTTAGAGCAGGGAAAGCACTGGCAGGAGGACTTGTACTAAGGCTCGCCAGCCAGTTGATCGTAATGATAATGTTATGGAGATCAGTGGCCCTTGGTGGCCAATCTGATGGCCAGGCTTGGTCTGGAGGGGCTGGAGCTGAGCTGCCTGCAGGTGCTCAGCTCTCTGTCGACAGCTCTAATGAATGGCCGGCAGATCTATTTACATCAGTGGTTTGTGTTCCATCTGGACAGAAGATTTTGTACTTTATTAAATATACATATGCCTCGCATTTTCCAAGGGGAGAATAGCTTTCCTTTTCCTGCCCACTCTAAGCCAGCTATAGAATTCTTTAGCTTAAAGACACGGTGGATTGATTCATCTGCTTCTCAGAGAAATTTGTTTTGCTTCCCCTTTGTGGGGATGCCAAGCCTGGAGGACCCAAGAAAGAAGAGGCCATTACCTCTGCCCGTAAGGAGCTTACCCTCGAGCAGATCATATTAGCAGAAGCTGAAAAGTTAAAAACGATCGAGGGCAGATTGTGATTGCGTTGGTGGGAACCGATGCCTGTGTACCGCGGGACGTTGGTTCCGAAAGCTGTTGATGGATGCCGCGTAGAAAAGAGGGCTCTGTGGCCAAATAAGTTTGGCTTCAGCAAAGCTGGAGAGCAGCCTACCCTGCAGGGCTTGTCAGAGCCTTGAGTGTGTTCATGTCTGGACACTGTCAGCCATCTGCTCAACAGGCCTCGGGTCCTTTTGCCATTTTCGTGGTGGTTCCTGGGGAGCTCCACTGCCAGGAGCCAGCTCCTGCTTCTCTTTGTCGAAGGCCACCCTTGGGCCTCCAGGACCCACTTCATTTGCCAACGTGGTGAGCAGGAAGTACCTGGAGTTCATCTCCCCCACCCTGGGGGGCAGCCCTTAACCAATGGCCCAGCTCCCTCACCCCAAGGGAACAACTCTAAGGCAGGATCACACTGTTTCCAGAATCCATGGCAGGATTGAGCCAAAGTTACCGTCCCTGGGACTTGGCTTGACCCAGCCCTCTAGCTCGCCTGCCTGCCCTTCCCAGGCTCCTTCCCCACTCCCCTTCAGGCCCCTCCTAACAAATCACTCCTCTACAAGCCCCGTCGCAGGGCTTGCTTCTGGGGACCCACCCCAAGACAGCGATGCTTCAGGCAGGGGGTGAAATGTGGCATTAGGCAAAGGTAGATGACTGCCTTCCTGCAGGACTTGTCAGAGCCTTGATTCCGTCCTGATGCACGGCGGTGCCCCTAGAGGATGACGTTGGAGGCAGCACGGTGCCCGCACTTATTTGTCTGCAGGCTGCTGTTATCCTGAAGACTCTTGGGTGAAGGCACCCCGTCCCCTATACCCAGAGAAGATCCTTTGGAAGCCGTACCACAGAGGGGTGGGCACAGACTCAGGGCAGAACTTGCGTGCATGAGGTAGCATAAGAGCAAGGAGAGGGGCAGCATTTGGACGTAGGCCTTGGGACACCAAAGCCAACCCCACCCCCAGGGCCTGCCCCCACCCCAGCCTTAGTCTGCCCCAGACGTCCCTGGCTGCCTGGGTTCTGCTCTTGACCGACCTTGTAACTGGGAGCCCGTGGGCGCTGGGCAGGGCCCCCTGTCTTTACGTGTCCGTGCCCAGCCTCCAGCTCATCGAGCACCTGATGAGTGAGGCTGGAAGGTTTGAGGGGCCCAGCCCTCTCCTGCAAGGTGGTGTCTGGGAGCACCAGTCCCGGCCCCCATCCTGCTCCCCACTGGACCCCAGAGGATCTGGGACCAGTGTCTTTTCCCTCCCAGCCATGTGCTCATCATCCAAGTTACCCCTCGCCACTGACAAAAGCAGTGACGACACAGTCCCCTGCCCAGCCAGCATGCCTGTCTTCCAGCCTTTTCCTTCGCAAGCGCATCACCAGGCCACGGCTAGCCGAGCACCCACCTCAGCGTGTCCCCTCACTCCACCCACCCCTAGCCCAGCGAGGAGGGACGGCGCCTGCTCCCCTCTGCACTCACCCAGCCCTCAGACCCGGAAAGTGGGGTGACATGTTTGGAACCCAGGTAGCCTCACTCCAGCGGCTGCGCTCCCCCCAACACCTGCCGCAATGAGAATTTCAGAAAATTTCAAGCCTACACAAAAGGAGAGGGGATGGGACAAGGAGCCCCCTGCACCGGTCACCCACCTGAGGCCGTCACCACCCCACCATGCTTGGTTCTTCTCTACCCCTGCCACTCTCATCTGGATTATTCAAAGCCCATCCCAGACATCAGATCACTTTGTCTACACAAGAGTTGGGTGTATATCAGAGCTTGTGCTCCTCAGACTCCTCTATGCTGCTCTCAGATAAAGATCTTTCTTCAAAAGCTCCCCACCAGAATAAAAGTCCCATGAGGGCAGGTACTTTGCTTTGCTCGTCACTGTATGCCAAGCACATAGGACAGTGCCTGCGACATAGTATGGCTCCATAAATGCTTCCTGGATATATATTTTTTCTCCTAATGAAAACGAGACGCTCCTAAACATACTGCTTTGTGACTTGCTGCTTTCCCTTAGCAATTTATTATAACCACCTCTCTGCATCGATAAATATGGCTCTCCTCTACCACCATTTTTACTGCCTGCAGAGTCCTGCGGTGTGTGAATGTACTGTCATTTGTTTAACCGATTTTCTTTGGGACATGTAGGTTGTTTCCAATTTTTCATTATTGTAAACGATGCTGCAATGAATATCCTGGTTTATGGGCCTTTGGGAACGTCCACAATGATTTCTTGAGAACCAATTCCTGGACGTGGAGGAGCTGGGTCAAAGAGTATGTACCTTAGAAAGATTGTTTTAGTATTTTTAAAAACATTCTTGATGTAGCTTAATGATGGATGGTAACTTTCGTCAATAAAAGATGACCCCCGCTGAATCATTTTTACCTTGAATTCTGCTGGGAAAAATGGCTATGAAAACAGGGCTCCTGCAGAGGGTGGTGGTGAGAGTGAAGTGAGCGGCTGGAATTACCCTGGGAAGCTCAGGACCCGGCACAGAGGACGCTCTCAACAGGCGCGGCCGCGCTGGTCACCAGCGTCCTCGTGGTGGGCATCTAGACTGAGGCTGCAGCCCCAGGCCCCTCGGGCTTGCCTCGCGGGTCTTCACCCATCTTTGACTTTGAGCCTTTCCTAGTCTCTTTGCTGGCATGAGCCCTCTCTGCTCAGATCCCTTTGTTGGGCCTTGGGTCTGTGGGCAGGCTGGGAATTTCCCCTCCCCTGGTCAGCTGGAGTTTGAAGCCCAGTGGTTAAGAGTGAGCTTCTGGAAGCAAGCAGCCTGGGTGGGAGACCTGACGGAGCCACTTCCTACCTGTGGGGCTTGGGGCAAGTTACTTGAGCTCTATGGGCTTCAGATACACCTGCAGGCCGGGCGTCAGCCACACACGCCCAGGGGCACCGGGAGGGGTTGTGGATGAGGTCTGAGGGCACCACCGGCAGGCCCGTGTGCCGGCTCTGCCCTGGCATCCGTGTGTCTTCCTCCCTGGAGCTCCGGGGCTGGGGAGTCTGTCTGCTTTGTTTGCCTTGAACCCCTCGTAGGTGCTGGGGACCAAGCTGGAGTGCAAAAAGCATCAACTGGATGGATGGATGGATGGACGGACGGACGGACGGACGGACAGAAAATGGCCTGTGTACTGGGGACAAACACTCCTTCTGACGATACCTCCCTGGAGGGAGAGGCAAGGAGGCTTGGGTTTCTCTCACGGTAATCCTGGGGAGAGAAATAAAGCTAGGAGGGTCTGGGCCTTGGGGAGAATAGGGTGATTCCTTTTTCCAAACAGATGCCAGTCGAGACTAATGGGGCATGAGAGAGAGAGCAGGTTTCTGGGGCAGCCAGTGAGTCAACGCAGGATCTGGGAGGACCTGGCTGCCTGGGTTCTGGGCAAAGGCTGTGGATGAGACTCGATGGGCCTTCAGGGGCTCGAGGCTGCAGAGCCAGGGGTGGCCGCACCCAGGTGGGGGGGGGATGGGAAGGAAGGAGCAGGCAGAGCTGGGTGGAAAGACCTGCTCTCCCAGCCACGGCCCGCTGGGTCCTCCGTGTCCCAGGACACATTCCTGAACTCATCACTCTGGCTCCTGGACTGGGGTGTCCACAGGGGACAGTGCCTCAAGCCCAGCAAGTCTTTAGCAGACCTTTTGTGAGTTTTAATTGTCACACCCCCTTCCCCTCGATGGGTTGCCTAACCTGTAACCCAGTCCCGAGCGCAGCGCCCAGCACAGAGGGCCTTGAAAAGTGTGTGCGGGACGAATAAACGAATGGATGCGTTGTCACCTCCTAAACCCCACATCTCCCAGTAAAACGGCCATTGTGTCCCTCAGATCTGGGCTGTGTGAACCTGTGCTTGTGCCAAACAAACGGCTGGGGTGACCACGCGCTCCCAGCAGAGGCTCGGAAGTCAAAGACACCCGGTCGGGTCCCCGGGGGGCCCCACTGCTTACCTGCTGTCAGGGCACAGCTCCTGGCGCCCTCGCCGCCTGTGAAGTGGAAAGACCCATTGCCCCCTTTGCTGGGGGGCCGAGGAAGGGATGGGGCATTTCGTGACGCACTCCAGCGCACTTAGCTGGGCCGCTGCCAGTGCCACTGGGGGCAGACTAAGAGTGGGCTCCGGCTGTGATTCGCCGGCCGGGGTTAACGCTTCCTGCTCCCACGTGCCCTTCTAGGCTCTTCCTCAGCTCTGCCACGTCGTGGGACTTTCATTTTACAGATCACCCGAGCAGTGCTCGGCAGCGGAGCAATTCGACCAGCGTTTATTGTGCTTCTCCCGTGGCGGGGTGGGGGGCGGGTATCGTCACCCCCCCCAACACAGCCATTTGAGCTGGGGGCTGTGCGGAAGCCCACGGATGGAGGCAGGTGGCTCGATTCGGCCTGACTCAGCCAGGAGAGCCCCCCCCCCCCACTCTGGGGAGCCGCGAGGGCAGAGAGCAAAGCGCCCTCTTGGTCTCTGGGCCCCCAGCCAGCAAGCCTCTGGTCCGCGGGCCCTGGCGAGGGAGCACCTCACAGGACAAAAGGGGCTGCACAGGTGTGGCGACGTTAAAGACCTTGAGGTGGGCCCGTCCAGGTGGGCCTGAAGGGTTTATAGAGGGTCAGAGGCAGAAGGAGGTGGGACAAGGGAAGCAGGAGTTGGAGGGATGCTCTCTGAAGGGAGGAAGGGAGGAGCGGGGCACCTCTGAAGCGGGAAAAGGCAAGGGCGCGGGTTCTCCCCTAGAGCCTCCGGAACGAACACTAGCCTGTAAGACCCACTTTGGACTTAGGACCTCCAGAATGGGTGACTTGTCACAAGAGCCTTAAGAAGCTCATCCAGACTCCATCTGCGGAGAGGCTGTCCAAACCAGAAAGCCGCCGATGGTTTTCCCTGGTGTCCGGGGACCCTGGGGGAGCTGGGAGGCATGGGGATAGCCGAGGTGTCACCTCTGGGCCATGCCATACCTTCCACTGGTTTCATGCAGGAACAAGAGCTGCTCAAAGCAGCCTTCCAGCTCCCCTGTTCTAGTGACGAAGGCACTGCTTTCTGAAAAGGGCGAGAGAAAAGCTGACGGAGAACAACGGTCTTGCCTCAAGCTGCTTCAAAACCTCCCTTTGAACAGCGGTGAGGGAGTGGAGCTGACTGGCGTGGACTGTGCTCGTTAGCGGTCAGCTTGCTGGGAAGGGGCTGAACCCTGCTGGAAGGAGCTGGCCCTGGGGTGAGGGGCGGGGGAGCAGACAGTGCTGTCACAGGAAGAGTCTGCGTCCCTGCAGCCTGCTCTGTCCTCCTTGTCGTACCCTTTCTCCACCCTTGCATCTATCACAAGCATTTAGTGTGCTCTCTGCCAACTTCATTCTCTCTTGGACATGTCATCGATTCCCTAATTGAATTGGTTAGGTTTTAAACTTATTGTCACTTTGCCCACTGGTTCAGTGGAGAGAGCAGGGATGGGGAGCCAAGGGGAACTGGGTTGGACTCTCCGCTCCATCTCTTTCTAGCTTTGTGGTTTGGAGCAAGCCTCTGAGTGCCACTTCCAAGCAGCCCTAAGCCCTTCCCAGGCCAGCTGGTCCGTATGTAAGCTGGGACACGTTTACCACGGCGTCCCCAGCACCGGCACAGGGCCTGGCTCAAGGAGGCGCCTTGAGAGGTTTATCAAGTGAACAAGGGAGATGGGAGTGCACAGCTCTTTGCACATTGCCTGCTCCCATGCTTGGCTGTGCAGACACGGCTGGTGTCTGTGGCCCATTCTTTCTTCCTCCCTCCTTCTGGCACCATCCATGATGCTGCTTTGCGACTGCCTAAATTCTGACATTCATTGTCCCCATTGTCATTTTCAGGCAGCATTCTGTGGGTGCCTCTTTTATATTCCGGTAACCCCCAGGCCTTGCTTATCTTTCCTGCCATCCAGGAAGCTTGGCAAAAGCAGCGACTCAGTCAGGTTTGCTCTGCTCCACTGAGCACCTGGCACTGGGCCGTGGAAACCTTTGTTGGATGAATGAATGATGGATGGAGGAGGAAGTGATGGAGGGAGGGAGGAATGAATGCATGGCAAATGAATAGACGAACTGGAGAGTGATGAGTGAGCTCTGCTCTTTTCTGTAGCTCAAATGATCTTTTAAAAAATTTTTAGGAGGTACTGGTAATTTTTTAGGAGGACCTCTTGCTCAACGACTCACCTACACCTGCTCCCCAATGAGAGTTGTTTTTTTGTTTGTTTTTTCAGGAGGTACTGGAGATTGAACCCAGTACCTCAACCACTTGGGCGACACCCGCTCCCTCAAATGATCTTAAAGAAGGTATGTTCTGTGGCCCGCAGGTTCTAAAGCCTGTGACGCAGGTTAGCAGCTTTGCCTGACGTTCACAGGCGTCATCCAAAAAGATAAGGTGGGTGTGGGGGTGGATCCTGAGGCCAAAATAGTTTGGGATCTGCTGGTGTCCAACAAACTTAAACAGGGCTGTGCCTGGCAGGGGGTCCTCAGAGTCCAACATTCTTTGCGAATTCCCAAAGGAGGGTGGGAGGCTATGTCGGTTTTGCCAAAATATTGACCATAGCGTCCATTTCTCGAGGACTGGATTTGGGGGTGCAGGCCAGGGGAGCGTGGGGAGGGGCAAGCAAGGAGTCTTTGGTCTGGTCGAAGGAGACCTCCTTAGTTCCCTGATGCTGCGTTAACGAGATAACACAAGCTGGAGGCTTAAAACCCAGCGGAGGCGCATTGTCTCACAGCTCTAGAGACCAGAAGTCCAAATGCAAGGTGTCGGCAGGGCCAGGCTCCCCCCAAGGCTCTGGGGAAGGCCCTCCCAGGCCTCCAGCTCCTGGGGGCTGCTGGCGACGCCTGGTTCCCCTGGGCTTTGGCTGCGTCACTCCAGCCCCTGCCTCTGTCTTCCCAGGGCTGGTCCCCTGGCGTCTCCTCTTCCTAGAAGGCCCAGCACTTCTCAACCAGTTGCATCTGCAAAGACGCTAGCTCCGAAGAAGGTCACATTCTGAGATTTCGGATGGACGTGACCTTTGGGGGAGCAATGTCAGCCCCACGCAGAGACCCAAGGGAAGCAGAGGGCATCGGCCCGGGCTGGCCAAGCGGTGCCACTGGCTCAGCCCCAGGGGCCAGTTGTAGCCCCGGAGAAGCAACGCCTTGACCTTGCTCCCTGTTCCCTAACATCCTTGCCGGCCTTCAGGGGTGGGGGCTTGTGCTGGGGCTGTCGTCAGAGCAGGTTCTGTCTGTCAACAACGATCTGGCTTTGCTCAGGACCGTAACATGATTCTGCACGATTTTATTTGTCTTCCTTTTTTGTCCCCACTGGGGTCGCTGCCACGGGCCTTCGTTCCTCCTCCGAGAGTGCTTGTTGAGGGTTAATCCATAAGGTCACTGGAAGACAAAGCCGTTCTTCCCTTCTTAAAGGTTAATGTGTTTTTTTCCAGTAGTGTGTGAGTGGAAATTTCAAGTATTCCGCATTCTTCATTTAGCTGGGTCGTGTCCTGAGCTCCTCCGGAAAAACGAGCCCTTGAGAACCAGAGGGAGAAGCCCGGGCAGGAGGAAGGGGTGCAAGGGGGCGGCGGGATGCCCTGCCGGAGGAGAAGCCCGCTGTCACCCTCCAGCCCACCTGGTGGGACACCGAGAACCCCGCTGCACCACGTCAAGGCGAGAGGGAGTGAGTCGGTAAAGGCTGCAGGGCGAGTCACGAGTCCTTGGCGGGAGCACCTTGGCCTGGCAGGTCCCTGGCCCTACTTGCCTCCAGGCACTTTGGATGCTCCCTGCAGCCAGTCGCCTCTGCTCGCCCAGCTCCCTGTGTCCTCAGTTGGAGGTGGCCCAGAGGGGCTGTGTCCCACTTCCAAACCCCACTTTGGGCCAGGTGTCCGCCCCTGGGGTCAGAGGGCAGCATTGCGTGTGCCACCGTGGTGCTGGCTGTGCCCCCCCCATGGATGGGCGAGAGAGCAGTTCTTGGAGACAGAGGGCTAAGCAGGCAAGCACCCCCAAATGGGCATCCTTCAGGCCTGGACCTGGGTCTTCCAGCATCACATTCCCTGCTTAGCTTCCCAGGACTCCTGCAGCACACCGCCACCCCAACCCAGGGCAGGCTCTTCCGCTTTAGAGCAGGTTAGCAAATCAGGCCAGCACTTGCCCTTGTAAGTAAGCTTCCACTGGCGCACAGCCACATTCGCTTGCTTGCGTTTTGTCTATGACTGCTTTCACACGAAAATGACAGAGTAGTTACCACAAAAACCTTCTGACCCACAAAGCCAAAAATATCGACCGTTTGCAGAACCAGCTCATCCACCCGTGTTTTAGACGACTATTGTGTAAGCATCACTTCGCTCAGGGAAGTCCCCGGGAAACATCAGCCGCGATGATGATGATGATGATGATGACTCTGTGCAGTCAGCAAATACTTACCAAGTCCCTGTGTGTGCCAGGTGTGTGCTGGGCCCTGGGGATAAGCCAGTGCACAGGACCAGGGATGTGCCCTCTGAGAGCTTTCCAGCCGAGACGGTCAAGCGCGCCGTCTAAGAAATGACCAGGGCACACCGCCTGGAGCTTACTGCCTGGGCATGAAGATGTGGGCTGGGGGCTGTGGACTGGGTGCACACTAATGAAGAAAATGGGATCCCTGGCCCAGGAAACATAGAGTATATTAGGGATGATAGGACAGATTTGATAGAGACACCCAGGTTCCAAAATAGTCAAGGGCACTGGTGGATGGAAAGGCAGGTTAGAAATGGGGTTGACCATTTGGCCAGGGGATGTTGCATAATTAATCCCAGAAGTCTGCCTGGAGGAGATGGATTTTCCATAATGCCTTGAATTCAGGGAAAAGGAGGCGTCTCATTCCTATGGCCTGGTGGCATGCCCAAGCAAGGCTGGGGCTGAGTCTTTGGCTCTCACCCAACCTCCATCACATTCCTTTGTGGAACCTGTGGTTTTCCCTTCGTCTATATTAACAGAATTCTAGCTGGGCACATGGCAGACCAGAATAAAGACCACATTTCTCAACTCCTTTGCAACTGGATATGGCCATGTGACTGATTTTGGCCAATGGAAAGGGGGTAGGAGAGGTGTGAGCCATTTCAAAAGCATGCCTTTAAAGGTGAGGGGCAGGCCCACTAACTGCTCTTTTATTCCTTCCTGCTTGCTGGGATGCAGATGTAATGGCAGGAACCGGAACAGCCATCTTGCATGGTGAAATGGAAGCTGTGGGGGTTGGGGAATAACAGAGAAAGGAACCTGGGTATCTGATGGCCGTGGAGCTGCCCTACCAGCTCTGGACTGTGCACCGAGACATTTAGGTGAGAAAGACGTGAATTTCTGCATTGTTGAAGACACTATGATTTTGGGTCTTTCTATTAGAGCAGCCAAACTATAATTTGAGCTACCCCCAAAGCACCCCAAATAAACATGTACTCTAGACCCAAACAGCAGGCTTGCTGTGCAGACAAAGATCCAGGGAAAGTGCCCCAGCCCCACAGGTCCTACTACTGTGAAATCCTGGGCTCTCCCTGCTGATGTTCCGCTTGTGCTGAGCAACCAGACAGCTGAGTGTGAGCCGTTCTCCATCACGCCAGCTGTGAGCTCCTTCACCACCGACAGGTCTCAGCATGCATTTCTGGGCAGAGGAAAGATTGGAGGATAAAACTGGGGGTGTTCGGCCAACGAAGGCCAATAGAGACTTCTGGTCCTCGGCAGCCCCCTGACCTTCGTCTTGGCCTCCCTCCCCTCTCTGTGCATGGGGGCAGCCAGCAGAGAACCCAGGGTCAGCTGTGCCAAGGGGCTGCTGAGAACAAAAGACTGGAAGGGATTGCAGATGGAGCTGCCACGAAGCCAGCATAATAGTTCAAGTCCCCGTTCGTTCGCCTGGTCTCTGCTGGGTGGGGCTGGCTTTTCTCAGTGAGCTCAGCCTTCCCTGTCCCAGCCCTGTTCCCATAAAACCGCAGCAGCACTGCCAGTTCGAGGCTGGCCCGAGGACCCTCTGAGTGTGATCGGCCATAATGACTTAAGAGCCTTAAATTTGGGAGACCGTTTGAAGCTCAGAGTCTTCACCCCCAGTAGCCTGGTTAATCTGGAACAGCCTCTGCCTTGCCCCAACCATACCAACGATCTCCTTACTCGTGCGTTCCCACTCTTTGGGACACGTCTTGCTGTTTGACTTGCAGCCATGCTCATGCTTCAGGCTCCGTGACTCCAATTCCAGCCAGCATCCCAGCACAGACTCCCAAGAGAAAACAGAGTGCAAAACACAAAAGGCTTGGCTTAAACCACGCACATCCAAATGTACCAAGAGAAATCAAAGGGAGTCCCCACTGGGTGCCAAAGCTCATTCAAGAATGAGAAGGACTATAATTGGCGGGGGGGGAATGTAATATGCAAGATTTCATGTTGGATTAAGTGTACCAAACAGATGAAAAATGAGGCAGTAGATAGAAAACAAATGTTCAGACGTCTTCTGGGTGACCTCCAGGTCTTACTGGCTCCTGATCCTTCGGTCATAATTTAAGCTGCTTGGCCTGGAGACGATGGCTTGGGCGGTGGAATTTCATGATCTATCGGCGGCACTTCCAAGGCGGCCAGCAGTTCCCTCTACAGAGGCCCACAGACTAACATGTTTCTCAGCAGGATGGAAGCCCACGTCTCTATTTGGCCAGGGCAGAAAATTACCTCTGAGCTCATCTTCCCAAGAGCTTGTCCCCGTGTGGGCAGAGGTGGGGGAAGGCAGGGCATCTGCAAAGAGCAGATGTTCTGAAGAAGCTCATCCTGGAGGGGGAGGGGGAGCCTTTTAGATTATTTGGGCATAACCAGCCTTTGGCAAAGGACCACCCACCTGTCCGTCCATTAGTCCATCTACTCATCTCATTCATCCAACTTCCAACTACCTATCCACCATTCAGCCATGCTACCTCCTCGATGGATTATTTGGAAGCTTCCAAAGCTCGTCATGTCCTAAATAAAACTTTTGGTTTTCCCCCATTGTGGTACACCTTCTAAAACGACCCCCAGAGACTCCCCTTCCTGGTGTTCAGGCCCTTGTGGAATCTGCTCCCCTGGAGACCAGACATAGTGACCCACTTCTAACCAATGGAATATAGCAAAAGTGGTGGGACATCTCCTCCGAGATTAGGTTGTGAAAGACTGTGGCCACTCTCTTGTCCTCTCTGGCTCTTCACTCACTGGGAATCCAGTAGCCCTGTTGTGAGCTGTCCTACAGAGAGGCCCAGGGGACAAGGAACCCTCAGTCCAATAGCCCTCGAGGAGCTGAGTCCTGCTGACAGTCACCTGGGTGAGCTTGGAAGTGATGACAGCCCCAGGACACCTTGACTGCAACCTCAGAACAGACCCTGAGCCAGGGGCACCCACCTAAGCCACACCTGGATTTCTGACCCACAGAAAGTATGAGATAACCCATGTGCTGTTTTAGTCACTAAATTTTGGAGTCATTTGTTATGTAGCAATAGCTAACTAACACACCTAGTCTTTCTTATGTCAGAAAACAGTTCCACTGTTTATCCAGGTGCTGGAGCTGATCCATCAGTATGAATTATTGGCTTTATTTCTAAAACACATTCCTGGTCCATCGCCCCCTTCCCACTCCCCTTGCTGCCCTCTGAGTCCAAGCCAGGCTTACCTCTCACCTGCTTACCTGTACCAGCCTCCTGACAGGTCTCCCGGCTTCTACTCCACCCTGCACCAATTCATTCTCACCAACCGCCAGCATGAACGTCCGTTTCTAACCTTCCAAGGGCCTCCTGTTGCCTGTAGGATAAAAGCTGAGCTCCTCTCACAGACCTTATTTCTCCCCAGCCTCACCCTCACCCCCACCCTCTGGCTCGTCCATTCCAGTCCTCCTGGGCCTTCTTTCTGTTCTTGGATGTGCCAAGCTTGTCCCCCCCACCTTAGCCATTTCGTGCCTGCCACCGCTTTGCCTAGATCAGCTCCTCCCAGGTCACCCTCCAGTTCTCAGCTCAGCGTCCCCTTTTCCATTTCTCTCCAGTACAAGACACAGTTTTAGTTTAGTGTCATGGTGGAACTTTCACTGTGTGCGGTTACCTGGTTTGCTTGTTTATTGATCCTCTCACTCCCTTACCAGCATAGAAGTTCTGTAAGGTCACGTGACTGCCACCACAATAGCACGATACACCAGCGGCGTGAGCAGAACTTTGTTCTCTCCCAGTTCTGGAGGCCAGAAGTGGAATTGGGAGGCTCTCTCTGATGGCACGGGGGGCATCTGTTTCCTCCTGGTGGCTCTGGGCCGGGCGTCCCTTGGTTTGTGGCCACCTCACCCCATTCCCTGCCCTGTGGCCACTCGTCCTCTGCTTCTTCTCTGCATCTTCTCCCCTCTGTCTCTTATCAGGACACTTGCCATTGGATTTAGGGACCCCCCCTGGATAAGCCAGGATGGCCTCATTTCAAGACCCTTAATTACATCTGCAAAGACCCTTTTTCCAAATAAAGTTACATTCACACATTCCAGGGGACATATCTTATGGGGCTTACCATGCACCCCACTGCATCTGTATTTAGCCCCGGGGCTGGTCGTTGAATGAGTGAGCGAGTGGACCCACCCCTTAGTTCAAGGGTTAATGGTTCTCAAACTTGAGCTGGAAGCCCCACCCCCAGGGTTTCTGACCCAGTAGGTCCTGGGCAGGGCCTGGGAATTTGCATTGCTAACAGGGTCCCCAGATGCTGCTGCTAGTGGGAGACCAGGCTTTGCTGCACCCCTGCTTTAGGAAACCTGTTCTTCCACAAAGCCATTAGCAGGACCTGAGCTGTAATTAAGATTTCATTTTCCTCTCAAAGAGCTTAGAGGCCTCCAGCATCTCCCAGCTGTCCCAGGTTCTTTCTTGTCAAGGAGAGAAAAGGATCTGATTAGCAAATTCTTCACCGAAGAACTAGGTGCCTTCTGTTCTCCCCGGGGACAGCTGCAGTTAAAACGGCTGCCCGGCACAGGCAGAGCGGGGCCAAGGCCTCTTCCCTGCTTCTCTCAAATCGCACCTTGGAGGCCAACCCGGGGTGTTGCTGGCGCCGAGGGCTGGTCCAGGACTACCCCCAAATACAGAGCATCTGGTTTCTGGAGCTTATTTTCTAAGGAGAAAAAAATGCGGGAAGGAACCGTGCTGAAAACAGCCCCATAAAGATGGATTTTTAGCCAGGACGACGTGCAGGGGTGGGGGGCTTTCCCCGGAAGGAGAGCAGCCTTCCCTGGGGCTTTTGCTCAGCGATTCCCAGGCCTGGCCATCTTTTTAAAGGTCAGGTGTATGGAGGTATAATTCACCTAGAGTCAAGTTCACTCCTTTTCAGGAGTTCCGGTGCATGCGTTTTGACAAAGGCACTCAAGCTGTAAGCACCGCCGCTGTCAGGGTGCAGAGCGCTGCGTCACCCCCCAAAGTTCCCTCCTGCCCCTCGGAGTCAAGCTCTCTCCGCAGCCCCAGCCCCTGGCAACCAGGGAACTGCTCAGCCTCTCCAGCGCTGCCTCTTGCAGCAGGTCCTGCAAGTAGGCAGCCTTTTGCTCTGGCTTCTTTCCCTCGTGATGTTTCTGAGACTCGTCCACACCGTCGTGTGAATCTGTTTTTGTTCCTTCTAACTGCTGAGTAGTGCTCATTGTTTGACTCACCCCAGTTTGTTTATCTATTCCCTGGACATCTGAGTTACTTCCAATTTGGGGCAGTTACGAATAAAGCTGGTGCCAACACTTGCGTGTAGGTTTTCTTGAGTGGGCATAAGTTTTCATTTCTTTCGGGCAAATGCCTGGCGGTGGGGTTGCTGGAGCCCGTGGTAAACACGTGTTTAACTTTATACGAAACCGCCAAAGGGTTTTCCAAAGTGGCTGTGCCATTTTGCATTTCCACTTGCAGGAAATGCGAATTCGATTGCTCGATAGAGCACATTGGATGCCCAGACTTGTGCTAGGCGTCTCTTCATGTGTTTATTAGCTACTCCTACAGCTTTTGTGAAGTGTCTGCTAAAACTTTTTGCCCATTTTCTTAATTGAGTTTGCTTTTTGTGTGTGTTGTGACAGTTATTCATATAGTCTTGATCTATGTATTATCAGAGGGGGTTTGGCAAACATTTTTTCCAATTTGTGGCTCGTTGGACTAGTTATCTATCACTGCATAACACATTTCTCCCAAATTTAGTGATTACGATAATCAACCTCCCTTGTCACACTGGTCCAGAAGCAGCTCAGCTGGGTGGCTCTGGCTTAGGGGCTCTCACAAGGCTGCAGTCAGATGTCAGATGAGGGCTGCTGGCGCCAGGGGGCCGGGCCGGGGCAGGAGGGTCTGCTTCCAGGACAGCGCAGCCCCAGGATGCAGGTTCTCGGGGGGAGGTGTTTCCAGAGGCTTCCTGAGCGTTGTCTAAGGCGGCGACTGGCTTCTCCCCAGTAAGCGCTCCAAGAGAAGGCAAGGAGGAGGCCAGAAAGCCTTTTCCACAAACTCCCATTTAGGGCTACACAGGCACAAGCAGCAGGAGGTGAGGCTCTTTGGCAATCACATTTGTATTTTCGTTTTCTTAACAGTGTCTTTCTAAAAGCAGCCTGGGAGAATCTGCTCTCCCTTCCGAGCCTGTTTCCTTATCTGAAAATGGGGGTGACGATCCCACTTTCGCGAGGCATCATCTCTGAAAGCTTTTGCCGACCTACACCTTCCCTCGGCCCCATCGAAACCCTCTACCCTTCAAAGTTGCCGTCCAGCTCTTTGAAGCTGAACTTCAACTTCTTGCAGACCCAGGGCGTTCAATCTCTGCAGACCAGGGTGTTTGTTCTCTGCAAACCCAGGGCATTCATTCTCTGACTTATCTATTTACGGAGACCCTCCCACAAGCCCGAAGCTGTTCCAGGTGCTAAGTGCTAGTGATACTACAACAGCAGACAAAATAAAGTTCCTGTCCTAGTGGAGCACGGGGACACCAAGCATGATGGAATGAGAGTGAATCACAGTAGTGTCTGCTGCTTTCTGGCCACAAGCGACGTGCAAGGCGCTGCACGGTTCATGTCCTCCTACAAACGTGCAAGAAGGAAACAGGACTCTGCAGATGTTACAAAGGTCGAGAAAGGTAAAGTGGCTTGCCCAAGGTCACACAGCTCATTAAGGAGATTCAAATCCCAGGCCAGTCTGACTCTCACCTCTGGGAAGAGAGCCCAAGGGGGCGGGAAGACCAGCTCATAAGCTCTAGTGCTGAAAAGGGGATTCCCCTCCTCACACACAGGCCCCCACAGAGCCCCTGAGCCCTGACCTCCCAGTAGGGAAGTGGCCATGTTTCACCAGCAACTACATTTCCTGCATTTCCTACAAGATAAGATTAGATTCCTCCTAACCCTCGAGTTTCTTTGAATGGAAACAGCTGGCTGGTGAGTGTTGAGCCCAAGTGCCCTTCCCTTCCCGGAAACAGGGCTGACCTTCGTGAGCGGAAGGAGAACAGAGCAGACGGCGGGCTGTGCCCACCCCGCGAAGGTGTCTGGCGGGCTTGGTGTGGCACTCGCTGCTCCCCCTACCCGAACCCCTGCCTGGCCACCTGGCTGTCGCGGGCAGGAGGTCGGCCCAGAGGGGCAGAGTGGGCTTCTCCCCCAGGAGCTGCCTGGTGCTGGAGTCTGAGCCCAGGTGCCCCCCATCAACTGGGAAGGCCCACCTGGGGCAGGTGGTACCCCGGGATTCCAGCCGGCTTCCAGGCCGCCTCCGCCAGCCTTTCTCGTAGGTCCCTCCACCAAGCCTGCCCTCTCTGAGCCTCGGTTTCCCCACCTGCACAAGCTGGAGATGAGCCTGGGTGGGGCAGCCGGAATGAGCTGGGGACCCAGAGCTGGGGCCTCTGCTGGGTGCCTTCCTTGGATATCCTAGGGGCTGCCCCCCACCCACCTGGGTCCTAAAGGGTTGAATCCTTGAGAGGGTCTTTCTATTCCCTTAGGCCTGACAGGTTGCCTGTAGGACACCCAGTTAAATCCGAATTTCAGATAAGCAACTTTTTAGTATAAGTATGTCCCAACTATTTCAAAGATGATTTAACTGGTTGCCCTGCATTTTCATTTGCTAAATGTGGCAACCTGACCCAGGCAGGGAATCAGCCACCCGGAGGGCCAGGGTCAGTGGGGGTGGGGCCAGGCCTTGGAATCTGCTTTTTTGATCTCCTTCCCTGGACATCTCCATGCATGGGGTGCTTCAGCCACCCTTGGGAAAGCACATGTCCTCGGGCCAAGGTCTGGAGGTGAGAGGGAAAGGAGGTGCAGGCCCTCCCCTCAGCTCCTCTGCTGGTCGCTGCTTCCCCACCCTCCCTGCAGGCTGGGGATGGAGGCACTGGCCTGGGCAGCCTAGTGTCCTGGCCCAAAGCTCTGGGTCCAGGCAGCCCTGGGCTCCAACCTTGTTTCCTCTACTCACTGACAGCGTGACTTTGATCAAGTCACTTTGGTTTGGCCCTTTGGTTTCTAGTCTAGAGACGAAAATAGGAGTATTTCGCAGGCTGCCAGGGGACAAGCTGAGACTGCGCGGAGCACGTGCTGAGCTCAGCACTGAGCACATAATGATGATTAAGAATTCGTTGATGGAAATAATAGCAGCAATCCTTGCTAATGCACACGGAGCCTGGCAGTGTTACGAGCTCTCTCCCTGCGGCAGCTCGGAGGAGCCTTCTCCCAACAGGCTGGCGGCAGGGCTCGGGCCGGGGGTTGTACCGCCGAAGCCCTAGGGCAGCGCTCCGAGCCAATCCTGTTTTGCAGATGGTGAGTTTGAGGCATGGAGAAGTGCCATGTGCCCACGCGAGGCCACAGCCCCAGGGACAGCTGCGCCGGCATGTGGGCTCGAGCGTGGCCCACGGCCCCACAGCTCACCATGACACGAGGTGCTCGGGATTTGGCCACTGTGAGGATCGGGGAGAGTGAAGAAAGAAGCAACACAATGCAGCCTCAGCCCCGCAGGGGACACAGGGGACACAATGAGCAAAATAAAACCAGGAACGTGACAGCCACGCGGTCTGACTGCCCCACGCGAGACGCCAGCCCAGGAGGCGGCCCGGCAAAGAGGGGGGCTTGTGCCGCGGCGCCGGCCTGTAGGCTGCACTGGGGGGAGGTTTAAGGGAGCCGGCGGCCAGCCCCCCACCTCGTGCTTTCAAAGGACTGAATGTGGTCTGTGGAGGTGTGGGCACCCAAATCCAACGTGGCTGGGGTGTGATCAGAGAACGGGGCCCCTGGGATCCCGACAAGCCCTCACCTGCCCTGTGGGCTCATGGAGAGGGGAGGCAGGAAGCTGACGTCCATCGGACCTGGGTGCGAGCCCTGACTTCCTCACCAGCCAGCTCTGTGACCCCCGGGCAAAGCCCTCAGGTCTCTGATCCTGTTTATAGAATGTGGCAAGTGGGGATCTTAAAACCCAGGCCACAGGACCATTTGCACAGGACCGCGTGGACATTCAAATGGGTGCACAGTCTGAAAAGGAGCTTGGTCGGCTGCAAAGTGCCGGCTTGGGGAGGCGATGGTGTCAGCTTTGTCCTCCATCTGGGATCTACCTTTTTCCTCTCCAGTCCATTCTCCGTGGTAACCCCAGGGTGATTTCGGAAATCCCACCGCACTCCCTCCTGCCTCAAAGCCTTTGCACTGCTGTTTCCCCTGCCCTTCTGTCTCAGCCAGCTCCTCTTCTCCATCCCAGATCACACATCCCTGAGCTCGCTGACCAGGCCAGCCCCTCTGTTGTACATACGGGGGGCACTCCACACTCTGCTGTCATTGAATCTTGTCAGAGTTGTGGTTTTACGTCCACACTGGCAGGTTTTATGTTTACTCCCATGCCCCTCCCCACTGGCCTATGAGGCCAGAAGGGCAGGGGCGATGTCTGTTTTCCCTCATCACCATCCCCAGCGCCTCACATGGTGATGCCCCAGGTAGGTCCATGGATGGAAGGAGGCAGAGGGATGGAGGCTCAGGAATTCCATGCTTAACTCTACATTTGCTCTTGCTTTCCTTTATTCCAGTTCCTTCTGTAGAGGTCAGAGGAAGGAAGGAAAGGAGGCCATTTGCTGCACGGGGTCTCTTGCAAGTTTGTGGGGAAATGTTCTCTTGGCTTTTCTGAGGACGGCTTGTGCCAAAATAGACATGCTCCTCACCCCCACCCCTGCGCTGTGGCCATGGCGGCTCCAGCTCTGGTTTCCCTTGGCTCCTGGCACAGGGTTTCAGCCCGAAGAGGGGCAACCGGTTTGCCGGGACAGGCTGACCATGTGGACTGGTCCAAGCGGGCACTGCGCCGGCCGCCACGCTCTGGGCACCTGGGGAAGGAATCTGCTCAGCAGCAGGAAAGAGGGGACTGCCTTCCCGCCGACCGCTTCCTGCCGCCTCCTGCTTCCAAACGTGCACCCGGGCTGGGAGGACGCGAGGAAGTTACGGGGAGCTAGAGGGAAAAGCCAGAGAGAAAAGCTTGCTGACATCCACAGCAAGCTCCCAGGTTCTCCCACTGCATCTCCCAGATGGCCCCTTGTTCAAACAAGGGCTTCCCAGGACAAAAGAACGTTGGAGAGAAAACCCTGAACTAGATGACACGGGTTTCATTTGCTCACTTCACATTAAAATAAATCATAAGCGAATGGATGGATGGAAGGAGGTAGGGAGTGGAGCGCAGTGAGTCCCAAGCTCAGGACTTCTGTGCCAAACCCTGCCTTCTGCTTCTGCCTCCCCTCATTCTGGGACCTTCCACAGAAGGCCAGGAGACTCCATGTATCAAAATTCAAATGTTTGGCCCTCGTGGTAGTTTCCAGGCTCCTGAAACAAAGTACCATGAGTGGGGGGCTTGAAACAACAGAAATGTACTCTCTCGCAGTTCTGGAGGCCAGAAGGCTGGAATCGAGGTGTCAGCAGAGCCGGGCTCCCTCTGGAGTCTCCTTCCTTGCCTCTTCTTGACTTCCAGGGGTTGTCATCAGTCGGGCACTTCCAGGGTGTGGGCGATTGTCACAGCTGGGCTGTGCATCTCTGCCCCCGCCCCTTTCAGCCTTCTGAAGGCCCATCTGGCTCCCAGGATCCTTCCCAAACACAAGCACTGGACACGGGGAGCTGACCCAAGGATGCCAATCTGGGCCAATGTCCCATTGTCCTTTCAAATGGACAAGCAGGCATAAGGGATTTATACATCAGTCTCCTGCAAATTTGGTTGATGTGAGTCCATTCCAAGGGATTGAAAAAATCCGGGACAATGGTAAGAGCCTAATTTCTGTGCCTGAAAAGATATTGTCCTCTTTGGGGGCTTTCTCTGGATAGCCAAATCGCCATCCTTGCATGACCATAGGAAATTGTCAATATTAGCTTTTTCAAACTCTATAAAAGAGCAGTTTCCTGTGGTGCAACCTAATAATAACCAAAACTTCCAGACCTCTGGCCACAGAGGCAGGCCCCTCGAGTGGCATCACCTGGCCTTAGGGTTGTCATCAGCCAATGAGTTTCAGAGAGGCTGCGTCTCACTTGAGGTCCCACAACAGAGCTGTAAGAATCAGCTTTTGAACGCAGGGGACCCCAAAGAGGTCCTGGGCAGCACTGGACACCTTCTGCCCCCCTCTCTCCAAGCTTTGCCCCTCCCTGGGCTCTTACTCATCGTACCTCAGTAGCTTCCCAGTGGGCCCTGGTCCATCTGGTTGCTTCTCTAGTCTGCAATCCAAGAGACCCTCCTCTTAAAAGTCCCCACAAGGGCTTTCTGTTTACCTGCAGCTCCTGGCTCACAACATCCCCACGCAAGGCTCTTTAAACTCGATGGCACTAGCTTGCTCGTCTTCAAAATGGGATGAAAACAACGATCGCACAAACCGCACCAGTATGCTAATCCATTCACTCCATAAATGCCAACTGAGCATCTCCTCAGTGCCGGGCACTGGGGATGGATAACGAAGTCAGTGATGCTCCTGCCCTCGTGGAGCCTCCATGCAAGTGCGGGAGGCAGAAATCAACCAGTAAGCAAACGCTGCTGTCTGCCCTACACAGAGAAAGAAAAGCAAGGTCAAAGGGTAGAGAGAGGCGGGGTGGTCAGGGAAGCCTCTCTGGGCAGGGGCTGAGCAAAAACATATCTGGAAGAGCACTCCAGGGCTGGGAACAGCAAGTGCAAAGGGCCTGGGGCACAAACATGGTATGTTCTAGGAAGGCCAAGGGGACCAGTGTAGCTGGAGCAGCTGCTGCACGGGGGAGGGCGATGAGGCCCTCGAGGTGACTGGGCAGCGTGACATTGGATACTCACAAGACATGGTCCTTGGCACCGAGGAAACACTGGAGAACTGTTGGCCTTTATGACTGGGCATTGTCCCCTTCTTCGTAGGACGCTTCCTGAGAGGCTTCCCAGCCAAGGCTGTCTGCTCGTGCCTTCACTGCCTCCAGGCTTCTACCCCAGGCCCTGCCAAGCAGAGGGGAGCCTCCTGGCACTTCCTGCCCTCTTCTCCTCGCCTTGCCCCCGCTGAAGGCAGCCAGGCCACACCTGGCATTGGGGCTGCACGTGTTGGCCTGGGGCGGCGGGGTCACTGTCGGGATGGGCTCCCAGGACCCAGCTTCCTGTCTGGGAGGCCCAGGCCGGCACAATGCCCCATTGTTCCCCAGCAGCTCCCAGGAGCTTCCTCAGGACGCGGAGGCCCAGGCCGGAGGTGCCAGCTATTTTGGGTGCCGGGTGAAGGCCTGGATTCGCTCCTTTCTCAGGAGGAAGGTCAGTGCCCCCGCCCCCGGGCTGGGAGGCACACCAGGCTTGCTGGGCTCTGATTCGCCCTGGGTTTCCAGCTTCCTCTCTGAAGCAGGGCGTGGGGGCTTCTGTGCAACCCCAGGCAGGGGCCCGCTGGAGGCCGCTGTGCTTTCTGCCCTCAAGGTCACTGCGGAGGCCTCCCTGTTCCCGGAAGCACCTGTCACCTCTGGGAACCTCTGCAATTTCAGGAGCCCTCACCACGGACCTCCAAGAATCCAGAAACCTCAGGTTAGGCGCCTCCGCTAGGGACCACGATCAGCACACACGGCAGGCGAAGGGGCTCGTGGCAGCCCAAGTTTGTCCCTGGCTCGGAAAAGGGCTCGTTCCCGACTCCCCCTGGATCCCAGGCTCCCGAAGCTACTTTCTTCCAGAAAATGCTCACGCACACACATTGAATTCGGTTTAGATGTGGCCCCATGGCCTGGCTCAGACAATCCTGGTGTGTGTTTGTCATCTCACCTAAGTAGAACTGACTTCTACACAGTCTTTAAGATGGGTGGACTTGGGGCTGGACACTGAATCTGCCATTTACGAGCTGTGTGTCTTAGGACTAGTTCTTGAACCTCTCTGAGTCCCAAGTCCATCACAGAGGGGTCCTGAAAATCTACCTTGCAGTGTTGCTGCAAGGAATAAGCAACATCATCGAAGTGGACTGTGCCTTCTCTTTTATTTATTTATTCAATTAATTAATATTATTTTTTCTTTTATTTTTTTATTTTTGACTGTGTCTTCTCAACTGGGGCAGTGTTGCTGCCAACGGGGCAAAAATTGGTTGTTGTGGGAGAGGGGAAGAAAGAAAATCATCCTCTATGTATGAAGCACAAATATACACACAGCACATAAAGAGATACACAGTCTATCTGTGGCATTACTATTTCAGGGACGGGGCAATTAGGAAAAGTGTCTAAAAAGGCTCCTTAAGATAATGAGAGTTCACAAACTGATGCGGGAATGAAGGCCAGTGCCTGGAACGTCTAAGGGCCCCGTGAACTTCGCCGCTTTACCAGGGTTATGTCCACTGCTGGGTCACAGAGTCGTGCTCAAGAGCTTGGCCTAAGGAGCCATGCTGCTGGGATTGAATCTGGGCTCTGCCCCTTTCCTGCTGTGTGACCTTGGGCAAATTCCTTGACTTCTCTGTGCCTCGGATTTCTCATCTCTAAAGCTGAGATGACAAGCGGACCTCACTCCCGAGGCTATTGTGTAGACTGAATGGGTTAACGTGTGTAGCATGTGTAGCTCCGTACCTGGTGCTCAGTAAGCACTCGAGAAATATGAGCTGCTACTCTAACTGAGTATTGAAACTGCTATTAGTATAGTGCGTGGGCAGGGACTTGGGGGCCAGTGGTTCTCAGGGAGGGAGAACCGTCAGGGATGGTGGGCTGGACAGAGGCTTTCCAGCCTGGGTGGTGGGCTGTGAGGGTGACCCCAGGAGGGTTTGCTTTTTCATCTGCTGGAAATTGATCTGGTTCCTGCCAGACCACCAGGGGTTGGTTGGGGGAGGGGCTGGTTGGCAGGGGAGCAGGAGTGTGGGGGAGGGGGGAGGGGGGAAGTGGGCAAGAGCCCAGCAGACCACTCTGAGTTGCACATGGGTGCTCACTCGTGGGAGCCACAGGCCTCCAGGGAACTGCTCTGCCGGGATCCTGGCTTCAGAGCCAGGTGTTCTCCGCGCATGAGCCAGCTGCTCAGCCTCCGCTACACCCTGCCCCAGCTGCCGTCTGCGGGGTGCAAGGCTCACTGTCTCCTGCTGTTTGGCCACTGCACCATCCGTCCCCTCTACCCTTTCCCACTCTTTGGCCTCCTGAGGCAGGGAGGGGCTTGTATACCTCCCAAGATTTCTTAGACAGATGGTGAGCCTGTCATTTTCCTGACCTGGGACTGGAAAGCGTGGTCTTAGGAGACCAAGAAGGCCTTTGCAAGGTGCCACATGATTCACCTGCCTATCTCCCCCTCCTCCTCTCCCACCTCCTCTTCATGCCCCCTGTTATTCCAGTCCTGCCCCAGGGCCTTTGCACAGCCTAGACTGCGCTCCTTGGGGCTGTGTCCTTCTCAGCCTCCAAGTCACAGCTGAAATGTCACCTCTCCTAAGAGGCCTTCTCTGACCACCCAATCTGAAGTGGACCCCACACCCCACACCCCCACCCAGTCCCCCTTGATTCCATGTTCCTGTTTCATACCCCAGGAGGTCCTCGGTACCTTTGTGCTGTGGGAATGAGACCTGCTGAGATCTTTTGCTGCCCTGGTCATTTCTCAGTCATCTCCATTTTTCAGATGTGGACGGGAGACCAGGGATTCCTTGAGTGTATGATAGAGCAAAGAATCTTCCAGAACCACACCCAGGGAAAAGGTTTGCAGGAAGGGAGGCCTCAAGGCCACAGGAAGATGGACATCCAGGCTCCTGCTCGCACATTTCAGGGAGCATTTTCCTAAAATTTCTGTTGCCTCTAGACATGTGAGCTGGGTTATGTGGGACCCAGAATTCAATTAGGCCTGAACAAGCAGACTGGAAAGATCCAGATAAACAAAACTGGAGGCAGTAATCGAAGCTGATGCGTAGGTAGGGCCTGGGAGGGCCCAGGCTCCTTGAGCACAAAGCTCTTCCATGGAAACTTCCTTCTTGCCAGCCCCAGACGCTGGCTGCTTGGAAGGGCAGCCACCTGCTGCACCCTTCGCTGGCCGGGGTTTCTGGGTGGACGGCACACGGGTCACCACGTCCCAGCCAGTGCGCGCCCCTGCGATCGACCCCCTGTGATGGAATGGCAGTGGGGCTACGCTGGTGCTTCTGCCTCCAGCCAGAGCTGGGCGAGGGACTCCACTCCTTTGGGGCTCTGTTTCTCCATCTCTAAGGGGATGGGTGCAGGGCTTCCCCAGTCGCCAGAACAGAGGCTTCCCTGAGTCCTGGGGAGCAACCATGCCCTGGCCTGGCTGGGCACTGATGTGGGGGAGGCAGGGGAAGGCCGGGGCAGGGCTCCCTGGTGGCTTGGAGGGGAACATGCGTTCTTGTCTGGCCACCTGCCCCTAGCCGCACCTGGAACCCCCTGTCTGCTGCTGTGCCCATCTGGGAATGCCCTGGTTAGCCTTCCCCAGCCAGCCCTTCTGGATACACTCCTGACTTCCTTCCCCGCATTAAAACATCTGTGCCTGGAGCACAGCAGACTCTGCCTTACAGGTAAGAATTGCCTGTAACAACCCCACGGCCAGTTACTGACACTGGCCGTCATCTAGCAGCCAGCCCAGGAGACACACGCAGACCCTGCTGTTAGAAAGGGCAGTGCCAGGATGCCCACCCATGTCACACGCCCGAGCTTTTGCTCTTTGCCCCACTACTTCTTACTTCTTCCTTTCTTTTCTGGAAGCATCCAGGAGGCTTGAGAGGAACATTTCTTTCTGCCTTCCTTCCCCTCGTCCTGCTTCCATTCGTCCAGGAGCCAGTCCCCCCATCCCTCCCTCTCCCCACCTTCCCTCCTTCCCCCTCCCTCTCCCCCTCCCTCCCTCCCTTCCTTCTTCTAGTGACTAGATAACACCCTCAGCTGACATTTATTGCTAGCTCCCCACACTTGGCAGAAGCGCCAGCCCGGGCCTGCCCAGCCTCTCCTCCAGGCCGAGGAGCACAAGACACCTCGGCAGCCGCCTCTTGCCCGATGCCTGGCAGACAGCACTTTCCCCACACAGTTCTTAAATCTACGAATTAAGCAATCAACAAATGAAGGCACCTGTGAGGAAGGACCCTGGGCGGCGGGAGCAGGGGTGGGTGCTGAGCTGAACCCTTCTTGCAAGCCCGTGGGCCCGGAGCGTGTTTATTCTGGCGTCTGGTGAATAGACCTGCTCTGGCAAAGACGCCGCCTTCCCTGCTTCCTTGGGGGAGGGCACCTTGTCTTTTTTAAGTCGGTCCGTTGTGTCGATAATGCCTGTTCTTTCCACGGGGCCATTTTCCAAGGTAAATATTTGTGTTGTTTTAAAAACTGACAATATATCACTGTGGGAACTTGAGGGGACAGAAACATTTTTTTTTTTCTTTTTAAGAAGGGGGTAGGTGGGAGGCAGAGGTGGAAAGGTTTTCTCACTTTTCCTCTATTTCTTTAACAAGAGTCTTCATTGGGCTGGCTTGGCCTCCTGCACATCCAAACCGACGAAACTCTATTAATTACGTCCAGTGCTGTGCCCCCTTTCTACCCTCTGAGCATTATTCAGTAACCTGTCATTTCCTAGAAAAGGAAGAGAGGGACAAAGGGAAGGGTGATGGGAGCTTCCTGCAGCAGAGACCCCAGTGCTCTTGGGAGGAAGGTTTAAAACATGCAGCCAGGAAAGAAAGGGGAAGAATCCCTCTTGGAGTGAAACCCACTCCGTGCTTGCTGGGGACCCACCTGTCCCTGCAGAAGGGGGTGTGGGCTGACTTTAGCTGAAAAGAACAAAGTGAAATAAGGCCTGGGCTTCAGGTACTCAGGAGCCCGATGGACTCATCCCCCAAGCCGTGGCCACCGCCACCACCTCATGCCAACTATGCCACGTGACATCAGGGTCCCCAAATCAGACGCCGTGCCCCGGACGTGCTTCTCTCGGGCAGACGAGGAGGAGTGGGAGGAGCGGCTGCAGACAGCCCCCAGCCCTGACATGCCGGGCACTGGTTTTTCTCAGAGTCCCTGGATGAGGCGGGCGAGGTGGGGGGCCCAGGCCGAGGCCCAGCCCTGTCCTCCTGCTCACTGCAGCCTGAGGCTGCGTCAGCACCCCCACCAGAAATCTCCAGTGCACGAGGTGCTTGTCAGTGTTTCTGCTCATGAGATGGTCTGTTTGGGGTCTAGACATGGAGCTGAGCAGAAGCAGCAGGAAGGGACCCCGAGGCTCAGCCCCAGCCCACCCGGGCCACATTTGGCTGCCTTCTCCAGGGAGGCCTCCCTGACTGACACTGCGCCCTTCCAGTACTTGCTGTGGCCAGCCCAGGAGGAAGCCCTTATCCCTTCTGCCTGCCTCTTGTCCTCCCCAGGAAGCCAGGGGTCCAGCAGAGACCCTGGAAGACAAGCCCTATGCCCTCCTGGAGCTCATAGTCGGGTGGGGAGAGAGTCAGGGAACCAGCCTCTCCAAGGCGCTCCGTGCTGTGAATGCAAGTATGGCATGCCTTGGGGGTCAAAGAACAGGGGCATCTAAAGTAGTCTGGGGGTCAGGGTAGGCCTCTCTGTGAGGCCAGAGGAAGGCTGAGCAGGGTGAGCTAGGCAAGGAAGGGGAGGGGTCTTCAGCAGAGAACAGTGTGTGTGGAAGGACGCGGCACTGGAGTGGGGAGGAGACAGTGGGCCTGGCCTCTGGGAGGGGCTGGACAGCCCAGGAGGACTTGCCCTGCCTGCCACCCTGATGCGGAAGGGGCCTTGGGGAGATCGCTGGGGCCCCCAGAGTCCCCCACATTCATAAACACACGCTGGGGTATCTTAGGGCTCCAGAGCTGCTGGGGCTCGGGGCTGGGCAGGGAGCTCCCACCCCAGGCAGCAGCGTCCTGACTGCCTGGCTCCGAGGAGCTTCATTTCATTTTAGGGCTGAGAAACGTTCCATTCTGTCTATAGCTCACACTTTTTAATCCATTCATCAATTGATGAGCATGGGAGTTGTTTTCATTTTGGGGCCGTTATGAGTAATGCTGTGCTGAATCTTAGGGCAGGAGCGTCCGTGTGGGCATATGTCCTCAGTTCTCTGGTTCAGGTAGTGATTCTACCTGGGAGCAGAATCACTGGGTCATATGGCAACTCTATGTATAACTGAGTAACTGCCAGACTCTTTCCCAAAGTGACTGCACCATTTTACATTCCCACCAGCAACATATGCGGTCCCAGGTCCTCCACAGCCTTGCCAACACCTGCTGTCTTTGATTCTGGCCATCCCAGAGCGTGTGACGCGGTGTCTCATTGTGGACTTGATTTGCATTTATCCTTCGCCTTCAAGGAGCTGCTTCCCCCTCTACCCAATGAAGGAAGCCGTCTTCCTTCCCCGGCTCCTCCCCTGCCCCCTTCCCCAACATGGGCTTTGCTTCTCTCACGGTGGCAAGATCCCTACCGAGGGGCACTTTCGAGATTTGAACGAATTGAACGTCCAGGGACATGAGACTGTGTCTCCTCTTCACTGGTCAATCGTCAGGCGACAGGTCCTTGAGGAGCATCTCTGGTAGATCTGTCTCGGGGGCTGGGGGATGCAGGTGAGCACTGGGAAGGGGTCCTTGTCCTCACAGAGCATGCCGGAACCACCAGAGCTCGACGACGGCGTGAGCATGTCCCGGGAGGAGCCGAAAGACTCCCCGGAGCCCGAGTCCTTTGGCGAGGGGTCCCGAGGGATGAGAGGAATTTCGTGGGAAGAGGCGGAGGCATAGGCGGCGCCGTGCTTTCCCCTCCCTTTATTTAATAAATGTTTCTGCACCCCTGACTGGGTGGTAGGTGGGGCCGGGCTGAGTTGGTGAGGTCCCTTCGGCAGCGGAGCAGTCCCTAAATTGCAGAACAGCTTGTGTTTGCGGTGACGCCCCGCTAACCACCGGGACGAGCGCACGCGGGCACTTGGGGCCACTTGGCGCACTCAGCAGCCACCCGCGCCTTTGTCACTCTTGAGCCCGATGGCCCGTCCGGGTAGTTTCTAATTACTCCTGCATGTCATGCGGATGGAAAACTCCTCCTTCGGGCTCAGCCTGTCCGAGCAGCCCCAGGTTCTGGAATATGTTACGATCCTGATGGTTTCCATCTTGCTCACATAAGCTTTTCGGCCGTTCTGTGCTGGGAAGCCCCTCCTCGGTGTTTGATTTTTACCTGATGGGGATTCCAGGCGCCTCCCACTGCAATTATTTTGTTCAGGGTCTCAATCCTGCCCCCAAACTTAGGGCTGGAGCCTGTAGGTGTGGGAGACAGTCCCTGCCCCTGGGGGACTCAGGGGCTCAGGCTCGGCCTGTCTCCCCAGTTGAGGTCACCATTTGGGCTCCTGCCAAGTGCCTGAAGCTTTGCACTGTTACTGTACTAACCGCAGGACGGTCCCCCGCCTCGGCCCCGTCATCTGCCCACTGTCTTTCAGGCTTTTGCTAATGATTTATATATTTTCTGGACTTTCTGCATTTCCCATTTCTGTTAGGACTTTCTCAATTAAAAAAAACGGGTTTATTTTGTGTCAGGGATGCAAGGAGGGTTTTTTTCCTCTTCCACTTAACCTGCAACTGCTGTGTTTTTGAAAGGGAAGAAGCACATGGCACCCTGACCCAGTCAGCAGAGGAGACAGTCCAGCAGGGATATGAGAACGCAGGGGCGTCGCAAGGGGCCTTCGGCCGCACAGCCTTGGAAGGAGAAAGGGGTGGACCAGAATCGCCAATTATATTTCAGGATCTATCCAAGCTTCGCAATGTTGGCTGCATAACCTGAGACGATTTAGAGCTGAGGCCCGTGGCGGCCAGAGTGTTTGGACGACGTTGCACACAGGCACCGGCACGGTCAGCCTGCCCAGGGGCCGCTGGGCAGGGCGCTGGCTCCTTTCCTGCGTGGGTCTCGCAGGGAGGGTCAGACACACGGCCGGTGGTCCCGCGGTCCCCGTGCAGCGAGACAGCACTGGGCTAGGGTGCTGCCCCGTTGCTTGTAATCTGGACGGGCTGATGACACTCTTCATCAACATCTGCAGAGCTCCTGCCTCTCGCCGGGGCCACACTGGACTGCGGGCTCACAGTTAGTGGAGGAAACACGAAATCACGGAATCACACACACGAATATGTAGTTCCAAGTGTGCAGGTGCCGTGAAGGAAAAGAAAAGAGTGCAAGAGGAGAGAATGGAGAGAATGGCAAGGTCCATACATTTTGAACAGGAGAGTGGGAGCCGACCTTGCTAAAAATCAACATTGCCACTGGGACCTAACGATGAGTTAGGATCATCATTTTTGAGCTCTTAATAGGCTGCGTGGTAAGCACTTTATCCAACCCTACTGTTACCCCCGTTTTGCAGATAAGGCAACTGAGGCACAGAGAGTCTCAGCAACTTGCCCATGGCCCCTGGCTGGTGGGAGGCAGAGACAGGAGAGTAGAGGAGTTTGGCATTTTCTCAAGCGGGACCCATGCTTGAGTTGCTGCTTTTCATCTTGGGAAACAAAGGCACGGAGATGCCGGTGTGTTACCCTGATAATGGCCAATGTCAGGGACTTGAACTTGAGACAGACACCAAACCTTGGGGCCCCTCAGATTGCAGCCTCCAGGGCCTCCCCCCTAACCCTGAGACACCCACACCACTGCGGAGATGAGGTCGGAGTGGACACAAAGCCCTGTTTTCCCGGCTGGTCTCTGGCGAGGGGCCCCACGTCCTGCAGGATTTCCCAGTGCTGGACCCCCCTCAGGCTCCAACTTCGCAGGAGACGCCGTGATGCCTGTGCTCCCAAACTGCCCTGGATGGCCATGGAGCCCATGTGGCACATGTGCATGTGTCTCCTTGGTTGGGGACAAATGCGATAGATCAGAGCAGATGCCCCCAAGCAAATGGGCATGCCTCAGACCCTGGGCCCAGGCCAGGAGCCACAGAGAAATGAGCATTCCGGGGCAGGAGGGTCTGGGGAGAGGCCCCCTGCAGGAGGGACTGTGCGGGGTGCACGGGTACCAGCGTGTATCAGTCGCAAGATTAGATAAGAGCCATGGACCTGGGAAGGAGCTACACAGGCAGCTGCTGCCTGCATCTGGAGCCTTCCATCAGCTTCTCTCAGTGAAGACATGTGGTGGGTTTGGGTGTCTGCTTTGTGGATGCTTTCCTTTCACCCCAGCTCGCCACCCAGATATTAGATTGGTGGGAGCACAATAATAGCGATGTGGTGACAGCTCAATTTTCTTTCCTTCTGGAAAGGCTCTCACATCTACTGTCATCCTAACACCTTCTTCCCTGGAGCCCCCCTCTATGCCCTCCACACTTCCCTTTCCAGCTTCCTTAAACTTTTCTGAAAATGCAAAGGCACAAAGGCGAGCCTAAGTAATAGCAGGCCCCCCAGCCCTCAGCACAGCGTAAACACTGCATTGCTCTAACAGGGCCCTGGAGGCTTGACAAGAAGGTAAAACCTGAGAGCCCCACAGACAGTCCAGGTGAAAGGCAGTGCAGCCCGAAGCCCGCCAGCTCCAGCCTCGGCCCCAGGCGGGCCTAAATCACGATTCTGCCGAAACTCCTGGGCTCAGTTTGTTTCCTGTCACCCATCTGGAAAATGGGCCCACCAGTGCTTCTCTGCTTTAACTCGAAGCTCAGGGAGTGGCTTCCTAACCCCTATATCCAAGGCCGTTCTGAGAAAACTTCTTGGAGTCAGAGTTGGGTTGAGTTGGCTTTGGGGTTGGGTTTGGAGTGAAGTTAGCTTTAGGTTAGGATTTATTTTAGTTCCACACGATGGGCTGGCTTTACAACAGGAACTCATTGGCTCACGGTCTCAGAGGCTGGAAGACTGGCTCCCTCCCAGGGTTGGCATCTTCTGGCTGGCAGCAATGTCGGGGTTCCTTGGCTTTTCTGTTGCATGGCAGTGCACATGGCAGTGTCTTCTCCTTTCTCTTCTGGGTTCTGTTGACTTCTAGCTTTTGCCTGCTCCCTGTGGCTTCTCTTTCTGTGTCCGATTTCCTTTGTTTCTAAGGACTTCAGCCATATTGGATTAAGCCCACCCTCTTCATTTTGGGCCCACCTTAGCTAATAATGACATCAAAGGTCCTATTTGCAAAGGGGTTCTCACCCACAGGGGGTGGGGCCTGAACATGCCTTTTGTGGGGAGCATGGCTCAATCTCCACCAGGATTCCAGTTCAGCTTAGAATTGGGCTGAGTTGGAGTGTATTAGGTTTAGTGCTGAGGTATGATGTAGGGTTAAGGTTGAACCAGGCTGGTTTAGGTTTGAGTTTAGGTGGCAGTTAGTTAAGTTCAGGGTTAAGATTACAGTTCAGATTAGAATTGGGTTGGGTTGGGTTGGGTTTAGACAGGATCAAGGTTGAGCTGGGTTGGGTTTAGAGCTGGGGTTAAAGATGAGGTTGAGGCTAGGTTGGGTTGGGTTCGGTTGACTTGTAGGTGGCGTTACAGTTAGGTTTCCAGTTAGATTGAAGTCAAGGTCAATGTTAGTTTAGGGTTCAGATTGGAGCTGGGGTTAGTCTTAGGGAAAAAATACCTGTTTCCAGCTTTCCCTTCCACTGTCTCCTTCTTGGGCTGGGATGGACTTTCCATTCTGGCCATGACATTCACAGACCCTTTTGTCAAGTGGGTTTGAAGAATTTAGTTGTGAGGTGTGGTCCTATAACAAAGCAACCCCTGTGGCAGAGTTCACCTGGAGAGCTAGATGCAGGGGTGTTCCAAGAAGGGAAGGGCAGAGCTCACTAGGCTATCTTTGGAGCCGACGGGCTGCTTTGGCTTGTCTGGGGGACCAAGGCAAGCAGACTTGCACCTCACTGACTATAATAAAAGGGCAAGGCATTCAGTCTACCACCAAACCAGTTTTCACCTGTGTGCTCCTGGTCTGAGTTGTCAACCTTTCTCTTGCTACGTTAGTCAGCAGTCCCTCCGTATGGTTCTTGATTGCATTCACCCATCTCCATCTTCACAACTACTACCTAGATATAACCATCATTGTCTCCCAACTACCCCAAAGCCTTCCATCATGAACCTCAGCTTCCAGTCTTCCACCATCCAAACATGCAGCCTCAGCAAGGCCGCTGGAAGATGATGCTGATTGTGTCTCTCCCAGTTAACATCTCTGCAGGGCACTCGGCTCTCCACCCGTGCAGACCTCGCCAGCCCCACCATTCTCTCCTCTCATTTAAATCCTACCCTCTGCATCTTGCGCTCCAACCATGCTGACCTCCTTCTCCTCCCCAAATGCGCTTTGGCATGCATCTTGCAAACTTGCCCTCCTTCCCTAGGGCCTTGCTAGGAGGATTTCATTTGGATGGTTGGACCCAGTCTTGCAAACTCCTCCTGAATCTTTTGATAAAGAGACCTACAAATAGAACTGGGCTGTGCCAGGAACTTCCCAGAGGCCCTGGCTGGGAAGCAGGTCTGACACTGCTGTGGTAGCAGAACAATGGCCCCTAATGATGCCCATGCCCTAAGCCCCAGAACCTGTGACTATGTTACCTTACACAGCAAAAGGGACTTTGTAGATGTGATTAAGTTACAGACCTTGAGATGGGAAGATGATCCTGATGATCTGGGTGGACCTGATTGTCACAAGGGTCCTTATAAGAGGAAGGCAGGGGGGCAGTCAGAGTTAGAAAGAGAGATCTGAAGATGGTCTGCTGCTGGCGTTGAAGATGGAGGAGGGGGCCATAGACCAAGGAATGTGGGCAGCTTCTAGAAATGGGAAAAGGCAAGAAAATGGTTCTCCCCTTGAGCCTCTAGAAAGGAACACAGCCTTGCTGACACCTTGATTTTAGCCCAATGAGACTCATTTCAGACTTCTGACCTCCAGAACTATAAAATAAGTTTGTGTTGTTTTAAGCCACTAAGTTTGTGTTAATTTTTTATGGCAGCAACAGGAAACTAATACAACTGGCTTGGAGTTAACAGTACTGGATCTGAGTCCCAGCTCCAGCAGTTAATAGCTGTGTGAACTTGAGCAGATATCTTTCTCTCTAGACTCAGTCTCCTCATTTATAAAGTGGGGATAATTGTATCTACCTGATGGGATGTTTCATTCATTCAACTCGTATTTGTTGAGCACCTGATAGGAGCAGGCGCTGCTGTGTAGATTAAATGAGACAATTCTGTGAAAGGCTCGGTCCCACATCTGATGTGCAGGAGGAACTCAGTCCCAGGTCCCGAATGGCATGCTGGTCCCTGGCCACCACCTGCTGCAGACCCTGTGGGAGGTCTGCTCCCCTGCTCTTGCTATGGTGGGGGGAGGGCTTCTGTGGGACCCTGAGCCTTGGGGGGAGGGGCCGCAGCATCTCTGGAACATATGGGTGCTCCATCTCGGGGGGTATGTGCCAGGAGCCAGCTCTCTCCAAGACTCTGGAAGGCAGCCCTCTCGCCACCAGGGGGTCAAGAAGGCCAACAGGGGTCAGTGGGCAAAGGTGGGCATGTTGGGAGGCCAAGAACGGCAGAAACTCTGACCAAAGGAAAGGGTTCCTTGTGGTCTCTAAGTTCAGCAACTTTTCTCCCCTCCCCTCCCTCCCCTCCCCTCCCCCCGCCCCCCCCCCCAGCCCCCTCTCTGTCTTTCTTCTGTCTTGCACGCGTGTGAGTGTGCATGCATGCTGTTCTCTTTAGAAAGTCCACCGACTAAACTTGGCCCACTTCCTGGCTGTCCCAGGGACATTCCCACCCCAGCCCTTTACAAACAAGATCAATCCCAATAAACAACGAGCCCATTGGACAGGCCATCGCACGGGGTAGATTTGGGGCTCTGAAATCTCCCTGCTGGGGGCCTCTCTTCCTTTTGGGGTCCCTCTTCCCACTTCCTTCCCTGGCCGCATGGAGGCCAGATGGGCGGTCCTTGGGCGGGAACCCTGCAGGAAGCCTTTGTCATGCCTTCTGGTTTCATGAGGTGGTCTTGGACTGCTGACTAGACCTACGAAGTTGGAGCCCAAGAACGCGAAGCCTGGGCCCGTGAGGGTCCAGGGCCGTGTGCGGTTTCATCCTCTTGGCCCAGACACACCGTGGTGAACGCTGCTGTTTCCGAAAATCTGGGGAACTCTGGGCTCGAGCTGACTCAGCATGGAGCTTTCAGCAGCCACAAAGACCACACCTGACTAGACCCCAGCCCCCCACCCACCGAGGTGTGCTCGCCACCTCTTCTCCAGAGGCCCACCCACCACTGTCAGAATCCATCTGGAGAATTCATCGCTCACCAAGGAACTAACAGTCTCCCCTCAAACCTTCTCGCTGGCCCCTTTTCTCAATGAGCCACTGTCCACCCAGTTGCACACGTTCAAACGTGCAGCATGAGCTTCCCCACCCCTCCCCGTCACCTCCACAGCCAACCCACCGCCTCACCTGGCCAGGCCTGGCCCTTCATGCCATGGCGGTGCTGGCTCCTCCCTCACCCCCTGCCCCACCCCCAGACCACTGCCCCCCACCCCGAGGCTCCCCCTTGCCCTCCTCGGTGCTCTCCCAAGTCTACTGCTTGCCCCTGCCAAGCATCTCCCCAACTCAAACCCATCTGTGGGTCCTTGGTGCCGTCACAGTGGATTCCAGATTCCCCTTCTTGGCCAACAAGGCCCCTGAATTTGGCCCTTGCTAACCTCCCCACCAAATCTTTCGCCACGCCCCCATTGCCTCTAGGCCCTGCACTGCTGGGATGAAGCCTAACCTTAACCTCGGGGCTCCCCACGTGCTGCTACTCAGAACTAGAACACACTTCCCTTGGCCTGCGCCCCAAGCCCTGTGCCCGCCGGCCCGCCTCCTGGGTGCTGCTGCCCACCTCGCCTCCTCTGGGAAATCTTTGCTCGTCAGGGGAGGCAACCATCTCTGAGCCTTAACAGGCTCAGTCCCAGCCTCCGATCCTCCGGGGTGTGACCGCCAGCTCACTCTCGGTGCCCCGGCTGGCCTGGACGCGCTGTGTAGGCCACTGCCATATCGCCAAGCATCTGGCACAATGGCGGATGCCTAACAAACATTTGAATGAATGAATGAGTGAATGAATGCATTTGTCTCCGTCACAGAACTCTGTCTTCTCACTAATGTAGACTTTTGTAAATAACCCCTGAAATAAAGGCCCCCGCCCCAGTGGGTTGAATTGTGTACTCCCAAAACATGGGGCCCAGAACCTCAGAATTTGAAATAAGGGCCTTTGCTGATGCCGTTAAGTGAAAGATCTTGAAACGAACTCAGCCTGCTTTAGGGTGGGCCCTAAATCCAATGATTTGGAAAGAGATGAAAGAGGAGGAGACCACAGACCCAGAGGAGAAGGCCACGTGAAAACGGGGTGGTGGGAGTGATGCGTCCCCAGGGCTCTCTAGCAGGGCCAGCAGCTCACCGGAGGAGAGACTGGAGGCTCCGTCACAGCCTCCAGCAGGAACCAACCCCTTGGTGGCAGGCTTCTGGCCTCGGGAAGGTCAGTTTCCATTGCTTTGCAGCCCCCCAGTTTGGGTCCTCTGTTATGGTGGCCCCAAGACTTGAAGACACCCCTAATGGTAGCACTCCCCCAGTCACAAGGAGTCCCCTCAAACCCCAGAACCCCAATCGCTCATCCCACCTGGAAATGCACCCACAGGAGATCCAGTCTCCCCTGTGTCCCCAAAGCCTCCACTCGTGGACCCAGCCCGTCTTCCCCTCCCAGCTGCCGTTTGTCCACCCTGGGTGGTCCCCTGGAAAGCAGCCCCCCCGCCCCCCTCCTGTGCTGGAGAAGATGAACAGCTTGGCTTCTGGCAGTAACAGTGCCTCGGCTCTCCTCTGGAGCTACACTGCCCCAATTTTTAACCGGTGTGTTCTGGGTGGGGCCGCAATACAAAGCTGATGGATCAGAATCTTCCATTCTGGGCCACCATGGTTGACTTAGAGATGGCACCTGGCCCGGTGGGTCAGGAAATGCTGTCATGGGGCTTTGGATGCAGCTGATGGAAAAAAGCCTTTCCAGTGGGATGGCTGATGTGAGAGACTGGACCTCTATGCAAGGAGAGCCACCCGGGAATGAAACCAACACAGAGGAAACTGGGGCTCAGGGTGAGCAAGGAGCAGAGCCCTGATTGTCTCTTCAGTGTCCCTGGAGCTCACCGTGCCTGAATCCCAACCTATCATCCTCAATATGCATTTACCCGGGACAAAAAAGATCCATGTTTTCCCCTGAGCCTCATTGAATTGGGTTTCTGTTGTCGGCAACCAAAAGACCCTCAGGGGCAGGGGGAGGAGACATAAAAAAAGAAGACATTCTGTACCACCACCCAGAGATATGCTGAAAAATAGGGACACCTGGGTCTTTGCTGGATGTCTCTGGCCCTGGAGTCCCCAATGACCACTCTCCCACTCTCTTTGCAGGAATAACGCTAGAAAGCAAGGCTGTCTTGGCCGGGGGCTCTTCGTCTGTAGTCCAACATCCAAATAGCTTCCCAAAATCCCAGTGCTGTGCCTCTCAGCTCCTACCCCACCCGGTTCCCAGCTCCGCTGCAGCCCTTGACCGGCCGGCTCGGCTTCCAGACTGAAGGGAGACCGAGTGCAGACCGAGGCCTCGGTGGGTGCTTGTCTGAGGAATGATCACAACCCCTGGCCACACCAGCCTGACTGCGCCAGAGGGAGCCAGGCACCCCTCCAGGCACTTTGCACTAGTCTAACCCTGTGGAACGGGCGTTAAGTGCAGGCGAAGAGACAAGGTACTTGTCCATGGTGGCACAGCTGGGATATGGGGGAGCTGGGGGAGGAACCCAGTTACAAAGCCCACATTCTTAACCAGAAGGAAGAAAGGAATGCAGGAGGAAGGATGGAAGGAGGGGGGAAGGAGGGGAGAGGGAGAGAAGCAGGAGAGAGGGAGGGAGGAGGGAGAGGAGGAGGGAGGAGGGAGGGAAAAGAGCACACTCACACTCCACTGAGCACAGGCATTAAGGAGTAGAGTGCGCGTTCCAGAAGACCCCGCGCAGGTAGAGCCAGGTATGCCTCAGACCTTCAGCATCGCTCCTCACTCATTTCCCTTCCAGTCCTCCCCAGGTAACGCTGCCCGGGAGCGGGAGGTCTGCCCTGGCCTTTGGGGTCCTTGGAACACCTGCCGCTCGGGCTCTGCCGATGAGCCTGTGGCGAGGGTGGGAGGAGAGGAGGACACCGTGTCCACGTGCTGCCACAGCTCTTCAGCCAGCACGGGGAGGGGAGGGGCCAGGTGAGGCTGCACCTGCCCCGGCAGCCCCGGCCCCTGGTGACCTGCTGGTGTTCTCACGGTGACACTCCGTGGCCTGTGCTCACATCTGCCTAGTTTGTGCTGGATCCCCAGGGCTGTGTCCGTGTGTGTGAGAGCACACGTATCAGCGTGCATGTGTCTGGGCGAGTGTGTATATGTGAACATGAGCCTGTACATATGAGTGTGACGTGTGTGTACGTTTGTGTGATTGTAGGTATGTTTGTGTGTGGGCATGCATGGGTATGTGTGTATGGGTGTGAGTGTGAACAGGAGTGTGTATGCACGTGTGTGTGAGTGTGTGTGTGAACACGAGTGTGTATGTGCAAGTGCATGGTGTGGCTGCACGGGGGTGTGTGTCCCGACGCAGGCTCATCGGTGTGCGGCTGGCGTCCGAGCCTAGCCAGGATGACTCACCCCGTTCCCGAGTGAGTCACTGCCGGGCTGCAGACGCGGGGGCTGCGCTTGGCACAAGTCCCCAGGCGGCCTCCCGGCCTCAGCCCCGGGGCCCACGCCGACCGCCCCCACCGCCCCAGGGGGCTGTGGCATAGGGAAATGCCCCTTCTCGAGGTGCCACGCCCCGGCCAGGCCAGGGGTCACAGGCCTGAGCCTTCGGGCCGGCCCTCCTGGGAAGTCCGGGGGGGAGTGAGCTGGCCCCCACCATCTCCGATCCACATTTGTGGGACCCCCCCCTGCGTGTGGGCTACAGGGACGTGGTCCCTCGTGAAGCTGACAGCCCAGTGAGGGTCGGACAAACACACAGGCAGACAGACAGGTAAACAAGCAGACAGGTTGGTGGCAGGGGCGGCCTGGCGTTTTTCCATCGCTCTTTGCACCCGCTGAGTCACAGTCCACGTCTCTTTGCTCACGGCTAGGGCCATGCCAGCCTCCACGTCGAGGACCTGGCGTGCGTGTGCGTGTATGTGAGCGTGTGGCAGGCATGCAGGCTGGGTGGACGCGTGCAGAGGACCTGTACAGGAAGTAGAATGCATTGTGCAGAAGGCATGGCTGCGAGAGCTATGGGAGAGACGGTGTCCGGGAAGGGGACACTGATGCAGGAAGAGTTGGGAAAAGCACCTGACCAGAGGGAAGGGCTGTGCCAAGGCCCTGGGGTGGAACTTGCTGGGCGGATTCAAGGAAGGCCAGGGGGCAGCGAGCAGGGGAGGGTGGCGGACGTGGGGGCTGCAAACAGGTGGACAGGGCTCCGCTGGCGGTGATGGGACAGTGGCCAGAGGGCCTATCCACTGTGACAACTTCCTGCCAGGGGCTTGCATCCTTCAGTGGAAACTGGACACACTTCCAGCTGGCCCCGATGAAGGCCAGTGGGAGAGGTGGGGGGCAGGGGAGACCAGATCCATTTGGAGGAACCAAGACGGCACTGGGGGAAGTGGCATTGGAGTGGGCTGGACAAAAGAAAGGGTGAGGGGCCCAGGCGTGTGGCAGAGATACCCAGGGGAGAGAAAGGCTCTTTAGCAAGAGACAAAGAAGTGAGGTGGGTAAGAGAAGGCAGACCTGGGTTCACGTCTTGGCTCACTGGCTGACTGGCTGTGTGGCCTTAGGCAAGCTCATCTGCCTCTCTGATCCTATGTCCTGACACAGGAAAAGCCTACCTTGTAAAGGTGAGACACCGGCCTGGCACCACTCAGTGTGTGGCCCCAGCCTCTTTACGGACTTGCCAGAAAGGGGGAGTGGGGGGAGGTCGATGAACATGTAGAAAAATCTGGAAAGGAAATGTGGTGGGTTCAATCATGTCCCCAAAAGATATGCTGAAGGCCCAACTCCCAGACCTCAGAGTGTGGCCTTATTTGGAAATAGGGTCGTTGTGATGTGAGTAGTTAGGATGGGGTCGGGTTGGCTTTTAATCCAGTCTGACTGGGGCCCTTCTAAGAAGGGGAGAGGAGACAGACCCCAGGGAGGCCGCCGTGTGACCATGCATCTACCAGCTGAGGACGAGGCCAGGAAGGACCACCCACCTCAGGTTCCAGAGGGAGCACGGCCTGCCACCGTCCTCACTTTGGACATCCAGCCTTCAGAACTGTGGGACAGCACGTTCTCTTTGTTTTAAGCCACCAGTTTGTGGCACATTATCATGGCAGCCCCGAGAAGCTAATGCGGGTAATACTAAGAATTCACGCTAACCGAGCACTCACTATGTGCTGAGCATAGTGGGACAGCCACGCGTGGCCTATCATTCCATCCTCATGATAAAGTCTGCGGAGGAAGCATCTGCCTCCATGGTGACCGCTGGACATAAGGAGAAACCGGCGCGGGGTGGGGGAGGAAAGCGGCTGCCAGCAGTGCCCGTGGGGCTGGCGCTGCCGTCCCCGGAGCCTGCCCTGCCCGCCGTGTTTCCTGCCCCCACATCAAGGGGCTTTGGAGACCAGACTGGGGGGGGTGGACTCTCCAGTGGGATGGAAGGAAGGGACGGGCAGTTGCTGGAAGTGTTCTGGGCTGGGCAAGGCGCTGTCTCCATACTGGGGGCCAGTGGGGCCGAGGACCTCAGGGGCCGTTTTTGTTCCAGTTTCTGGGAATTTCTCACCAGCCTGGTTGCTGGCGAGCATCTTGCCCCCGCCTTGGATGGCACCCCCTTGGACTTCCTTCCAGCCTGATGGCCTGAGACACTGTGTGCAAGGGGGTCTCGCGGGATATTGTTTTCCTCCGGCAGCTCAAACAACTGATGAACTCACTGGTTGGTGACACGCTCTCCGCGAGGCAATTCCCAGGAGAGTGGCCTTCCCAGTGGCAGCGGCACATTCAGCGCGAGACTGCCTTCCTTGGGGACCATCAACATGTGGAACTTATTTTTAATTTAAAAGAAAAACAGACCCCCCCCCCCGCCTCTGCCTCCCACCAGCGCTCCTGACTGTTTCGTAAACACAAGGCTGTCGCTACCTCTGGGGCCAGCCTGGAGATTCTCCTACCTCCCTTCCCCGCCACCTTGGCCTGGCCAGACTGCCCCGTGCTTTGGGGCCAGGTCAAGGTCCTGGCTGGACCCACAGAGCCCCCACGGGCCTCCCTGACCCTTCCCAGTCTCCCCCTCCCTGCCCCCCAGCCCCCTGACTTCTAGCCCTGGATTCCCCGGGGCAAGCGGATCCACTTTGTTCCGTCCTGGAGCACCTCCCCGCTCCCTGACACCGGCAGGGGAGTTAGGAAAAGGAAAACGTGGCCTGCACCTTTAGGGGATCAGTCTACTGCCGAGGGGCCGACGGGGGCCCATGGGGGCCTGCCTGGGTGTTCTTGCCGTGACAACGCTGCCGCCACTGCCTGGGACTTGGTCAGCATCGTTTCATTTAACCCTCCTCGGAAGCCCATTTTCCAGGCGAGGAAGCCGAGGGGCTGAGGAACTTGCCCGAGGCCACATGGTGCCATCAGTACTTGGCGGTAATTCTGGCCCCAGAGCCTGGCTCCTGGCTCCTCCAGGGCCCCGCTCCCAGTGCGGTGGCCTCGCATGGCGGGGGTGCGGGGGGGGGGCGCACTTGCTCTGGTCACCTCACAGCAATGGTGAAGGTGGGTTTTTGCAGGTGTCATTTATTCACGAGGGATTCCAACCGGCCAGGTTGGGGGAGCGGGCAGAGAGGGCGCGGGAGGCCATCGCAGCAAATCCCGGGCCCGCCACCCTCCTTTCTGGGCCTCTCCCGGCTCTGGGATCCCCCCTCCCACCTCCCACCAGCGCTGCAATCCATCATCAGCCACCTGCCTTGTCACTACCACGGACAGCCAGAGCGGGGTCCCATTGGGCTGGGGTAGCTGCACCCTGGCACACGCAGTCCTGGGTTATTTGTGTTTTTGGGGAATGCTGGTCCCCTCACCGGAGTCTGCAGATGGCAGCATCTAACCCTTCCAGGTCGGAGTCCCCAACAGTCAGACAACCTTGCTCAGAGAGAAAAGAGCCTGCACCCCGTTGGAGAGAGTGACGCGACTCCCGAGAGAAAGGCGTGGGCACCCGGGAGCCAATTTATGGCGCTGGCTGGGATGAAATGGCTGCTTTCTTAATAGATGCCCCAGGGAACACAATCCAGAGTCCCCAGAGCTTCAAAGGAACTTCTCAGCTCGAGCCTCTTGAAATTTTGGGCAAAATCTAAACACTCATCAGTCTTAGCACTGCCATGAAAACGATGTGTTTTCGTAATACCGGTGGGACCCACTTGTCAAGGGACAGCCGCCCTGCTGCTTCCAGAGCTCAGCGCCAGCCTCCTCGCCCTTTCCCCACGGACGCAGACACTGGGAAAGCGGCGAGTTCAGGTGGGTGGCTGGTTCTGGAGAAGTTTAAAGAGCTGGAGGGGTGTTTCAGGGCCAGCACCGAGCTATTGCCACGCCTCATTTTCTCCAACGAGCTGGTTTCCGAAAGACTATCGCAAGTGGGCAACGTGAATAGCTGAATATCGGAACTACTCCTTAAAAAAAGGGAAAATATGAGACTGTCCCCCACACTCACCATCATGGCCCCCCAGACAATAGCATCCTCAGACGGCAGCCGCCGGGGGCCCTTTGAAAGGGCACAGCGGCCCCCCCGGTGTCTCTGCTCTGCCTGGCTTGGAGAAATGGCTCCCTCCTCTGAGTTCCTAAAACATTTATCATCCCGTCGATGCGCTGGGCAATTAATCACGGACTGCCTTGAATATCTCTTCTATTGTTGTATCGAACGGCTGTTTAACCCTTATCTGCGTTGCAGCTTTCGATGTCTTGTCTTTCTAACTAGACTGTGAGCCTCCAGAGGGCTGGGCAGACTCCTACCCCTCTGTGTCCCCTTGCCCACCGCCCTAACGTGCCTGGGGCTGTCACCAGCAGGGAGGGGGTTGTCTCCCCTTTAAGAACAGAGTGTGTAGCAAGGAGCACCTTAGCACAGAGCCACCTACCTAGTAAGTGCTCAGTAAAGGACATTACCATTATTATTAAGACTATTACTGTTCTGGTTACTCAAATATTTATCGAGCACATTCCGTGTGCCTGACACATGCCAGCTGCTTCAGAAGCTACTGGAAGCCATGGCCGTGAGTTTCCCTGAGGCCTTCTGGAATCTAGTGGTCAGGCCTCCATTTCCTCCTGGGGGAGAAGGTGACTTTCCTCCAAGGCCCTCGGCCAGGTGTCAAGGGCCCTTCAAAGCTGGGGGACGTCAGCTGTTTTCGTCTCAAGAGCTGTGTGTGACTTTTGAAGAGCAACTCGTCTCACTGGCCGAGGGACGGCGTGGAAAGCGCGGGGAGGGGGCGTGAGGCCAGACAGGCTCCAGGCGCTGGGCCAGGGACCATGTCGCCATCATTTTCAACCAAATGACTCTCCCTGGGCGCACTGGCCCGTCTGATGCAGCTGTACCTGTGCCAACTCCCTCACCTTGCTTTTCAAAGCTCCCTCGGGTTCCTGTGTGGGTGGGAGTGCCGGGAGGAACCTGGGAACCCGGGGTGGAGGGGCTGTTGCAGGCATCCAAGGGAAAGAGGACAGAGGTCTAGACCGAGAGGTAGGGGGGAGGGAGAAGCAGGAGCACCCTGAGGCCTTCCGTCCAGAGCTCCCCAAACCTGCCTTCCCTGCCCCTTCCTGACTTCCTCCACACATCTGCTTACAGGCCTTGCCCCCCATGATTTTCTTTTTGCTTACCACCCCCCCACACAAATGGGGGGCTCCATGAGGGCAGAGCCTCTGGCTGCACTATCTCTGCTGACCGAGCGCAGGAAGGAAAGGAGCCGACTGGCTGTCATGTCCCTTTCTTGGTTCAGTTCATGAGGCGTGAGCTGTCACATGCGTCCCACCTGGGCGCCTGCTTACAATAATCAGGACCTTGGAATGAGAGAAGAAGACTTATCTCCCAGGCTGTCTATTACTCCATGCAAATGCCGGCATTTCCAAGCGGGTCTCATTGCTGCCTGGCGTTTACGACTCTCCCGGGGTGCACTCTGCAGCCCACTTCCCAGCCAAAGCCTGTTTCAGGGGCAACTGAGACCAGCCTGGGGTCCGGCCACAGAGACCTACACCTCCCCAGTGGCCGCCAGCCCGTGGACAGTAGCGCCTCTGTCAGCCCTGTGAACCGAGCAGGACACTTTCCTAGGCCTGGTTTGCCTTTGCAGAAACAAAACGAGTTTTTAAAAAAACCACAGAAAACAAAGTTAAAATTCATTATTATTATTGTCATTATGGCCGAGGACTCCAAGGTCACCTTCCTGCCACCCAGCTCCAAAAGAAAAGAAGGCAAAGCAGGGCTGTCTGTGAAGCTGCGCTGGAGAACGAGGGGGCCCACGAGCCGACACCCACCGAGCCGGAACCTGGACGTCCTCAGGGTCAAAAGCAAACGGACGCCCTGGCTGCCAGAGTGGGCTTCTCCTCTGGGGCCTCAGGGCAGCCTTGGGGACCCCGGGCAGCACCAGAGCCAGCCCCTATCCCAGAGACCCGTGTAGGGGGTTGAGTGGCGTGCCCCCCAAATTCACATCCACCCGGAACCTCAGAATGTGATCTCATAGGGAAAGAGGGTCTTTGCCGATGTCACTAAGGATCTCAAGACGAGTCACGCTGCAGGAGGGTGGCCGCAGTCCAACGACAGGCGGCCTCATAAGAGGAGGAGGGGGCTTCGGGGGCACAGGCGGGTATAGGGGCGACGTGAGGCTGCCCGAGCCCAGGAGTGCCGGGGCCACCAGAGGCTGGACGAGGCCTCCACAACTGGGAAAGAACACGTTTCTGGGGTTTTGACACGCAGAGTTTGGGGTCCTTTGTTTCAGCAGCCCCGGAATGAATACAACCCAGAGGAGTCTGAACTTGAGCCGCGTTGGGCGATGGCTGCAGAAACTTAGGGTACTGGGGTCCGGGTTTGGGCACTGGCTGGGAGCTGCAAAGGAGGCGTGTGGGCAAAGGGGGCTGTGGAGGGCGACGTCCCAGGCTCTGTGGAGTGAGGGCAGCCAGGAGACCTGGCGAGAAAAGCTGTGGGCTGGGCTCCCGGCGCACGTGCCAAGCAGCTTCGCGCTTAGGTCCAGGGGCCCTGGAAGGGCTGCGGCCCTAAGTTTCCCCTTGGAGCATTAGCAGACTTTCGGGTGGTCCTCCTGGCCAATGGAGAGCCCCCAGCTCTGCAACCAACCACGGGGGTGAGCCCTTGACTCTGGGCCAGGCCCTCCCACCCAGCTCTGAGATGCTCCCTGGGGATCCTCTGAATGGACAGTGTCAGGCCCTATGAGGGCAGCGCAGCCCTGGGTTCGAGCCCCGCTCTCTTGCTTACTGACCGCCTCTCCTTGAACCAGTGGCTTCTGAGCCTCTCTCCCCCCCCCTCTACAAAATGATGGCATAACTTCTCTGGGCCTCAGTTTCCCCATCTGTAAAATGGGGCTAATCGTAGCACCTACGCACCAGGTTGTAGTGAGGACTAAAGAGGAAAGGCCTGTGAGCACTTGGCACAGGGTCAGGCCACGGGAGCTCCACGTAGAGGCTGTTGTTTCTGTTATTACATGTCAAGGAGACACAATTTCCCGATTGTTCTCCTTTAGCCAATGGAGTGGACACACCAATGCTTGCCTCTGACGCCTGGGGGAAAGCTGAGCCCCCACTGACCAATGCAGAGGCAAGTCCACCGAAGACCACTGAGCGCACTGCAGGGGGACACGGGGAGCTGTGCGGGCTCCCACAGTGGCAGGGGCGTGGGCAACTCCAGAGTGGCTCCCGGGCTCCTGCGCAGACGTCAGGGAAGTGAGCACTCTACAGAGGCTTTGAAAGGCCTCCAGGCCAACCTCGCCTCGCCTGGTGGCCCACGCCTTCCACTGAACTGTTTGAGCTTCATTCTTTTAACAGATATGAACCAAGCATTGCCAGTCTGCCTGCCCCTTTGTGCTGAGGCGACAGTGGTGAGCAGGCCAGGCCAGCTCACATTCTAGACAAACCTAAAGGAAGTATACAAGGGGCTGGGATAGAGACCTATGGGAAGACTAGGCGACTTATCTAAGAAGGAGGCATTCAAGCTGAGACCTGAAGGATGGGGAGGAGTCAGCCACGGAAGGAGCTAGCGTGAGAGCGGTCCAGGCCCAGGGTGGGGAAGAGGCTGGCCTGTGCTGGTCACTGTGGCTGGACAGCAAGGAGGTCTTGTAGGAAGTAGGGATTTGGGGTTGTCATTTGATCAAAGATGCCCAAGAAGAGTTGAGACGATAGACTGACTGGCACGTCACTTCCACCAGGAAGTCTCTGAGGCTGCCTTCGGGGAGGTGCACCAGCACTGCAGAAAGCCTCGGCCCCTTCCATGGCCTCACCTAACCACCATCTCCTGTGGCTTTGCTTCTCCAGATTCTTTGTATTATGAGGAAGGTGTGTCTTCCAAGATACCCAGAATAGGAGGACGTGCGTGTGCTTGGTCCAGGCTGTCTATCCCAGTGGTCACCAGGATTGATGTGACAAATCTGGCTGGTCAAACCGAAGAGCTCCTTTCTCCCAGAGGGAAGTGCTGAACAACCTTCCCAAGGAGAAGCCCAGAGCTCTGTGCCAAAAGAACTCGGGAACTACAACAAGGCTCAATCAGAACAGCGTGTGGTCACTTAGCCATGTCTGCTGGGCTGCGGGAGGGAAGCGTGGGGGCAGCCGTGCCTTGTATTTACCCTCCCTCATCACCGAGAGCCTCGTTCCCCCAGCCCGAGGCCCCCACGCTTCCTAGGTGGCATATACCTGCTAGACGTTCCACACGTTTGTTATTTGAGTGATACTTATTTTGTAGCCTCATGTCTACGAGTTAGGTTAAGAGAAGGGGAAGAGAGCAAGGGGCTAGAGGGAGCTGGCTGCCGGGTGGAGATGAGAAATGTGCCGCATGGAAAGGCTGGCCCCTGGGATGGGAGAGTCCCTCTTTCTAGGCTGACCAAGTGCCTCCCACGTGCCTGGCACTATCCTCAGTCCTGGGGATGCCACGGCCCCTGGCCAGGAAGGCACCGTCCCTGGCTCTGATTTCAAGAACTTCCTGCAAGAGGACCTTGCTCGCCTTCCCAAAGGCCAGGTCTTAGAGCCGAGGGGCTCTCCCTGGGTGTGAGGCCCCCACCCTCCTGAGGGAGAGGGAAGAGGTGGTCCAGGGTCTGTGGGACAAACAGCCTTACCAAAGCAGCCCTCAGCAGGCAGGAGCAACGGCCTCTTTCATGGGGCCTCGCCAAGGAGCCCAGAGCTCCAATTCTCTTCTCGAGAAAGGAAAGAGAACATTTAGAGCCACGCCCACAGGTGCCTAACGGGGGGTGGGATTTATTAGCTCACGTGTCAACCTGGGCTTCCTCTTAGTAAATGGTGAAATCTTTCCTCCTCTCTGACCAAGACATCAACAGTGAGGTCACTGTACATGTTTTTCCATTTTTTTCCAGGGCCAAGAATGGGGGAAAAACATTAAAAATAAAAATCACGGTTTGGGGGCCGTGGGAGGGAGCTTTCTGGAAACCTTCAAGGCCCCACCCCAGCCTTCCCTGGGACCTCATGTTCCCTGGACCAGGCCCAATGTGCTAGAAATATTCAGACTCTCTCTGTCCCCATGTTTCTGACACATGGAAATGCACCCCGTCACCAAAAGGGGCCGATGTGCCTATGAGGGTACAAAGTGGCAGGACCACGGAGGCTTCTGGAAGCTTCTCTGCTGGTCCAGTTGCCTTTCTGGCCTTTCAGAGAAAGCATCACAGATGCCTGAAACTTCACCTTCCTCCCGAACACACAGAGAGGCCTCCTGGGTGGCCATGAGGGGCTGTCTCGGACCCTGGGCTTCGGGACAAAATCTGTCGTGAGTTAGGGTCTCTCATGGGTCAAGGTCAGTGGGCTCCAGCCCTTGAGTCACAAGTGCCTCTCTGGGGGACTACCAAGTCCAGGTACTTACCAGCCCCTGGGATGCCATCCAGGGCTGCTGGACGTAGAGACCAGCGGTTCTCAACGGAGGGTGGTTCGGCCCACAGGGGACACTGGCAATGTCTAGAGACAGTTCTGGGGCACACAAGTTGGGGAAGGGGCTTTACTACTGGCATCCAGTGAGAAGAGGCCAGGGGTGCTGCTAAACACTCTGCAATGCCCAGGACAGCCCCCACAGCAGAGAGGGACCCAGCCCAGAATGGCTGGAGAGCGTGCCCTCTGCCTCCCTCGCTGCCACGTGGCTGCCCTCTTGTTCATCCTCTCTCTTTTGAGTAAAGTGCTGTGCCCATCAGAGGGGATGACAAACCGAGGCATCCGGTGGGCCAAGAAACAAAGGTGAAGAAGTTGTGGGTGGTGGTGCCTTGCCCGCCCCCCCTCCCTCTTCCTTTTCTCTCCTGCTCCATTCTCTGGTGAGTGGCCCGCTACACATTGTCAAATAAAAATGAGTGAGAGAGAAGGGCAGAAACCTTCCTGCAACCTTTTCCATCAGAGAAAATAGAGTAACGCCAACTGGGAATCCGTTGTCGTCGTTGAGGGGGAAAAAAAATGACAGTAAATTTTAAAAAGAGAGAAAGGAAATGTTCTTGATTGTGAAAACTCCCTGGAGAAGAGAGAAGAAAGTGCTAGCCGGCTTCTGTGAACATGCTTTGTAGAAATTTCAGAAAGGCCTCACAGTACTTCCATTCCAATGGGGGGGCCAGGGGGAGGGCAAGGGCAGCTAGCACAGGGGCATGGGGCCACCCAGCTGGCAGGAGCCCACAGACCTGGCTTTAGAAGGAAAGGCCGACTCAGATGCTTCTCTTGAACGCTTCCAGCAGGATGAACTGCGACTCGCAGAAACCTCAGCCCTAGAGGCATCAAACGATTCAGAACTAGAGAGGGGAGCCTCCGAGGTGGCCTGCACCCGAATATCCTGGGAGTTGGCAAGAGCCTGCTCGGACTCACCAGCAAATTGAAAGTCCTTACCGTGGCTCTATATTCTCTGGCGCCCGCCCCCAGCTCCAACTTCATCGCCTCCCACTCTCCTCTTTGCTGTTTCTTGAACGCGGCAGGCTGTTCCTCTCCCTGGGACACTCTTCCCCCAGAAAGCTTCATGACTTGTTCTCTCTCTTCCTTCAGGCCTCTGCTCAAATGCCACTTCCTCCAAGAAGCCTTCCCTGACCACCCTTCACATGCATCCACTGTCTTTTGCGAGGCAGGGCCTAGCGGCCCACGTGGGGCTTGGGACGCAGGAGCTGCTGTCAGCATCTGCTCTGCGAGCGAGTCCAGCACCTGTTCCTGGAAGGTCTGTTAGGTTGGAGGTGTTCTCAGCTGATTGGGCTCGACTGAAAGCAGCATGAGTTGCATCAGTACAAGTAAGGGGCTGGAGTGTGGGCCCTGGAGCCAGCCAGACCTGATTTCCACATGGCTCTGCCTCTCCATGAACTCAGGGAAATCACAGGACCTCTCAGAAACTGCTCCTTCATCTGCCAAGTGGGAGGGCAAAGCCCTCTCCCAAGACTGTTCAGAGAATTAAATGAGAAGATTCATTTTAGGTTCTGAGCACAGTCCAGGTACAACACTTCTTGCCCACAAGGAGAGGACGGTAAGGCAAGGTTTCTTGAGCAGCAGGGTACTCTTTCAGCATGAGCAGAGAGCCTGGGGATGTCTCTTTCACAGTCAGTGCTTTGGAAAGATGTTCCATCCTCCAGGTACCTCTCATTCTAAAAGACCAAGGAACTGGGAAGAAGCTGCTCCCAACACGTGGGAAACTCAATCGTGGGATTTGCACCCAAAGCATCCCAAAGCACCCCAAAAGCCTTGTTTAGTCTTTAAACACGCATGGCCCCATCCCACTCCCCTTCCCCAATGTTGAAGAGTGCCTGTTGGAGCGCCCTGAACTCAAAGCAAAACTCTAAGTCCCGTCGTCATTAACATGTACCCAGCCCTCCTGCCAGGGACCCTGAGAGCCGGGCTCGGAACAGACGAGGCTCTGCCCCAGGCCAGCGTCAAGGAAGGGACGCCAGCCCACCATACTCCCAGATGCTGCGTGGGCCTCAGCAGCCCACACCCCACTCAAGAGAAATGCCTGGAAATCTTCCTTTAGGTTGCTGACAGCTCAGCCCCCAAGGAACCGAGGATATGGGCATGCCCGGGGGCTCCCTCCTATCACTCCAGATCCATCTGTTGCCGCTGATGGTTCTCAGGGACCAGGGCCAATGGCCAAGGCCGGTGCGCCAGGGAGGAGCAGCCCTCACTTCATCTCACACCACTCTGCACCCTGAGCCTCACAGTGCTGGCCCGAGCACGCGGCAGCTGCCGCCATTCCTCTTGAACGCCAAGCCCCAGCGCCCTTGGCAGAGGCGCCATGCTGCCCGCCGCGACTGTGGACATTCTCCAAACAGCCTGATCTCCCGAGACTGTTCCGGGGGCCAGTAGCCCCCAAGCATAGGAGCTGGCAGTCATTTCTTGCGACTCGAATAGGTTCCCTACTTTATTTCCGCTGTGAGGACTACCTTTTGCTCTCAGGAGTCTCATTCATTCGTTTACTATTCAGCTATTCCTTCATTCGCTCAACAAATATTTACAAAGCGTTCACTCTGCATGAGGACAGTGCATGAATGAATGAGGTACACGTGGCCCCACAAGTTATTTGGGGTTCTGAAAAGGAGCTAGGAGAGTCTTTCTTTGTGGTATGCAGGGTTTGCTATTCTTTTTACCTGCCCAGCATCAATTTTCCCTTCTTCTGGTAAGGACATCCCGATTTTCCATGGAAATGCATCCCTCTGCCAACCTCAGGAGGTCGGGGTTGCCTGATTGAGCTTGGGCTCCCCCTTGGGCTCTTGAACCAGCTTACCAGGTAGAGCCTTAGCCCCCAGTGACAACGGCCAGTTGGTTCAGGGATGGGGGCATACGGTCGCACTCAGGCCAATCAGGCTGATCAGGTGTGGAACCTTCCTTGGAATGACCAATGAGTACAGAAACAGTGGAATTTGCTAGCACAACTGGTCAAGGCCAAAGAATCCACTTGTTTCTCCATCAGTCTGGGAAGGCTTCCTGAAGGTAAAAGTTCAAGACTATAAATGACGGGAGAGAAGCAGCCAGCACTCATATGTGCCAGTTATCTACCTGTTGACCCATCCACCCATTAACCAAAGACATGCTATTCACCAGGTGCTTTCTAGAAAAGCTGGAGGCCTAATCTTCTGTGTGGCTTGGCAAAAGGGTCTGAGTCCTCTTGCTCACATTTCAGTGGTTCCCTGCTTCTGCTCCCTCCAATCTGCACATCCCAGCTGACCCTAGCTTGCAAACCAGACCATGATCCAGGTAATTGCATCTCCTAAATGAGAAAGCAAATGACATCTGTCGTCCCTGAGAACCAAACAGGAGAGATGCTGGTCTTTGTTGGGAACTTCAGGAGGACAGTAATTCTCCTCTGGGGGAGTCTGGATGGGGCATTAAAGGCCTGCTCTGGGAAGCAGAAGAAGTAGGTTCAAGGCCGAGCTCTGCCACTGGGAGCTGTGTGGCCAAATGCCTTCCCTTTTCTCTAAATCAATTAGAGAGAAATGCCAAGGCCAGGAGGCTTGCAAGAGGAGCCTGAGGGCATGGGTCTGACCAATGGCCCCTGTCTCTCTCACTTTGAGAGCCCCCAGAAGCTCCTCCTTACAGTGGTGCTTCTCCAATCCCAACCCAGCTCCCCAACTCTGGTCACCCCCTTTCATTTCTCTTCTGCTCCAGGCAGAACAGGGTAGGAAATTCTGCCGAATGAAGACAGGAACGCTTGGTGCCGCTAATGGCATCCCAGGGAAATGAAGTGTAAAACCGCACCAGCTATTCGGCTTCACTTAATGCTTTTATCAGGGGCGGTGGATAGAACCCTTGGGCGGGAGGAAGTCTGATTTCCTTGGAAAGATGGAATTCTGGTGACAGGGGTCCCAGCAGGGAGTTCTGAAGTCAACCTAAGCCAAAACCAAGAAATGCAATCTCTCTCTCTCTCACACACACACACACACAGGTGCACATCCACGTGTACACACATGTACATGTACATGCATGCACACACACCCCAGCAAGGCCATGCTTATCCCCACTATTCAAAGGGAAAACTTTCACATGGCTAGCTTTGAAAGATACCTCAGCTCCAGGATGCTCGTCGAGTAAAATTCAAACTCCCTTCCACGGCCTCCAAGGCCGCCAGGCTGTGACCCAGCCTTGGCTTCCAACGGCACCCAGCAACCCTTCCCTCTGCATGATACCCCAGGCCGCTGGCTCCTACTGTCCCTCGAAGGATCCAGGCTTATCCCCGCTCGGAGTCTTTGGCCTTGAAGTTCCCGCTCCTGGCCGGCCCCTGCATCCCTTTATTTTTTTATTTTTTATTTTTTTTTAAGGATTTATTTATTTATTTACTTTTATCCATTTTTACACCCCTTCCCCCTCCCCCCCGTTTTTGCTGTTTCTGTGTCCATTCGCTGGGCAACTCTGTGTCCATTTTCTGCCCTCTCTTCTCATCCTTCTCCTCCTGTCTTCACTGGGATTCAATCCTTGGAATCTCTGATGTAGGAGAGAGGCATCCTGCCCGCGCAACCTTAGTTGCTGGTTTTTCGGTGCGTCTCATCTTGCCTCTCCCTTGTGTCACTCTCCTATTATGTCATCATCTTGCTGTGTGGCTCGCGGGAACTGGTGGTGCGCCCACGCACAGGGCCTGGCGGCCCACGCACCCTCCACATATTCTTTAAATTTTTACCAGGAGGTCCCGGGGATCGAACCCAGGTCCCTCCATATGGGAGATGGACGCCAACCAGATATAGCCCCCTGCTATATCTCTTAAGGTTGACCAGAGATACCTAGAGTTACAGTCTTTTCCCATACAGGATGGACATATAATAAATCAGGCTTAGTTTATCACCAGCATTCTAAAAACCAGACCTAGGGAGGAAAACGAGGTCTGGGAACACATGCATGGTTTCTAATATAGCGAATGTTTAGCCCACCCTGATTATCACAGAATCAGGACAGTGAGAATATTCGCATCCCTGCATCCCTTTAGTGTGTGCACACGTCACTTGCTCTGAGAGCCTCTCTGAACCCCGCCCCCCCCCATCTAAAGCAGCCCACCCTTTCCAGTTTTCTCCCACACTTATCACGGTGCAATTTACTATTTATTTTCCGATTCCTCCTCCTTGGAAGTGAGCTCTGGGGAGGCAAGGGTCCCATTGGCTACGTTCGCTGCTGTACCCCAGAGTCGTGAACAGTGCCTGGCACTTGGTAGGGGCATCAGCTGGGGTTCAAGCAGACAAGCATACATAGGCGATGCCTACCCGTAACTACATTCCGGGATTTGTCACAGTGAATTGGCTCATCTGCATTTGTAGTTGCTGCGTAAGCGTCTCTGTAGGCTGGTATCCACGTCTGATGCTGGCGTTCGGGGCCCGGTGAGCAAGCGGTCGGGCAGGGAAGGTGGGTGTAAAGTGCGGGGAGAGCAGGGACACGCCAGAACCCACAAGCAAGGGCTACAGCCCTGGGAGGACAGAAGGTGCACAGCTGTGTCGGTTCTTCCTGTCTCTGACCTTGGTGGGGAGGGAGAAACCGAGCCCTTCATCACGAAGCTGAGCGCACACTTGGCCCAGGGGCCAGGGATGCTGAAGGAGGATCCGGGGGACGCTGGCAGAAGTGGGTGCAGGCTGCTTCACACCAGCGAGGCACATCAGCAACAATGCATGTCAGCCTCAAAAAACGGCCACCGCCTACCTTGCCTTCCAGATCTTGCAAGAATCTCTATTATGGTCTGTATTAGTCAGCCAAAGGGGTGCTAATGTGAAATACCAAAAATGGGCTGGTCTTTATAAAGGGTATTTATTTGGGGTAGAAGTCCACAGTTACCAGGCCAGAAAGCCTAAGTTTCTTCTCTCACCAATCCATTGCCACGTGTTGGAGCAAGACAGCTGCTGGCGTTTGCCAGGGTTCAGGCTTCTGGGGTTCCTCTCTTCCAGGGGCTGCGTTTCTCTCCAGGCTTAGCTCCTGGTTCCTCCACAAGGTCAGCTGTAGACGATCAGGCGAACGGCTCGCTTCTCTTCTCCTGGGGCCTTCTCTCCAATATCAAAACTGCTTCTCAAAAACTGCTTCAACTCTGTCCTTTGCCATGCCTTTTGTATTTGATTCCCTACCCAGCAAGGGGTGGGGCTCAACGCCCTACTAACGTGGCCCTGTCAACGTCCTAATCATAACTTAATCACGTCCAGATTAACATCAGTTTACAAGCATGATCCAACTATATTTTTGGAATTCATACTTACATTAAATTGGCCAACGGCTACATGGTCCATCCTAACTGTAAACATACAAGAAAGGGAATTCTAGGAAAACTGGTTCAGCCTACCCACGCCAACACTTTCCAAAACCATCACACCGAGTCCACAATCAATCTTGATTGACAGAGTGAATGAGCGGTTTTGGACACCTGTGACTCCTCACGGACCAGGCTCTGCCAGTGCCCTCAGACTCCTAGCCCAAGTTCACCTTCCTTCCAGGCCACTTCACGGGTCTTTCAACACACCAGGCTCATTTGGGCTATTCCATCTGCCCAGATTACCCATCTACCTGGGTAACTCTTAGCACCGTTTAAGAGTCAGGCTTCAAGAAATAGCTCCTTGTGGAGTCAATTCACACCAAGGCTGAGTTACACCCTCCCTGTGGGCTCAAGTCCTATCTCCTCTCCCTGGAAACAACCATTATTGTCTGTTTCTCATATATCTTTCCAGAGATGGTCCAGTCATTTACCAACAAAATATTTATTTCTTTTTGCTCACATGAAACATAGCATACCATATATATTTTCTGGATTTGCATTTTTTATGTTAGCAGAATATCATGGACAGCATTCCAAATATATGTGTACATACATATATATATATATATATATAGAGAGAGAGAGAGAGAGAGGGAGAGAGAGAGAGAGAAACAACTCCCTTATTCTAACTGAGGCATGGGATTCCATATGGATGGACCATAATTTATTTAAATGGCCACTTTTTGTTGGAGATTTAGATTGTTTCCAATTTTTCACTTTTATAAACAACACTGCAATGGACATCTTCGCATGCCTAGACCATGCATCAGCCCCTTTTATACCTGGCCAACTTCCAGTGCTCTAGAAGATTGGGTATAAATATCACCTCCTCCACAAAGCCCACCTAAATCTGTACTAAGGATTTCCTCTCCTCTCCTTATCTCTCTTGTAATACTTCTTATAAGATATGGGTGTGTCTGGCTTTTTCTGTGTCTTGTTACTCCATGACTTCCCAGCAAAACTCATAGTACCTGACACAAAGTGGGTCCTCAGTCCATGGGAGCCCATACCTTGCCCCACCCTAATTTCTTTCTCCATCCTCACTGCCTGCCTCAGCGGGGCTGTGGCTCTGTTTGTCGCAGACCTTATATTGAATCCTGCTGCTTCAGCTTCACCCGTGCTATTTGCCCCTTTCGGCAGCCCTTTCCCGTCCTTCAAGGCACAGGTCCTCCTCTACCTCCTCCATGAAAGAAACTTTTGCTGAAATATCAATCTCTCCCTTTTCTGAACTGCTGCTGACCTTATAGTCACTTCGGCATATTTTTTTCCAAGCTCCATTGCCCACTAATTGTTTCCCGTCTGTTGGTTTTATGTCCCCAGCCAGACCGAGTTCTTTGAGAGCAGAGTGTCTAATATAACTCCTGCATCTCCCATAATTTTGGGCTCACAGTAGCTGTTCAATACTGCTGTATTGGTAAATCGATTGATTCATTCATTGATTGAGACCGATCCTGATACTGATTGCCGGAAATTTCTCCCAGGGCACCAAGGAGGTGTTAAAAGTCATCGTTCTGATAACAGCTGTAGTTGGAGACACATCCCAAAGAAAGAACCCTGGGGGAGCTTGGCCCCTCTCTTGCCCTTTGACCCCACCCTACTGAGATTGGGCCTTCTGCAAGAAAGATGCCCTGTCACATCAGGTTTTGCGGCCCTCAAGTCCTCACACCTGGAAAGCTGCTCTCCTTTGGAAGTCACACAAGCACATCTTGCATCCCCCAGTGCCTGAAACCACCATTCCTCGGGAGGAGCTGAACACCCGAGAGAACTGAATGAGCTTCCCCTAGACCCCGTGTCCAGTCATATTTCCAGAGATAATTTGACCCAAAGTCCGAATTGATTGTTCTTTATGTCAATCAAAAAGACACGAAGCAGGCTGCGGCTCTCACCAGGGTGGTACAGCTAAGTCACAGCTCCTAGAGCCAAAGGAAACATTCAACTGGGTTTAGAACTGAAGAGAGTGAGACGAGAGCACACGAGAGATGTGTTTATCATCGACAATCCAAACTCGAGGCCTAAAGTGATTTAGACCTCCAGCTGAGAATGAGCTGGCCTTTCCAAGGGAGGAGGAGATGTCCTTGGCTTCTGGAGCTTTCTCATTAGCCCACCTCCCCTCTCCCCCACCCCTTGCCAAGAGGCATTTGAGCTTCTGGATGCTCCTTTTGAGTCTAGGTAGCAGGAACTAAGGAAATCTGCCTAGGCTCTGCTTAGCCCCACCAGCCTCACAGAACTCACATGCAGCCCTGGGCTTCAGTGTAAAACAAGGATCCCCCTTCCCACCTTCATCAGCAGTAGGATGGTCCCCCAGTCTTTGGATACTAAGGGGCCCACCCCCTCCCCACCCTCTATCAGGGATGCTCGATGCTCATTCATTCCATCATTCACAAACAATTAGCAAGTGCTTTCTCAGCGGCAGGCACTGGAGACACAAAGTTAAGTGAGATCAGTGCCCCCCACCCCAGGCAGACAACAGACCACTGCAGGCAGGCTGGCATGGCCAGGAGGCAGGTGTGAACACAGTACTCTGTTCTCAGAGAAGCAACAGTGACTAATACCCCCTGGGGGTGTGTGTCCCGCTGGTGACTTTGTAGCTTGATCTTGAAAGGTGAGAGGGAGTTTTCTAGGAGAGGAGGGGTAGGCGTGGAGGAGGGAGGGGTGGGGCAGTAAGGGAAAGTATTCATGGCAGAGGCCACATGTAAAAAGGGGCAGAAATGGCAAATGTGGAGTGTGCAGAGAGGGTTCCTCAGGATGGGATTCCAGGTGGTGTGGCTGAAGAGACAGCAGAGGCTTTAGGTTTTATCCAGCAAAGTTAAGGAGATCATCTATTCCTGTAGGCAGTAGGGGAGCAAAGCAGGTACCTAATCGAGAGAGGAACATGAGCAAGCTAAGCTTTTTAGAAAGCTGATGGTCTCGAGAGAACCACCTGCCTGGGGAACTGGCATCGGAGGCATAGAGACCAGCTGGTGAGGTTGCAATTTTCTATAAAAGAGATGATAAGGGCAGTGGAGTGGCAGTAGGGTGGGGAAGAAGGTGGACTGTTGGTATGTAGGAGGCCAAGTCTCCTTTGGTCAATGGTGTATCGGCAGGTGGCAGGGGCAGTGAGGAGCCAGGCGGTGTATGGTACCCAAGGCTCTGTCTTGGGCAGCCGGATGACCAGTGGTGCCATTAACAAAGACTGGGACTAGAGGAGGAGGAGGAGCAGATGGGAAGGGGAAGACAATGGCTCACAGTTGGACACACAGACTCTGTGGCGTCTGTGGGAGATCCAGGAATCTCTGTACAATGGAAGTTGGGATCTACATGGAGTGCTCAGAATGAAAGGTGAAGGCTGATGATGGAGTTTGTGGTAATAGCCCATGGGGAGGTAGGACCTGAAATCAGGGGAAAGTGAAGGGTAAGAGAAGACAAACAAGGACAAAACACTGGGGAAGATCAACATGGAGAGATTGCAAAGCCATGAGCCAAAGTTCCAGAAGCCAGAGGAGCGAATTTCAAGGAGAGGGAGATGGCCATGAGGAAGGACACAGAGAACTGCCGTAGAGTGAGGACCGAAAACTGGACCGAGGCAGAAATCTGATGCATTTACAGACCCAACATTCCTTTTCTTGCTTCCAGCACACTGATTTCCAAAAAGGTGACCCTGCAGCCTATTTCATTCCAGTGGGTTGGACACTACTACCTTCACCTTCCTGAGTCCACAGATGGTCATAAGACCCAGGCTTGGCTAATCAGATGATCAGTGTTTTCTGGCCACAGTGATTGGTTTAGGGGTAAGAACAGGCCACTGAAAGTTGATTCTGGGACTTTTGTTGAAACCACTGGGAAAGAGAAGTATCCTTTCTATGGGGATTGCTATGCCAGGAGATACCTGCACACTGCTTCCAGATATCAGTTTGCCACCTCATGGGGAGGGCTGGCCTGGAAATGAAACCAACACAGAGGAAGGAAGAGGTGGGAGGGAGAGAGAGAAAGAGAGAGAGAGAGAGAGAGAGAGAGAGAGAGAGTTAGTTCTGTGGATATCATTGACCTTCTGGATCCAGTTATGCCTAGACTTTTTAGTTATTTGGGGCAACATGTTTGATTTTAAGCTTAAAGCCAACTTGAGTTGGGTTCTGTCACTTGCAACCGAAAGAGTCCTGACCCATACAAGGCTGCATGGCAAATGAGAGGCTGCAGGAGTAGTGCCTGAAGATGGCTGCAGTCCAGCTCTGCCCTTGCACATAACACTGAATGGCAACAGGCCAGTGGTTATGGCCATGGGAAAAAAATACCTGTGAGTGTGAAAACACAATGATGTTCTTTATATTTTTCAAGGGGTGGGTCAGATAGGCCAGGCCTGGCTTGGCACATCACCTTATTGTCCCTGTCAAGGGAGATGGTTAAGATGGAGGGTTGATTTATTTGAGTGCACATGTGTCAACATCATCCTGAAAAAAAGTGTGTACAGATATGCTTTGCTGGCATGTACTGTTACCAAAGAGGCATCTTCCTCGGCCTCCAAGACCAGAAGATCTGATGTTAGACATTGCTTGAGTCTTGACATTGACCAAGGATGGGCACCTGGTGTGATGGGCCCAGGGTCTGGGGAGAGGAGAATTCTCTCCCAATGCCACGGACAAACTAAAGGAAAGTCTGAGTCCTGAGTCATGACAAGGAGGCAGGCACCTGACAAGCCTGGGCAGGAGGGAGTAGTGAGTGCTAAGGCAGCTTGAGGAACAGAATGCTAGTGTGGCTGAAGTCTGGCGCGTGTTCTCCATCTACATCACTCATCTTGGGTCTTGACTATCCCTATCCCCTGCTCCTTAATATCTTTAGTCTCATCTTTCCATGAATCCATTCATCCATGCATCCATTCCACAAGCACGTATTGCACCAGACATTAGGTAGCACTGTCTGGAAGAAAGAGCTCACCCGGCAGCAGTGGGGAGACAGACAGGGCCCCCGAGGCAGAGAAAACCCTGTGTGCCGAGGCCTGGACACAGAGAAGCTCACCACTTGACTGCCAGGCTTCAGCCCCGGGAACCCTCCACCCCGTTGACTGAGTGCAACACCGACATGAGAACACCAGGAAATACTGATACATGCAAAAAAGGTTTTAACAAATCCATGAGTCCATGAGAAATCAGATCTCTTCTTACACTATATTCTAATACAGCCAACTGGTAGCAGGGAGCAGAGATTTAAGAGAAAGTGATGGGAGAAACTCTTAAAATGGAGGCTAGCCCATCAATTAGCTTCATTTTTTCCTGCCAACCAAGAAAAGACCATTGTCGGTTAACATTAGCGATGGCCCGGCTTGGTTCAGCAGGAGAGGCACCTGTTTTCTGCTGAGCTCAGTCTGATAACGGCTGGTGTGGGCCAGAGGGAGCTGCTTCAGAACCTCGATCAGGTAGTGACATGATCAGATTTGTGCTTTGGAAAGGTCACTGCAGCTCCAGGGCAGAGGATGGACAGGGGGGAAGAGATGGTGACTGTCAGGAGGCTGTTGCTGAAACTCCCATGATGAGAACAAGAGTTTGAGGAGAGGTAGTGGGGTCCATGAGTCCCTTGAGGGCCAGGTTTTGTTCTGTTTCCTTGCTGAGCTCAGCCGCACCTAGACTTTTATTTTTTTTATTTTTTATTTTTTTAAAGATTTTTATTTATTTATTCATTTATCCCCCCTTGCTGCTTGTGCTCGCTGGGTCAGCTAACCACGCCGTGTGGGCAGGCTTGCCTTCACCAGGAGGCCCCGGGAACCGAACCCGGGGCCTCCCATATGGTAAACGGGAGCCCTACTGATTGAGCCACAGCCGCTTCCCTACACCTAGACTTTTAGAAATGCCGACCGAATGGAATAGTCTGGCATAGAAAGATAATGGACTCTGGAAGAAACAAAATGTTGCCTTTCTCCAGGGTCTCTGCTTGGGAAAAGCATCGTGACAGAAGACAGACAGAGCCGGGGAATTTCCTGAGCTTGGGAACACTCAAGAATTTGAGGAGCTCTTTTGGGAGACAGAATGCAAAGCTGCTGTTTCCTGAATCTGGCCAGAACCCACCTGTTATGTCAGATCTGTGGCGATGGGATATTTTTTAGCCCTGGGAGCTTTTGCTGCCTATCTTGATAAAAGAATGACCATCGACCCTCCTATAAAAGCTAGAAAGTCCAAAATTAAAAGGTACCCATTTGAGACTCTGACGCCGGGCTTCCACGCAAGGAGAGAACATTGTAGACCCATCTTGGATTTCCAGGCAACAGAACAAGAATCCTGAAAGTGTCTTTGGGTGGTGTCTAGTTCCCACCGCCATGCCCTCCACTTTGGAGTCTTCCAAAGGGAGTAGAGCCCATGTATGCTCAAATAAAGCATACCACCCATCGATGGAGCCCTTACTATTGCCGTCCTGGACAAAGGTTTCACGAGCCCTGTCTTACCAACACGTCACCCAAGGGTGCACGTCTCGCAGTGCTCACCCATGTTCTCTAACCACTAAACTTGTCAGCACTGGAAAGCCTTCCCCTGCCATTATCTGGCTGCAGCCAGGAAAGTCCGTTTATGGTTCCCTTCAGCACTGATTAAGATGACAAAAAGACAATGAAACACTTGTCCCCAAAAGTGACTTTTTGGATCCATCAGCAAAATGTTAGAAAGTGGGTACAAAGCCCAAGAAACAGGACACCGAGGCTCTTTAAGCTCAGGGAGTATTACAGGATCCTATCCCAGGCCAAGAATGAGTCACAATGAAAGCTTTTAAAATATAAAACCATCAACCTAGATTTCAATTCCAAGGAAACACATACTTGGCCATGAGGGAATGCTGTTAAAAAAAAAAAAAAAAAAAAATCAGGCTTAAGCCACTTGACAGGAAAATAAAACAGCCAAGGAACATTCAAATAAAATGATTTACATCCTTCCTCTCCTCCCCTCCAATGTAGGTCAGGGCGCCCATGGACACCCTTCAGGCTGGCATGCACCCTCTCTGGGGTGCCCTTTTCACTTAACACTATTTCATGTGTACAGTCCCAGGCCTGGACTTGGCTGGGCTATAGCTGCACGGGGCTGCCTCTGGGTTGCTATGCCAATCTCGCGGATTCCTCACTATTTCCCTGCTGTTGGGGTGGCTGTTTTGGGAATACAAGGATTTTTTTCTTCCATTATTTATGTGTGCAAGTACTGTTCATTTCTTGCAAAGAAATGGAAGCTTGATTGATTTCCTAAATGTAAGAATGAGATTGTCCCACAATAAATATTTAAGACTGACCAGGAAGGGCTACCACCATCTGCTGAAACACAAGCCCAGGAATTAGTTTGTTAAGCTTTCCAAGCGGAGGGAATGAATGAATAACCAACCTCTACCATATTTGCTCAGCACCTGATAGTTTACAAAGCGTTTTCACTTATCTCCTTTGATCTTCACAATAGCCCCAGAGAGGGAGGCAGGGCACAGATTACAAGAATTATTAAAACCCCACATTTTTTCTCTTTCTTAACAGATAAGGGACTCCACAGGCTCAAAGTCAGTTGAGGGAAGTCAGATAGGTTGGGAACTAAATCTCGAGTGTCTAATTCGTCCACGCACACATTTAACATCCATGTGGAACCTGTTCCAAGTCCAGTGATCTGGCAGTGGGTACAAAGATGAATAAAATACCGTCCCTGCATTGGAGGAAGATCACGTTCTAGCCTGGGGGAAAGAACCAGAAGTAAACAAGCCACTGCTGAGTGCTCAAGAGAAAGGAACAAAATGTGGATGGCGTTTTCTAGCCTCCTGGTCTTATTTACAAATACCTGACCTCGGAAGCAAGAAAGAAAGTGTGGTTAAAATCAGACCTCACTGGGGGGCTCGGAGACAATGTGGGAAGAGAAGTCTCCCTCATTCGGCAAATATTTCCTGGGGGGCTGGGCCAAGCCCAGAGGTCCACACACAGGGTACCCGAATTTCCCTCCACGGCATTTTGTCGGGGTCTCTGCTTTTACAGGGACTTCTCTCCACCCTCCTGCATGCCCTCTGCAGTTACACGCCGCGGCGACAATCAGGCTGCAGGGGGTTTCAGAGCATCTTCCTCCACCCAGGAAAAGCCTCTCAACTAGCGCCCCTTTGTCCGCGTGTCTCTCCCGACTCTGCCAGCTCTGGAAGCGATTGCCCCTTCCTGGAGATGAACCGCCAGGCCGAGCTTTCTGGCTCTTTTTCTTTTTTAAAATGCATTTTGATATTTGCCCCCCAAATATTTCAAAAATTCATATTTAGTTACACAAACAATGGACAGAAACATTCTCCTTTAGAAAAAGAAGAATGGGTTCTGTCACCGGCGATTTCGCGGAAGCCCCTGCGGGGACCCCCACGCGGCACCCGGGTCTGCCGGCCCTTCCCCCCTCGCGGAGCCGCTATCGCTGCATCTGCGGCTCGTCGCCCGCGCCCGCCCGGGAGCTGTTTGCGAGCCGCCGACCGCGGCTGTGCGTCTCGTTTTGTCTGACTTTCCTTTGCAAACCCAGTACTTAGCACCGGGGAAACGCCTGGAAAACATACACGTGTGTGTAAAGTTTAATTCGGAGACAGATGCACGAACGGGGCGGCTGCAGAATGCTTCCAGGGTCTCCGGGGCGATTCCCCTCCCTTCCGGGCCCTGCCTCGCAGCCCCGCGGGGAGGAGGGACCCGTTCGTGCCTCGGGCCCTGGCCCCGGGGAAGCGCTGCGGCGCCGTGGCCCGACCCCGACCCGGGCCTCTCTGAGCTCCGGCCCCGCGGCGCCTGCGGTCGCCGGAAGCCGAACGCCGAGGACGGCCACGCTCTCCCCGGCCCCGCGTGGCGCCCACGCGGAGCCCCTGCCGGGACCCCGCCGCCCCGCGCCGCCTCTCGGGCTGCCCGCAGGGAACCAGGCCTGGGGGCCCCAGCCTGGCGGGCCCCCCCGGCAAGGGAAAGTTGGGTTGTGTTTTGGGGGGAACTTTTCCACTTCGGCTTCCACAACCCTGCAGTGCCCCCTACAGAGAGTGGCAGCTGGGGCGGGCGGGCGCCCCTGACCCCCGACTGCCGGCGGCGGCGCGGGAGGCCGCGGCCCAGCGCGCTCTTCCCTTTTTTTCCCTGTTGTTTTCTCGGATACATCCTTTTTCAGAGCAGGGAGAAAAAAAGAAAAAAAAAAAAACAAAAAAAACGAAGCGGCGCCGCGCGGGCGGCCGCCTGCAGTGGCGCGTGCCGGGCCTCCAGAGGCCTCCGAGAGGGCGCCGCCAACTTTTCTCCCGTCGCCGGGCGCCGCGGGCTCGGCGGACTTGGACTCTGCTGGAGCCCAGATTTGCCTGCCGTGCTACTTCCACTCTAGCTGGAGGCGCCGGCGCCTGGCACAGGGCCCCGGGCCCGCGCTTCCGAGGCTCGGGCCGCGCCGCGCCGCCCGCCCGCCCCTGGGCCCTGGGCCCACCTGGGGAGGGGAAGACGGGGCGCTACGAGCGCGCCCCGGGGCAGAGGGGCAGGGCGCTCCCGCGCCCGGAACGTTGCGAGCAGGGCTTGTGAGTGTCGCAGGGGGGCACTCGCGAGAGACGGACAGGAAGAGGGCCAGGGGGGACTCCAGAGCCCGGGACCGCAGCGCGGAAACGGCCCGGGGCAGAGCTGCAGCCAGATCCCGGGATGGAGGGAGCCGGACAAGAGGAGTGAGGAGGCCGGGAGGCCGGGAGGCCGGCCCTGCTGCCCTCCTGGAGGCCGGCAGCCTGCTAGCAGTGGAGGAGCAGGCCGCCCAGGACGGGGAGGGGTCAGGAGGTCGAGCCCAGGCCTTAGCAAGCTCAGCCACAACCCAAGAAGGGGACACCGGGCGCTCTGGAGCTCGGGGCTCAGGCCTGGCCCCGGGGGCCTTGGCAGGCCTAGACCAGGCCCCTGGTGGGGAAACTGAGTCAAGGCCGGACCCGAGGGCACGGCCTAGACGCTCCAGAGCCACGTTAGGGGTAGGGGGCAAAGATCCTTAGGGGTCTCAGGGACTAAGGGAGGTAGGGGGCTTCAGGGCCTCCCAGTCCAGAGCCGGATTGGCGAGTTAGACGCTTGTAGATCCACGGTTGGATTGGGGTGGGGGTTCTGGGACGTTAGCTCGCAACGCAAGGATTGGGGGGATTTAAGTGCTTAGAGATCGAAGTTAGGCCTGGGGTAGGGGGAGTCAGACAATTGGAAAGCCTAGGTGGTTATTTGGGGAGGGGTCTTTGCGCCTGGGCGAAGCGCAAAGCTGCGCCTTTTTGGCTCCAGTCTTGAGGCCTTGTCAAGAGAGGCTTCCGTGAAGGGTTGGGCCAGGCTAGGCCAGGCCAAGAGAAAGAAAAGTGAATAAATCAGGATTCTAAGTGGGCGGGGGGCCCCTGAGAGGGGGGTCACAAAGTGTGAGACATGGCCACCAGGCGTTTAACCGACGCTTTCTTGTTGTTGCGGAATAATTCCATCCAAAACCGGCAGCTGTTAGCCGAGCAAGTGAGTAGTCACACCACCTCCAGCCCTCTGCATTCACGTAGCATTGCTGCGGTGAGTCTCCCGGCGGCCTCTCCTACACACGCACCGTGTGCACTGCGGCTCTGCCTGTCTGTCTGTCTCTGTCTGTCTCTCTCTGTTTAAAAAAAAAGAAGATAAGAATACTAAGAATTATATGGAAACGCAAGGCCTCTTGGCCAGGGTCTGGGGGCATCTATAAGCCCGGATGGGGAAAAACCAGCATTAGGCCCCTGCTCCACCCCTGCTTTGCCCTCTCTCCTCACTTCCGCAGCCCTCCCCCTTCCCCGTCGTCACTGCTCGACTGGCTGCCTCCAATTTACATATGTTTTAACACTAAGATTTGGAAGTGTTGGGCCTTTCTGAAGCCGCCTTTTTGTTTGGTTTTTGTTTTCTGCCCTATCCCCCACCCCCATTGCCCTACTGGGCCTCACTTGGTCCTGAGGGCAGGGCAGCCGACCCAAACCCTTGCAAATGATTGCCTCCCGCTCCCAAATGAGGAAGGAGTTGTGGTTTTTTCCGACCATTTTCTTTTAATGGCCTCACAGCCCTCTGTGTGGCCGTGTTCCCTATGAATAATTGCTTCACTGTCTTTCCTGGGGGCTCATGTTTGTGAAACAGTAAGGTGCTAGGCCCTTCAGTTTTCCATTTCCCAGACAGGAAATTAAGCTTGCCCCTCCATTAGAAGTTTTTGTTTTTTTTAAATCATGGTGTGTATGTGAAAATTAACGCCCCAAATAGCACATATTTTTTGTTTGTTTGTTCTTTAATTAACCTGAACCATTAGCCCAGCAAGTAGTTTTGTAGGGTGGAACTGGGCAGAATACTGATGTTTTTGTTTTTGAGGGGGGCTCCTTCCCCTTCGGAGTTTCAGTTTCCTGCTGTTAGATGAGCGGTGGGTTTTGAATGATCTGTAGAAGATAATGCGTATTAGCTCTGTGATATCCTGAATTGTAGAGTGAAGTTGTGGAGCTAGTAATAGGGGGAACAAGGCAAGGTTGGAATAGAAGCAGCCTTGGAGCATGAAGAAATAAACTCATTCCAAGACCAGATCCTTGGAGATTATACTTGATAGATACAGCTTTGGGAATCTCACACTTATTTCACCTCTTAGGGACTGAATTGCCTTGATTTATTTTTCTTCATGATTTTATCTACCTGTTTCAGAAAAATTATATCATGTGTCTTGATTATTGACAGAGGGTCTCTACAAAGACAGTCTTTCACTAAGTCACATATGGAAAATGTCTTTGGCTGTATTATTCATAAAGAAAAGCTATTTTAAGCTGATGTGAGCAGTTTCAGGAATAAAATTAAGTAAACTCAGTGCAAAAAACAGAGGGACAGTGTGCTACGGTTTTTACTTAGTTAAGAATTTGAAGGCTTTATATATTTATAGACTGAAAGAAATGACATTATACTAAAAAAAAAGTGTAAAAATGTCTGTTAACACCGAAACGGGCCAATTTTGAGAAGAATAGCCTGTAATAAGCCAAGAAATAGAGGATAGAAATTGAATGAGTAAAATCCTCAATGGAATTTTAGTTTTGTTAAATAAGAAGGAAGAACTACATGTTCCTTAAATGGCTTGATGTTTTTGGTACCTCATGGGAGAAAGAACAATTAAATTACTCACGGTAATGTTTCTAAGGGCTATCAGTTTTGATTGAAAATACAGTGTTTGCTTTTAAAATTTTAATTACATTAGGTTCAAAACTCACTTTTTTTTTTCAAATCAAGTCAGACTGTTTAAAAACCTAATGTCCGAGCTGCGCAGCTTTTTGAAAGTGCATCTCTAAGTCAGATCGCTTTTTACAATGGTTTTCTGTTAGACAAGTTAAAATACATAAAATAATCAAATAATTAAAAATGGATAGCTAAATACTACAGTTTGGAAAAACATATATCAGAAATGTACAGATACATTTAACAGTTTCTTGAAAACAGATTTCTTTTTTTTTTTTTTTTTTAATCTTATTTTATTTTATTTATTTTCCTTGAAAACAGATTTCTAAATCAAACCATTTAAAAATAGATATGCTTAAGTCAGAACATTAAAAGTATTTTCTATATAAGACATACCATTTTAAATATTGCATATTTATATTAGTCTCACCATTTAAAATTTCAATTCATTAAAAACAATCAGGTCATTTAAAATATCTTTGTAGTCAATTCAGTCTATCTGAAAAAATATGTTTTGCCATCAAAGATAGTTTGCCTAGGTTAGAATTGAAAAAGAAAACACACACCTACCTTAATTGTACTCCTTAAGAACATGAGATATGTCATAAAATTCTAAAACCACATTTAGCTGAAGAATTTAGGGGTGAAAATTATCTTCAATTTATTTACATGTGGGTCTCCAGAAACCCTTTCTACCCACACATATACTCACAGATGATCAAATACTGCAAGATTTAACATGCCTAAGTAGAAGGTAAAATTTTTTTCAACTTCTCTGAAAGTTGGGAGAGCCTTATAAAAAAACATTTTGGGGAGAAAGCCATGTCTAAGACCCAATTTTTAAAAACTATGGAATAACTCTTGCAATGTTTTTCATTGCATATCTAGTTCATAAAAATGTAAAAATTTCATTTTTAAGGAATAAATTTTAAAAACCATGTATCACATCAAACAAAACTTATCTTTCAAATTTGAATATGGACTTGGTATTAGATGATATTAAGAAAATGTTAATTAAATTAACTATAATTAAAAATTTGTTAATTTTGTTAGACGCACTGAAATGTTTAGGGATTAAATGTCATGATGTCTGTAACTTACATTAAATAGGTAGCAAAAAAAAGAAAGAAGCAAATAAGGCAAAATGTGATGGATATATGAAGAGACATACCATTTTCCTCACTTTTCTGTATGCTTGAAAATTTAGAAATAAAGGTTTAAAAGAAATGTATGTCATAATAAAAACATGAGGAAACACTTAAAGAGAAATAATTTATAAATATACATATATGTATAATTCGGGTAACTAAAAAGGAAGTAACTAAACCTGAGGTTTTAACATAAACAAATCATAACCTGAAGCTTTAAGTTCCTAAGTAGAAGAAAAAGCTGTAGAAACTGGCTTTGCTCTGAATGTGTATTTGTTCTCTCTTGCCCAACTGAAAACACATCATCCCTATAGTAATAGATTTAAAAAAAAAAATTCCAACTTGAATTTTCACATCCTTATTTGAGGAAAAAGCTGTGGAAATTGATTGCAAAGTAGTGTGTATGTATGTTGAGGGTTGAGGGGTGGTGTTATCTCACACACCTCAAAACAAAGCACACCTAAAACCTTACCATTCAAAAATTTTAAATCTGCATTGTCTGTATCCTGTTTTGAGGGAAAAACTAAAAGTTGGTTAGGAGAATAGGAGTGGGATGTGCCAAGCTAAAATGGGTCTGTGGAGCTGTCAGGCAGAGATGTCACAATCAAGCAGGAGTTTGAGGAGGATGTGCAGTGCAAAATGAAAAATCCTAAGGGCCGGAAGGAGCCTAAAGGTCATGTGGCCCAGCCTCCCCATCTGCCAGCCCCTCTCTGTGGTCCTCGTGCCTGCCTCGCCTGGCCACGTTCCGTGGTGGAGATAGAAAATTCCACCTCTTTTACTAAGCTTTGCCTGCATTAATCCCACTGTATCCTAAGTATGTCTGTCTTCCTGCCAGTGGCCCTAGTTCTGCCTTTTAGGGTCTCTGATACAGGAAATCCATCCCTGCTGTGTGATAACCTCACAGCCTGGTTCCCCGAGCCTTTTGTAGGCTCGGCAGTCCCCATTCAGATAGTTTGGCCAAGAGTTTTTTCCCTGTGAACGATGTCTAGTTTTTCTGTATCCTTTTAAAATTTCATCACCCAGAACTGAGCACAGTTCTGCTTAATTGTGTTTTTGGTTGTGTAAATATTAGTGAAACTTGTTAAAAACAGACTGGGGTTTGATCCTAGACTGTCAGTAACATCCAGTGGTCATTTCCCAGGCTCTCGATGTCGCCTCCGTTTTGTGCACCCGTCACGGCTATGCCTCAAGGCAGCATGAAATAAAGGAAAGAGCACTGGACTCTTCCTCTGGGGATTTAGGTCCCACTCTGCTGCTGACCTGGAGTGTGTCTTTAGGCAAGGCTTTAGTCTCTTCGGATATCTTTTGCCTCATTTGTAAATTGAGGGGTTTGAATTAGGTCATTTCTAGTAGCCGTATCAATTCAACATTGTGTTCTCAGGTTGTTTTAGTGAGTTGTTTCTCCTGACCAAGGTGCATAGCCACTTAGCCTTAACTTTAATTTGGAAGGAGAAACCCACAGTCACCCACATTGTTGTGGCTTTTGGCCCTGCGATACTGTCAGAAATCCTTAGAAGTAGCCTAATCCTGGGCAAAAGTAACTTTGACATTATATCAGCTGAGCACAGGTTTTAAGGCGGTATTCTCATCCAAGCAGTTGCTTGCAGCTTGGGTTTAAAAAGCTGAAAATTTACGAATAGAAAACCACTGGAAACTTTTTTTTTTAAGTCTTAAATGAGTGACTGAAAAGCAGATGGTTTGATGTTCCCTTCTGATGTGTTGAGATGGGACTTGTGCGTTTTCCTTGCATCTCCTGGAGTGGATCTGACATTGCAGTTAGAGCCCCAGTGCTGGGTTTCCCGCCTAATCTATACTCCGCTTCAAAATCATGCATAATCTGTAAATGGAGGCTCCAGTTAATTGGTATTAGATTAGCTTGAAACTAGCACATTATTTTTTAATAAAACTTGGTGTGTTTTAGGGCAAAAAAGAAATTGAAGGACTAACTGTCATAAGAAACCTGAGGCCCTTACTCAGTCCTGACTCTTAACATTAGCTAAAACGTGTGGAGCGCTTCCTGTGTTCTAGGCCCTTTCCACATGTGACCTCAGGCTGCCCTCGGCGCTCAGTCTGTGTGCTGGCTCTCCTGACAGAGATGAGGAAACTGAGGCCTAGGGGACTTGGTAAATTAGCCCAGTGTCACCCTCTAGACTGGGGGGGCCTGGGATTGGAACCCACGCCACTAAGTGTCCAGAGCTCTGGGTTACCCTACTGGTCACACTGCCTGGCTGCATTTGCCAGGAATTGTGTAGCAGGTCCTGGAAAATGGAAGGACCTGTTGTTTAAACTTTATTTTTTCCCCTTGCAATAGGATTGCATCTTTCTCTATCTCACTTTACAACCTTACACAGTCCATTTTAACTTGCTTATTGAAAGTTTGAAGTTTTAGCCCAGGCTGAGTGGGCTGGAAAATTTGTTCTCTGCCTTTAGAATCCAAGTATGAAATCATTGTATATTTCTCTTTAGATCTATTTGCTTTTCTGCTCCTAAAGATTCCATTTGAGCAGTGAGGCTTACTTGAGAATAAGGGTACTTTGTTGGATAAAAGCGAAGCAAACTTATTTTGGCAGCAACGGAAATAAAGTAAACATCACTATAGCATAGACCTGTATTTCCAACTCATTTTGCTCAACTTTTCCAGACTTCCTGAGTAAACACAGATGGGTTTCCACTTATTTTTCAGTTTTATATAGAACGTTCTTCAGACTATAAATTCCACATGCTACTTGGAGTTTTCAATATTTGCTTGATTGCATGCCATTGGCAGGTCAAAAAACCTCCTTTTAGACGTTATAAAGATTGAGAAGGTGATGATGTGTAGTAATGTGTTTTCATCTGGCTACATTTTGGTCTTTCCTGATGGTAATTCTAAATGTTTTAATTCAGGTTGTGACTAATTTTTCTGGTAATTTGATGGCAGGGGGAGTTTTGAAAGCATTCTATTTTAAGTAGCAAAATGAGGGGTTCCTTGCAAAGATGACCTTCTTAATTTAATTCCTGATGTGGTGTGGTCATAATGCCCGTCACAAGTAATTCCCCGAAGTGTTAATAAAATAAGAGGGGCAGGAGGGCAGAGCAGAAGGAGGCCTGCACGCCTGGGTCTGGCCCCATCTCCCATTTACCAGCTCTGTGACTTCCGGGCAGGGCGTTTGTTTATACATGCCGAAGCTGAGCTTTCTTATTTGTGAGAAAGAGCTTTCTAATCATAGCGTGCCGTGATTCTGATTTCACCTCTTAACAACTGATACTCGTAGAAACCAAAAGATCAGGATGTGCGCTCGGTTAACAGTGCAAGAGGACCGGCTCCTGTGGAGCACAGACTTTAACCCTGGTCGGCAGTGAGACTTTGCTCAAAGATTAAACGCCAAGGAGCCGCTGCGGAGTGGGGAGAAATTGTGCAGATAGTGAAGTCAGGGCTTTTGCCTTGTGTCTCTTTTATTAATAAAATACTTTAATGCCCCCTTGCTGAAAGTCTTAAGCTTTAAAAAAAATTTTTTTTCCCTTTTGAAAAGTAAAAGATAATTAGATCAGATATTCATTTGACACTGTCTTCTCTTTTAATATCTTCTAGTACTATTATTGTGGCAGGGTGTGTATATAAATATAGTTCCCTTTTTCTCTAATAGCAAAGGGTAGAAAAAATGAAGAGGACTTCAGCTTTCTATACTGTCATCTAATTTAATTTTTATATGGAAGACTGTTGTTTGATTACATTTTTATTGCTGTCATTATTTAATAAAATTTTGGCCCTGATAAACCAGTTTCATTTGCACTATTAATTTCTAAAGAAGGAAGTTACGGTTTTTTATTTTCTAAATTTACTGCTAAGTATAAAAATATCAACACAGTTGGTTATTGAAATTCACCACTAATTATCTCAGTAATCAATACCATAAAAAGGAGGGGAGAGACATAGTTGTTTAGATTATCTATCAATAGTAAATGTCTGTTCAGAAGATAGAGTTCCATGTTGATCTAGAAAAGAATCTTTAGTTTTAAGTTGAAACTTAATCCTCTGGTTGCGGGGGCTACTGCTTCTCCATTCCCTTTTTAAAAAAAAAACTCTTTCCCCTTTGTTTTGTTTTGTTTTGTTTGCTTGCTTTTATAATAGCTTTATAAATAACTGTGTGCTTTCTAGACCTACTAATATATGCCAAGCAAATGGTAAGAGTTTTTTCTTTTATTTTACCACCTGTGTCTCTCTCCCGGGAAGAGTGGTTTTCAGCTCTCTATTACCACAGATAAAGCTGTGTCTGCGGGATTTAATTTGTATAGACCTTACATTATGTGGTCTCTCAAATATTATCTGAATATAGCCATAGAGGATTTTTGTGGGTTGTCCATTTTTTAATTATTTTGCATTTACAGGGCTGATTTACGTGTTAAAGTATACATTTCTTTTGCACAGTAAATTTACATTTCAGCTTTGCTCTTGTATTTTATCTCCCTAAGGGAAATTTATGAAATGGTATTGTATATGATATTTGATGTTTAAGAAATGGATTAACATTATATTTTAGTGAAACTCAAGCAAGTGTTTTGTTTCTATTGTATTTTAATTTTTACAACTACTTATTGTTTGTTTCTTATCTCTTTTGTTAAAATAACCACAGTAAATAAAAATGAAAACATATATTGAAATAGCTTTGGGTTTTTTGTTGTTGTTATCATTGTTTTTTAAGTGAGAAACAAAGTGGGACATTTTTTTAAATGCCTTGATTTGTAGATCTTTATTTTTAGTCAACTTACTTAAAATTCCATTGTTTTCTGACCTGACCATACCTTCTCTGTCTGTCTGTCCCCTCCTTCTTTCTTTTTGCTACCCCTAACTGGATGGGACTGATGGGAACAACCTATTTCTTCAGGAGCTGGACGAGGTATTGTGTTTTGAATATTTTTTTGTGTTAGGTAATTTTAGTTTTTAAAATTATACTTGTCTTGGGTCATATATAAAATGCTAATAACTTATTCATATTTTAGCTTTTATTTTGGATTACTTATTCTTGTGTTTAACACATCAGTATTTAGCATGTGTTTAATATATTCTTTATGCCATGTGAATTGATGATTTAGTAGGGCTTAAGAATATTTTTTTCAACTCTTGGGAAAGTGTCTCAACTCTGGAAGTGGTAAAGGTTGAACATTTTCTCACACTTGAAATAAGCCAGATTGGTTTTGGGATTATGTCTGTGACTTTGCTGATACCTGTGATACCTGCAGAATGTTTGGTGGTGGTCTTCAGGCAGCACGCACAGGCTGTGATGCCTGTTGACAGGCCTGTGTCGGGGACATGAGGCTGGGGCGCGGCCAGTGGCTCTCGTGCATGCTGCTGAGCTCATCCTCTGTGGCCCCCGGGTCCTGCCCCCTCCTGGCAGCAGGCTTCTGGCCTTTGCATTACACATCAGCATCTCGCCCAGAAGGTGGAGGGCGCCTGCAGTCACAGCACTTTATTCCAGTAGCTCTCATAAAAGCGGTGAGGAGAAAGGAGCTTAACCCTGCTCCGTTGTTCATGTTCCTGGGTTCCTCTTATCTGTTTCGGAGATGAAGGGGTCTGAATACTCTTCCTGAGGGTAGGCCTTTTAGAGAGGGATGGGTGCGTGCATCCTGTGTGTCTGTTTTGTTTTGTTTGTTTTAATTCAAGAGTATGAACTGTGAGGTGGGATCAGGGTCAGTGTCTTCCAAACCCAAGGGGGTTCCCAACCAGTGGACTGAGAGCTACCTGTAAGTTCTAAAAACCTTAACTAGTTGATAATAGCAATAGACTGGGCACAGCCTAACTGTCCTTCCTTGGGACTGATTGAACACATCTGCACCATCTCTGTAATGTTCTCCAGCCGCTGGAAAGAGTGAAGTCCATCTCTAGGGCTATAAGAGAATGAGCTCCCAGAGGCACCGTGGCATGGGAAGCAAGCTGGATGCAAACTAGTGTGGATAATGTGATTCCTACTTCTTTTTCTATTTCTTTTCTCTCAGAAAAATAACTCACATTTATGCTTGTGTATGCTGAGAACATTTCTGAAAAGATATACAAGAAATTAATAATGGTGGACGTCCCTCAAAAAAAAGTCTGGGGTAGGGGAGAAACTTTTTTTATTGCAAAGCCTTTTCTTAGGTTGAATATATATATTTTTAAGCCCTGTGCATCTGTAGCTTTTATCTTTTTTAAAAAAATGGTATTTAAAAACAAGCCCTTAGCTGGTAACATTTGGAGCTAGGTGCCTTGGCTCAGGAACCCACTGTCAGCACCCAGCCTGGGCAGAGGTGCTCTGGAGAGAGGAGAAATCAGTACAGCACACAGAGAAGTCAAGGGGCTCCGGGGACAGTTGACTGGATTTGTTGCCCAAACTCCAAAATGTTTTAAGCCTTGGGGACTTTCTAGCCTCTCATACTTCCTTTTCAGGCAGCCAGTTCCAGAAGCTGGCTGCCCACTGAATAAACTAGTAGCCCCTTTTGCTTTTCTCATAGTTAGCCTTGGGGTTTTTAAAAGGGAGAGCCACATTCTGTTGTCAGAGATTTCTTAGAGAAGCCACATTCCCCTTCACATACACCTCACATGCTGTTAGAAATGTGAGTTTGATCTCCCTGAACTCAAAGTCCCCTTGAGTATTTCATGCACCCCTTTTTGTCCTTTGTCCAGCACCATTCTATTTTTCACCAAGTACCTCTTCCAGAATTGTACATGTATTTTACTTACCAGCCCCTCCTTCACTCATTCATTCCACCCATTTATTGTTGACTCTGTCATTCAGTGAATAATAATTATGTATTGACTACTACAGAGTGCCAAGGAACTGAGCTAGGAGCTGGGGATGGAGTTGGGAGTGGCACCTAATGGGTTGCTACCCTGAGGCTGCAGTAGGGCTTTGGTAGCAGATTTAGTGCCTCCCAGCTGCCCCATCTGGGCTCATTGGAAGCTGCCCCTTGGTAGTTGAGCCCCAAGCCATCTTCCCTGGTTGCCTCCCAGGGCAGAGTCGTTGATGGCTTCCTGCCATGTGTCCACATGTGTCTGTCATTCTCCTACTCAAACCTGAGTAGTAAACCCTGTACCCTCCAAGGTGCCACTCTTCATGCTCTCCCAAGGAAGATGTTCTTGGAGGAGGAAGGCCACCCACTCACTATTCATTCCCCCATCTCATTTGTTTTCTGCCTAATCCACTGCCCTACCCTTTGACAACATGATCTTCCAAATTGTTGGTTTTTAAAATTCCAAATAGGAACTGTAAAAAAAACAAACTACAAGATATAAATGTCAAGCAGTACACAAGCTATAAAACCATATAGAATGGGGAATGCAGGGTCACCTGGCAGGATAGGGGGCAGTGCACAGGCCTGGGTTGGAATTCCAGCTCTACCACTTACACTAGTGTCCATGTTTGCAAAGTAGGGGACAGTGCCCCTCTGAGGGATCGTTGTTTTGGGATTAAAATAGAGGACATCAGTAGAAGTGCTTAGATTATTACTGACAGAAGACAGGTAGTTATTGCTCCCTATTTTTTTTTTTTTTTTTTTTTTAAGGATTGTATATATTAGTTAAGAAAAAAGGAAAATTGGTGGAACTAGCAACATTTGTATCTGGATGGTGTGATTCTCATCTTTTAAAAATTTTATGTATTTACTTTTTTGTATATTTAAATATATATTTTGAACATTTATTAATTTCATAATCAGAAAGAATAAGCATCATTTTTAAATGATCACAGGTTCAAGAGAATGTAGTGCTGACATTTCCCTGCTTCTCTTACCCTTGAGCTTATTCACTCCTCAAAAAACTCAGTTTCCTAAGCTGCTCTTCCACTAGAGAAGTCACCTGCTCCCCTGCCTCATCCATGCCCCATGGTCGTCTCACGTGGGAATGAGAGCTGCCATGCTGAAGTTGTCATTGTCCCTCTGGACTTCTTAAATGTTCATTGCCTCAGACAATCCAGAATTGTCAGTGTTGTTTCTTACTACCAACACATTATGGCCAGACTTAGTTTATTTTTTTAGATGGTGAAGGCTGGGGAGTGTGCCTCACTCTTTCAGTCTCTACAGAGGCTTTGCCATTTTCTTAATCTTATAGTACATTAAATCAGTCTTCTCGTAACAGCAGGGTTTTATAAGAGTAGGAAAGCCACATACTTGGAACAGAAAAATTTATAGGTAAGAGAGAGAAAGGATATGTATGTGTGAGAGAGAGGTGTGTGTGTCTGTGTGTGTGTGTGAGATGAAGAATTTGTCCGTACTGCTTGGCATTCTTAAAAGAATACCAATGTCTAAATAATATGAATGACTAAAATGGATCATGGGTAAAAGATAACTTTAGTGAGACGAGTGAGACAGCTCTTTGGCTGTGCAGCTTTGGGCATCTGTTAGGAAGCTGAGCTAGATGGCTGTGAGTTAGGACAGGCACAGCCCCATTGTTCTAGGAGGGCAGAGCTACAAATCAAAGAGAAGAATTCTTAATCCTCATACCTACAAGTTTTGTAAGCAATTATCTTAATTACAGATATGGAAAGTTTTAATGTCAGAAGCACAGGCTCATTGAAGAAAAACTTTAAGGGCCAACATCATCTATTTGGAGGGGGTGGCACAGTTGAAATTCAGCAGGGATAAGGAATAAGAAATCACGAGTTGTTAAAAGATCTGTATTGAATAGGGTGGCAACTTGAAAACTGATATATACTAGATCTTAGAAATGCATACGAAAACATGTTTTCAAATGGGAAGTAAGATTTCTGAATTTGAAAATGTGATTGATTATTTTGCACTTAAAAGATATTTTTATGTTCATATTTGTTTCCATTTCAAGTAGTTGACATTTATCTTCTATTATGTTTTCCCTTTCCAGAAGAGCGGTCTTTTGTTTTTAATAGTATACACTGCGATACAGATTACAAATCTCTACCATTAAAAGAACTAACTGACACATGTTCTCAATAGGGTTGCATTTCTTTATCACAATGAGCTATTACTACAGACTGTGTCATGAGGGGTACAAATTATTCCCTATTTTAAGTTTGTAGTCCCAAAGGATCAGCGTTACTTTCCTGGCAAAATCCTGATGTGGTGTGGGGAAAGCTAATATCAGATAGACGGGCTGATACCTGCCTCTCAGGTAGGATCTCCTAATTAGTGAACTTCCTGAGTTCTCTTAAAAGAGTGTGTTCTCCCCAATTTCTATTCATATGCAGTTTTTGGGGAACATATTTATTGTGCTTAAAATAGTTGAATGACTTCAACTGACTTCCTAAGTGGTTTATAATTTCATTTGTTTCAGATAAATTGGAACTAATCACAATGCAGATAAATGTAGATTGTCACAAAGAGATACTCTGTATGTGTGTATATATATATATAAATGTATAAGTTTAATATGTACTTGTAAAAAGTAAAAACAGTACAAAATAAGATCATGAGTTTAAAAACTATAAAGTCACTACATACAAAACAAATTATTACTCTATTAAAATATGGTATAGTAATAAAATGTGGATAATAAAATTTGGCATAGTGGAAATTCTATTATGACCCATGAAGAGGTGCCTTAGGAATTTTAGGTTTTGCATTGTGTAAGTTGCTCCAGGCTGGCAGCAAATCGGCACAAATCATCCACAGTGAGCCGGGTGTGTGGTGTGCCCCTCTGTATCCTCCACGGAGCTGTACCTCCCCGCTCCCCCATGACTATGCGGTGGGATTCCTGAGGACTAAATAGCAGTGCCTCTGATTGTCTGCAGACAGGCCCACTTCTGTGCCTACTCCAGGGAGGACGAGGCACATTCCTCATGTACATCCACAGATGGTCAGCAAGAAGGGCTGCTTTTTGTTGACACTGTTCTCAACTGAAGCCTATCCTGTAGTCCCGGGTGCAGCTTGTGGGGAATGGATCAAAGGGATGTGTTTTGTCCTTGTAGTTTTAATATGGTGGCCAATTGTCCTTATTTTCTTAGTAAATTGCAATTATATTTCTTGGACCTTCCCGAGTGATTGGCAGCTTGCCGAGCGGACAGAGCTTCTGGAGTCACCTAATAGCTTTGTGACCGTGGGCAAGCTACTTCACTTTTCTTAGTTCCAGTGTCCTCATTTTATGGGCTGGAATCTGAATTGCTGGCTCACCTAGTTTTTGTGAGGAGTAAAGCCAAATCCTCTCAGTTCACTCTTACAAACAAACATGCCAAAGGTGGCTGTGGCTGAGCGTGAGGCCGTCACAGACTTGGAGTCTGGACAGTGCCGGGCTAGAGGACAGCCCACATGTGAAGAACTGGATCTGTTCCAGGTTCCAGGGGCCTCCGCGCCACTGGACATGTGGGTGCTCTGGGAGCAGGGGCAGGACCCAGCCCTGGGCTAGGGAGGAGGGCGGGGGTACAAGGCGCTGACTTGCTTTTAGGTATTTTGCTATGAACTCTGTTCAGGATTTAGGGCTTATTATTTGAAGAATTCTTTTGATTTAGGCTTTTCCTTATATTTTATTTTTTACCCTTCATGTGTAGAATTTTAACCTTTGTTATCTTGTTCTTCTGTTGTTAGAAAAGCAAACAAGTATTTGCTGAATGAATGAAAAAATAAATTTAGATAAATGCAGGGAGGGAAGAAAAGTAATGCAAATTCTTCACCCATTTCCATGGTGTGATTTGGAAAGTATACAAAGTCTTACCAATAAAGGGCTTTCATAAACCATTTCCCATTATTTTTCAGTCATTAGTTGGATATTTTGAAACTGGCATTTATGAAGTCTTGGCTCCGGAGGGCACCTCAAGAGCCTTACAACCTGTTCACTGCCTCCGGGCAGAATGGCTCAAGCAAACCCAACCTACGGTTTCCTTCCCATTCTTAAAATCTTTCTAAAGCAGTGTGTTCCAGAGTTAAAATAAACAATAACTATTGCTATCATTTGAAAATAAGTGGAAATGTTGCCAGTGGACATTTAACTGAAGAAAAGAAATGACGATGTAAGAGATTTTTAAGGATTGCTTTTGCCAAATGGATAAGTTGCTAACCGTTGTAGGCCATTCTTTCTCACACAGTTAATGGTCTTGTGACTAGGATAACTGGATTAGCCTGATTTTCAGAATAAGCTCAGCATATGGAGGTAAACCTTGACACTGTTGGAAGTTTTGTATTAGGTCCCTTTCAGCCTAGTATTTTTTTTCAACTTGGGTCTGATCACAGTAACTGTTGCCGCCTGTGCCTCGCTGCTCTTGTAGTGCTGGTACTAGAAGGTCTTTCTTTCAAGGGCCTTTTGCTGACTTTTCCATTACATTTCCATAGACAAATCAAGTCAAATTCATGTCACAAGTATGTCCAAGGAAGTTATGAGCTGGTGCATGAAAAGATAGGGAACCAATTCCAAATGGTAGCAGTTCCCAAAGCAAGTTTATAATCCAGGCAAGTGCATTTACTCCTGCATTTTTCTATCTTTTTAGGGGACAATATTTAAAAGGGAATAAGAGCATACTTATCTCAATTGAACTTGAATGATGGTTTTTAATGTCACTGTTTCCCTGTAGCTTGCCGATGACCGTATGGCACTGGTGTCAGGCATTAGCTCGGATCCAGAAGCAGCAGTTGGTGTGACAAGACGGCTGCCTCCTAAATGGGTGGAGGGAGTGGATGGAGTAAGTTGAATGTTAGTTTCATGTTTTTTTTTTTTTAAGTAATGGTGACATTAACAATATTTTCAGATATCTTGCATAAAAATTGATTTGGCTAAACTTGAGTGCGTGTCTCTGGAAATACTTTAGCTTTGGGTTTATTCAGTTTACATACCACAGGAGAAGATTGTGTGTGTGTTAATGATTTCGGCTTTAGTCTTTGGTAGTGACTGCCTGAATTGTAGGGAGAAACTGAAAAGCTCTACAACCAAGAGGAGTGGTATTTGAATTTCTGGTACCTTGAATTAAAAGCTGCTCATGCACCAGCTAGCCTGCAAGGTTGCTAAAGAACATACTCTGTCTCCTGGATGTAGCTGGCTGTCTCTGAGGCTGACAGAGACCTGCCAGCCTTCAGCAGAGCTTTGGTGATTTCATTTGTTCAGATACAGTATGATGTTGGCCGGATTAAGCAGAAGATGAAAGAATTAGCCAGCCTTCATGACAAGCATTTAAACAGACCCACCCTGGATGACAGCAGTGAAGAAGAGCATGCCATCGAAATCACCACGCAGGAGATCACACAGGTGAGGACGGGAAATGGCAGCACCAGGGGAAGTGAGCATTCCCTCGCCGTCAGCCCTTTCGAGGTCATCTCAGAGGCCAGCATGAAGCTGTATCAAGTAACAGTGTCCGATGCTAAACCCGATTGAAAGTCAGTTTCCTGGAGTTTCTGTTCCCAACCTGAGGGTCTCAAAGTGACTTCAAGAGGCCCTGAACCCCTCCAATTACCAGCCTATATGCACAGTGTCTTGGAGGTAGATAACTAGTGTGTATAAACGCTAGTGTTTGCAGTTTACATTTGTTTAAATCTTTTGGGTGCTGATTAACTGAGGAAGTAGTGTGGTTCTGTGGGAAAGCCAGGAGGTGTTTGAATCCTGGCTGGTAACAACGTAACATTGACCTGATCCTCCTCTAATCCCTGGCCTCTGGCTTTCACCTCTGTCAAATGGGAAGAGTAATGGCGATCCCGGCTGCTGAGGGCCATGGTGGGGATTAAAGGAGAACAATGCAGTAATTTAGGGCTCCATGATGGCGTGGCCTGAAAACACGTGTGCAGGCCCTGCTACGTGGCAGGCACTCAAGCAGAGTCTATCGAGCTGGTTAAGCCTTTCCAGGTGTGCAAATTAAGCCTCGGCTTGCTTTTCTCTGTTGTGTTCTCTCTACCGCCCAGGGTGAACACAGCATTTTATTTCTTGCTTCAGACTAGGGACTGTTGGGAGCATTAGCAGAGGGTTTTCCTTGCCTGCCTTGATGTGAGCCGTGGGCTTGTTTTCCCAGCTCTTCCACAGAGGCCAGCGTGCAGTGCAGGCTCTGACCAGCCGGGCCCGCGGGACCTGCTCCGAGCAGGAGGAGCGGCTCCTTCGCAATGTGGTGACGTCCCTGGCGCAGGCCCTGCAGGAGCTGTCCACCAGCTTCCGGCATGCTCAGTCGGGCTATCTCAAACGTGAGTGGTGGGAGTGTGGCAGGAGAGTCTCCGGCCCATCGCAGGCACTTTAAATAATGCAAGTTCCCAGTGCTAGTGTGGAGGAACTACTCTTTTTTTCCTTCTTCCTTTTTTGTTACTCTTTCTCCATGTAGTCCTATTCCTTCCATTTTTAGCTTTTGAGTACACCCATACCTTGCACAAGCAAAGGATGCCATGCCTGCCTCTGACCTCCACCCCCATGCAGATCTCCGCTCAGATGCCCTGGGCTTGTGCACCTGTAAGAAGGAGTGGCCTGGGGTGAAGGACCAGCCCCTGGTGCAGGGTGAGGCTGTGGGAAGCAGTACCAAAATAGTTCACCTCTAAGAAAACAAAGTTTATTGTGTCAGTCTAGAAGAATTGAAAAATCAATTTAGCACATTTTTAAAAACCTGCCGCTTTCATAGGTGTTGGGAGAGGGGGAGTTGCGGCTTATAAATGGTAAAAATAGTTACCTTTTTTTTTTTAAGTCACATATTTGCATAACAACTATAGTATTTGAGAGTGCCTGAAAACCTTTCCTGGGAGTAGTTTAAACACTTCCTCTGCTAGAACTACTGATTTGCTTCTCTTACCTTTTCTTCCAAAATAGTGCAGAGCTAAGTTTCAGCTACATTCTCATTTCAGATTACCCAGAAACTGAGTTTGTTTTTTTGCCGTTGTAATCAATAATACCCCCACATACTCCCCAACATCCCAGTTCTCCCTCCCTCTGACAACTGGCATATTTGTATTTTAATTTTATTACTTCTAAATTTTGATTAGGGCCATTTGGAATTCTTACTAAATGCTTCTTGAGAGAAATATTGATTTTTTTTTAATGTTTTGTAGCAGCAGTTGAATTAAATATCACTGTTTCATTCATAGGTTCTCAGATGGTTGTAAGTGTAATTTTTGTAGTGGCATCAGATGAAGAGGACACATTTGCAGCGTTGGCTTTGCCTGGACTGGAATGACCCAAAGCACTTGCTCGCACACTGTTGCATGTTTACAGTCTTTGCCACTTCCCCCGCCCTTGCTGGAGATAGGTTTCTTAAAAGCTGCTAAGAATCTCTCCATTTTGACTATTGAGTTTTACTCTAGATTTCCCCCATTTTAATGGTGGAACAGTAACCAGGATGGTTTACATATTCGAGTAAAGTGAATTCCTATCTATGATAGGCATGAAGAATCGAGAGGAGAGATCCCAGCATTTTTTTGATACATCAGTACCACTAATGGATGATGGAGACGATAATACTCTTTATGATCGGGTACGTGAAGGGGCTGCAAAATTTACTGCTGTACATTTGCACTTCTTTCTGTTTCTCTCTTTTCACAGACCTTTAACTTCTGGGCTGTGCAAATGTATCAGCATTGTTTCCCTGCATGTCCATCCAGTAGCTTCTGCGGCAGACTGCAGAACAGTCGTGGGGTCATAACCTTTATTCCTTTTCAAAGGCAGCAGGGGCACCCTTGTGCTCTGCTCTCCAAAGTCCTCAGGAAAGCTGTCCACACGTGGCTTTCTTGGGAAGATCCTAGAGAAGCACAGGGCTACCCTGGGTGGTTTTGCTGCTCTGCTCTTGTGTAGCTGCAGATGTGGGATTCTCTCCACATCCCCCTCTTTGGGCCCGTCCAGGCCAACAATACTTTAGATCCCGCTTGTTATAGGAATTTGAATCTTTCCTGTTAGGGAAAAATCAGTGCCTACTTATGACAAAATGTTGTTTCTGTACTTCATAGAAATATTTGCAGAATTGATTTTATTTAACTTAACTTTAAAATGATACATCATAACGTTCTTGAAGGAAAAAAAAAAAATCTAACCTACACATCCTGCCCCTTTTTTGCCAGGGTTTTACAGATGACCAGTTAGTGCTGGTGGAACAGAATACGCTGATGGTGGAGGAGAGGGAGCGGGAGATCCGCCAGATTGTGCAGTCCATCTCTGACCTGAACGAGATATTTAGGGACCTGGGAGCAATGATTGTAGAACAGGTGAGGGGCTCCCTCATCCTCAGTAGCAGGTTTTCCTGCTGTGATGCCTAGTCCTTCTCCAGACTTCTTTGAGCCTTTAAACCTATGCCCCTACATTGTATATGTTTACAAATTATATCTATGTATATACTTCTGTCAGTCCCTATAGAAATATCTGTAAACCTTTCTTTAAATTAAAAAAAAATGTAGATAGAAGTTCTAATATTTTCTACTCGTATCTCAAGGGTACTTGCCCAAGCACCCTACTTTGGAGACTTGGTTGATTCTGACCGAGCCCAGCAATGGTTCTGGTGATATATAACATTTCCCTTCTAATTTTGGCGGGTTATTGTGTAATGGCAACTGGAGCCACTAGCTTTCAAGTAGAATTAAATTGTTTGTTCACCGTTAAAATCTGATTAGGGTATTTTATTATCTTGCCAGCAGGGATTTGGGTCCTGATCCCCCCTGAAACCAACTGTAGAACGGAGCATTGAGGCTACGGAAGATCTAGTTACGCTAATTACTCCAGCAGTTCCCAGTGAACCACTATCTCTTCGATCGCAACATGTTTCCATTAGGAGCCCTGTTCTACACAGCCCAGCGGTCCCTTCTTCCTGTTTGAATCAAGAGATTATGCAATTTAAAAAAAATTCTTCTTGAGGCAATTTTAAAAATTATTAGATGGTAGATTGGAGCTTAAAGTTCTTTGCCCTGACCCATGTAGACCTGTGGTCACGTTTATAGATGTGACAGTTTGTGGATCTAATCGTAACCGGGTTTAGCTGAACTGGCGCTCTCTGATTACTTGAATCCAAGCGTTTAAGTAGCAAAAAGAGTGCAAAAACTAGCCCTTCACCACTCAGAGCCTATTTCCACTGAACCGTATATTTTTTTTAAAGCCCCAGTGAGTCTGAATGTGTCATTTCCTATAGTGGCTAAATCCTAAGAAGCAACCTCAATTTGTCAGTATCTCTTTCTCTTGAGCTAGACTTTATTGCAGCTAACACAGCACTCTGCCATTGAGTGCCTAATATTGCTTGATGATGGATTCCATCCATAGCTTCCATTGTTACCTTTACAACACAGTTAAGTAAAACAGATAATCCTGTGGATAATGGTGTGTGCAATTTGCATATCTCATTTTTGAAGTTCCATTTTCCCAGTTGCAGTTGTTGATAGCCTGTAACTGTCATTTATTACTCAGGGTACAGTCCTTGATCGAATTGACTATAACGTTGAACAGTCCTGTGTCAAAACCGAAGATGGCTTAAAACAGCTTCACAAGGTAATGACATATCATTTCAAAAGATGAGAATTTTAGGAACTATCATCAAATACCAAGAATTCATAAGAGGATTCTCTTCTGTCACAATGGTTCTAAGCATTCTTATTTGTTGCCAACTCACATTACAGAAGTGTAAGGGAAATGTATGAAATTATTTTACTCAAAGCCAACAGTGTGGGTTTTTGCCAGTTTATTGCAGTTAATGATTTCATGTTTACCTCACACTTTGATCTGAGATTGCTGAGAGCTATATTCTGTGACAGAAAATTCCAAAGGGATTGAAGTTTTCTTCCTTCTAGAAAACATTTCATACTTTCTGAGTCTTCCTGTTTTAGGAAATCAATTGAATGGGCATTTGCCTAAATATGTGTTGAAAAATCTGGCTGCTGGTTACTGCTGACTCAGGCTTCTCTTGTAATATTTTTCTGATGAATTGCTGGTAGAAGAATACTTCTGGAGAAGATAAAAATCTAATTTTCCCTTTTAATTACTACAGCATCTCTCTGTATTACCTTCAGAAAATAGAAGTTTGTTCAACTGAGAGCATTAGCTGTTTGATTCTTTCTTGATAAGATAGCTATTTCAGGGATATTTTTCATGGTATTTGTTTCTTTTTTAAAAAAAACTAAATGAAAAGTGTCTTAGATATCTTGTAATCAGTTATGGGAAGCATGTTTAACCTGCTGAGTGGGTCACCTATGTAATTGAGTGCCTATTTTCTTTAAAAGGAACATCATAATGCTTCACACATACAATCAATTCTGGTCCTTTCTGGTAATGTTTCTAGCCACAGAATGAGCGTTTTTCCGATTTTCATTAATGTACTATATCATTTTTCTGAAGCTAGTCACTTCCTATAGCAAAGATGACCCCATCTGATAATATCAGCTTGCAAAAAGTCAGACCTTGCAGAGACCCTTGGCTGTCTCTTCTCCATGCTTGCTGCCATGGGCAGGTGGGAACGAGGCTCCAGGGCCTCGCTGGACAGAGAGGTCTTGCCAGGTCTCTGCAGGGGCGTGGGAAACATTCACATTGCCCCGTGTATTAAGAGTGAGAACTGACTTTAGGTTCTCACTCTGTAATAACCAGGTTTTGATATGCTGCTGAATTATGCATTGGCTCTGAAGTTTCTTAAATAGAAACTAGTGAAACATGTTTTGGAATTTAACACAGATAAAGGGAAAAGCTTTCTCTGCAGAAGTGTACAAATCTAGAGGGAACTGAAAATTTTGTTTTATGTTCTACTTTATACATCATTTTGAGAGGTTTTAAAGCATACTGTTTAGTATTGGCTTTTCCTTGTGTTCTGGGCTACTTATGAGGAAAGTGAATTGCACCGGCTTATCACTCAAGTTACCCTGCTCTCAGCAGCACTGCTGTCAGCAGCACCGCTGGCCGTGGCCTTGGCGTTGGTTCATCCACAGCGATTGAGGTCTGGGGACTTGCTTCACTCAGACCAAACTCTCACGGCGGCCTTACCTGTCCTGTTGATTCCTCCCCGTGATGAGTAGCTCCTCCTGGAGGGTGGGTGGGCTCACCTGGGAAACGAAACTATGGATCGCAGGGCTGGGTGGGCACGAGGAAGCAGAACAGAAGAGAGCTGGATGTTCTTAATAGATATTTCTGCCGTGCCTCTCCTCCTCCTGCTTCACACGAACTACTCTATCAATGGTGTCTGTGCAAGGACGGGGCCTCCTCTCCCTTGGATGTGCTTGCAGACACCTTCCCCCTTGTCTTTTTCTCCAGCTCTCCTTTCTCAGTGTCTCTCTGGCATTAGCATCTTTCTGCATGACAGCCATGCTGTCATCCGTGAGGCTGCCCCTCAGCTTCCAGGGTGATGTTTTTGGGTGACGAGATGTTTCGGGTTTTCTCCACATTGCACTTTTGGGGGTTCCTCTCTGTGTGCCATCAGTAGCATACGGCAGACTTAGCACAGGTGGGTTCTTTCTGCACATGGCATCCACAGGCTGCACCTGTCAGTTTTCATTTGCAAAGATGAATATTTTTCTCATTCCCAAATGCAAGGGAGGTAGAAAATGATCCTCTTTAGGGTCATCAGTTCTATATATAATGGTTCTGGTGACTTTAGCCAATTATTTCATTTCATAATGGAGGACGGGGTACATTTATCCAAAGAATTGTGTCCAGAAACGAGAGGCTTTTACTGAAAGTATAGATCAGTACATTCGGTGGAAGGAAAACCAAGGAGAAGCAGGGCCACCTGAATCTGTACTCCTTGACTTTTCCTACCAGCCTTCGTCTCGATGGGAGATTTCAAACAAGTGCTCTAGTAAATCCAGGGTCAACAAGGCGCTGTAGGATCATAGGTCCTTTGCTTCGGGTTATAACGGTGTAGCCTCTAGCAGAGATGTTGGTTGCTGTGCATACAGAACTGGAAGCCTAGAACCAGAAACAAGACCTGATTGTGGATTTTTGGAAAAATTACTCCCTTTCCCCCCCTCCTCTTTCTCCAGGCAGAGCAGTATCAAAAGAAGAATCAGAAGATGCTTGTGATTTTAATATTATTTGTCATCATCATTGTCCTCATTGTGGTCCTTGTCGGTGTGAAGTCTCGCTAAGTGGATTTCCTGGTGAGCCTGCTCGGCCTGCACCCCACTGGCTGCCTGCAGAGGCCCGGCCCCGAGGGACATGCGTCTGGGCAGGGAACGTCTCCATGGACTCCTTATCACGAGTCGTCCTCAAGCGAGGGGAAGGGGCTTCCATTTCTCCTTCATTGTTGAGAATTTGAGGACCTGTGATACTGCTGCAGAATAGAGATTGAGTTCTGTGATCAGTTATAGTATATATTTTTTAAAAAAGAGAGAAAATGAGTTGCAAGTTTACAGGCTCTTGCAGAAGCTGTTAAATATTATATGTATATGCTATTTTTTTAGCAATCATGTCCAAGCAGCATGTTCAAATAATTTTTGGGAAATTTTTTTTTAACCATCTGGTTTTTAAGAAATTTGGTACCAAAAATTTATGAGTAGAGGCAGGGATGCCTCTTCATTTTTTCTCTATGTATTTTCCAGTAGAAAACAAACTGAAAAGTCCTTGAATTTATAATCCATTCCCCATTAACTTAATTTAGCTTTTCCATCGCTTTAATGATCAGAGTAACAAAGTGTGAAAAATGAGAAACCATCATTGATGTTAATTAACACATTTAGATGGGCCAGTTAAAACAGCTTCATAAGTTTAAATTAATTGTAAATGATGTATTTCTCATTTAAAATTTTTGCACTGCGTTTTCTACTGTAAACCAAATGGGGTTTATGAAAAAACCACCTAAATTTTTTAAGTTGGTGATTTGAACTAAGCTCACATTAAAAGGAAGCTTGACAGTGTCAAGAAAGTCACCAGACTCAGCCCGTGTGTCCCATGGCTGTTCCCCAGTGGTCCTGGCACAATCCATTATTTATTCACTAACTGCATAATGACCTGTTCAAACCAGACTCCATTTAATGAACTGTGAATTTACACAGAGGCCATTCTAAACGGCTCACCCCATTTAGGATTAGTGGATCTCAAATTATTAACCAAACATCACTCCATTTCACAGTAAAATACTCCACCTGTGGTTTGATTTACCGGCACGCTCATGGCCACTTAGCAGCGCCCAGAGAGTAAGCATGTTTCCGAGAGTCGTGAGAGACTCGACTAAGAAACCGTCTCCTCTCAGACGTGAGCGTGGATCGGATCACTATGAGCAAATACGGTGCTCGGATATATTCCTGGAATTAGAGAATAATGTGAAAAGTGATGCTAAATTTGAAAAACGAAGAAGGAAGTTGATCATGTTTCCCTTGGTCTTGAGCCAGCGGTGTAGTCGTGATGGTCTTTGTGTAATTCGTGATGGCTTTCCATTATTCTGTCTTTCCTAAAAAGTTTAAGAAGAGCATAACGTCATGAAGTGTGTTAGGTTTTATTTGGACCAGTCACATGAAGTCTCTTTCTAGAATTGTTTCCAGAATTTTAAACTCAAGTCCAACGCCTGGTAATATTCACATTGCACATACAGATCCTGGGCTTCACACCCAACCCACCGCCCGAGCCTTCTCTTCCCAAGGTGTTCACGCCACCAGGCAGCCACCGACTTTCTTATTACTGACTTGGCCTTGAGGTTACCTAAAGGTGTCCCTGGCATTTCCGGAAATAGCAGGTATTACCTGACAACAGTTATTTATTAGCAAAGAGGGTCAAAGGATAAGAATCCAGCCCTCCTCGATCACCCCTGACATATGGGGCTTCTACAGATCTTCAGATCTTCAGAATATCATTAGGTGCCCTTCAGTCCCTGATTGTTTTATCCCAGTGGTTGAGTCATTCAGAGTTAAAGGTTGCTCTTGGGAGTGGCACTGCTCAAATCAGGGCTTTCCCTCCAAGACAGTCCACAGTGGCAATACTAGATTGTTGTTAAAGCTTCTCAAATTGCTGAGTTTTAATAACCCTTGAAGGAAACAGACCCTTTAAGAAAGGAGCACCATTTATTTTATTTATTTTCAGAGTGATTGGGGTTAGTCTGTCTACCTCCCCACCCCCACCCCCACCCCACTTAGATAAAATAAGGGATCTCATTAGAAATTGTTCTAAGGATCGCATGTGGGGATCGGGGAACCATTTTCCTTTCTGACTGAAATCAGTACAGTGCCAGCCAGAGTCCCAGCTGTCCACCGCCATAGCCCTGGTGTCAGAAGGCACCAAATGGACAAAGCACGGCCCGGAGCAGACCCCAGAGCCCCCAGTATATTGGGGTCCTCAAAATACTGTATTTTTCTGTTGAGCCTTTACTTGAGGAAAGATGAACTGCACTTGGAGAAGTAAAAGAAAATTAATAATAATCGTGTCCTGTAAACTCAGGGTGATTCTTTACCTGCGGCAGCCATTGTTGATGGGCCTGTCGTCTCTCCTGGGTGAGCCTGGGCTCAGCCTCTGGACACACACCTCCCCTGTGTCCTGGGGTGGCCTGTAGCGCCTCCCCCCACCCCGCCACCCCCCCACCCCCACCCCCAGAGGAGAAGGGCAGAGGTTTACTGTTGGTTCTGGTTCTCCAGAGCACCTGCTGATTTTTCCTGAGATTGTAACTGAAAACTGCTATCTCGCTTTGTTAATTGGGGGGTGGGTGGGGGTGGGGTGGACTGGGTGAGGAGGCTAATTTAACGGATTTACCGCTTTCTCTGCTAATTGAGAGAGCATTATTTATTTGTTTTGACACAAGTGCTTTCAGTGTTTTATCCTAGCTAATGGCTTCTTAAAGGTAATAAAACCCTTCCAACCTAATTGGTCAGATAAGACTTTTTTTCTTGTATACTTAAATAAAGCAATTAGTGAAGCGCTTCTATTTAGAATGACTTTTTTTTTTTTTTGGTCCTTTTTTAAAACTAATTTACTGTTACTGGAAACTTTTTGTACAATAAAGCAATCGTGCAGATTTAAAGGCCCTCCTGCCATCCTCGTATTAATTTTCATGATGGGCCCCCTGCGTCAAGAGAGGGCCTGGCCTGTTCTGTGTCTGGCCTGGCCCAGGACTCTCTGTTTTGTGCCTGAGGCCTTTTGCCCAGGGTCTGAAAGTCTGTCTGTCTGTCTAAGGGATGCTTTTAAAGGGGCCAATGTATTTGCTAACCAATATATAAAAAGGGAAACTGCCTAAAAGCCGGATGATTCTTTTCCCTATGAAAACGTATGCTTTATATACAGACCAAGAACCATTTGGGGATCTTCATATTAAATTGTAGCATGTGTGTCTTTCTAAGGAGTGCCTCTTACAGGCTCAGGTGGGGGAAGGCCTTGAATTTCTATATGAGTGAAGTTTGCTCTCCTGTTACACCGGAAACTTCAGAAATAGTGATTGCCAGTTGAACGCAAAGCCAAGGCAGTATAAGACTGTATTTCCCCTTGAATGTGTCTGCCCTGCGGCTCTCAAAGGATGGGGCAGCTCCTTGACGAGAAACGTGAACTTTCACACATGTGCACGCCAGGAGGGAGCGGTGGCCTTACCTTACGTCCCAATGGGGTGTGGGTTTCTTTAATTGGACACATACATACATACATACAAATAAGAGCTGTCTTTCCAAGTAGTCGTCCTTGGCAAGCTGTGCATTTAGTCCTGAGATGCTGCTATTGCTTATGGCAATTAATTATCTTCAGAGCCTGGTGATGAACAACACAAAAGAAGCCCCCTCTTTTTATTTTGCTCTCATCTCGTTTGACTAGAAATTACTTTCCTCAACCTGCTCATCAACCATGCACGGCTCTGTCCAGAAACTAAATCCACCGTCAAAGGATAGACGTTTGCCATAAGCTTCAGGAACATTCCGGCCAACAGTGATGACATAACTGATGGGGGCCGTGCAGCGCAGCACACGCATGGGGGTGTGGGCTCTGCGGGGTCGTGTACGAGATCCCTTGTGTTTCTGGAGTAGTGACCTCGTGGGTCATGTTCCTGACCGGGTCCCCGGTGGCCGCTCCTTCACTGGCACTCCCAAGTGTGTGCAGGTGCAACCCGAGTCGCAGCCTGTCCAGCAGAAAGCTGCTGAGACGCAGGCCCTTGCCCTCGGGTACGCAGCGGCTTACTCAGAGGCCTGGGAGTGGGGGCCTTGCCAGTTGTCCCCCTTGAATGCTCACATTGACTAGGAGGACAGGCTGTAGGTTTACCAAGACTGACGTTACCCCCAAATTAGAACAACTTAGAATCCTTCCTGCTCTGTCGTCACTGGAGGTCCATTGTGAGGTCCTGGGCTCAGTTCCCAGTGCCTTCTGAGAAAACACACAAAACCCAACTCGGGAGCCGATGTGGCTCGCCAGCTTCCCGCAGCCGAGGTCCCGGGCTCAACCCCTGGCCCCTGGTAACTCAAAAAATATAGATCGATAGATGGAGACACCTGCCTGTTTTGAAATAGCTTTTCCACAAAAGGGCTCTTCCTCAGTTGGGTGTAGGGAAAATAAGACAGTACAAAGAATTCCTGCTTCTTGGTGGTGCTAATTCATCTATTACTTAGCGTAAGCTTGTTTCTTCTAAGATTTTGGTAGGCAGACCTGGTTCCTTTGATGTTAGCTACATTTTAGAACTTAACACTGCACATATGTATGAATGCTCTCTCAAATTGTATATCTCTGTGGGTATCAAAGCCTTTAAAAACTGCTTTTCTCTCTCAAAAATTCTCTTGGCCACCCAGATGCCACCTGTAACCTTTTTGCCTGACATTTTGTTTAATTTTGTTTTGAAATGGAGAAAAAGCAACTCCCTTCAAAGTGGTGGTATGGGGGCCAGGGGCTGCTTGCGGAGGAGACTTCAGCTCCCAGGGGAGCCTTTCAGAGTAAAGACTCAGGTGGGGTCAGACAGTGGGTGTCAGCCAGGTGCTATTTGCATCTCGTCCCCAACTGTACCCACCCTCAAGGAAGTCATTCTGCCGGTGTGGTCTGTGGCTGGGTTTCTTAGTCTCCAAAGGGATGCTCCAAAGAGTCAAAGGGCAGAAACCTGCATGCAATTATCTGGTTAACTGAAGTCAAAGAAAATAATCATTTGTCCAGTTGTCCACATTAGCCCTCTGGACTGTCCTGAATGCTCGGGATAATTGTGTGGCCCTCTACTTCAGCTCCATCTTCAGGCTAAAATGGACCATTTAAATGAGCTGTCATTCAACACGATATACACTTAAATTGGGTTTATTTAGAATAGACCACTGGGTTTAGCATTTTTGTCGACTGTTACTCTGTAATTGCTTTTAGCTAATCATCTAAATTCTGCCATTAGCTAATCACTATTCCTCTCATTTTATAGATGTCAAAATGGAGGGGAAGGGCTCTGATTTGCACAATTTGAGCTCTCAGAGGAAATGCTGAGGGAATAAGATGTTTGTTTGTTTTTTAACATTACGTTCTCACCCCAGACACCATAATAAACCTCCATTTTCATCAACTGCTAGGGAGACAGCTTCACCCCAAGCCCCACTGCTAAGCACCCCCTTTTCCAGATGGGGAAATTGAGACTCCAGAAGGGCTTGCCAAGAACAGGAATCTTCAGCTGGCACTACTGCTTCTGCCACTTTAATTGTTCATTTCTTTCCATAAAATTAAATTACCTTCTTCAAGAAAGATTTAATGGTCAAGATGTGATTGGCAAAAGCTTCCTCAAGGATTTTTTCCTTATTACAAAGATTAGAGCGGACTGAGGCTACGGGAGACTCGGACACAGCGGTGCATCATCCCCCCCAGGTCAGCTTTTCATGTAATTGCTGTGAAGCGATCGCTGCTGCTGAAGAGAAAGCAATGACTCTTCCGCGGCATGCTTGGCGTGTGCACGTGTGACTTCCGCGGCATGCTTGGCGTGTGCACATGTATGCTTGTGGTTCTTTATAAAAGGTATATGTGCACGTAAAACGATGACCAAGGTGGATACTGTATTTTAAAGTTGTAAATAATAAAAAAATAGTCTTGAGCAAACCTGATTTTACACTTGCCTGAGAACGCCGCACTTCATTTCAACACTGTGCAATGGCTAGAAATTGATTTTTTTTTTATCCAATTAAGCCTCAAGGTTGGTTATCCATTTAAAAGGTCGGATGAGTTAAACAATGACAGTACCTTCAGTTCATGCTAATAATTAAACTTACACACAACTTCCGCTCACACATCCCTGCCTCGTGGAGGCCGACCGCTTGGGTTTCTGCACAACAGTGAACTGGCAGCAGAGCAGGTAGACTGGCGGATTGTCCCCAAGCTGGCTGCCATCCCTGTCCCCCCTCCCTCAGATTTCCAACAGACAACTGGTTACTGCTCCACCACCCTCCCTTTCCCTTTGGGAAATGGAAAGTAGCCTCATTTAAAGAAAAGAAAACTGAAAAAAAGGAGAGAAAGAAAACTGAGGGACCCCTCCGTGTAGAGACTGCTCTTTGTGTGCTGCCGAGTTAATCGTGTAATGAATGTCATGTTTAAAAACAGCACTTTACAGTGCATATTCACTATGAGTCCCTAGAGTGTTAAGAAAAAGACCTAAAAATGTCTTTCTATGGTTCTTGTAGGTAATGTTTAAGCATTACTGAATTTATGAAGATGTTAGGAAAGACTACAGACCAGAGTGGAAAGCTTTTTACCCTGGGTTATAATGTCACTCAGGATCACTGGGAAGGAATAGGTGATCTTACTGCAAGTCTAGCATTTTAACCTGTGTTGGACTGTGAGATTACTGCATTCCAGTACTTTCCATCCATAACTATGAACCAGTCCGAAATACGGAAACTTTCACATTCAATGAGGAAAAAATACTGAATTTTCTTTTCATTCCCCTTAAAACTAACAATATCTGGTTATTTTTTCCTTCCTCCACCCTTTCCTCACTGCTCAAGCCAAAATTCTCAATAGCAGATTTATGGTTCTTTTTTACTTTTGAAAAAAATCTACATTTAGGTACTACAGATAGAAATGTTGCTCTACACAAGGGTGTTTCTGGAAAAAAATGCAACTCAAGCCTTTTCGGGTTGAATCATTTTAACTGCACTAGGAAATCTACTATTTTAAAGGATCCTGTAAGTGAAGGTTTCTCCCAAAGAAAAGGTTTCTTGATCAAAATAAACAATTACCGCCTAATTTTGCTTTTCTAGAAGTCTCCATTTCCATAGGTTGAGTTTGCTTAAATCCAGCCATTAGTTCTCTCTCTTTTCCTTCCCACAGCCACCCTCCCCACCCCGAGGCTCCAGGTCTCCAGCACGTCCTTGAAAAGTTTTGCAGCTACAAAAATAATATTGCCAGTGTTCAAAAGTAAATAGGAATTGAGTTCCCAAGACATGAAGGATTATTACTGTCTTACACCAGGCCCTTCCTGAGAGAGTAGTTCAGGTTGCTAGAGGAACCTCGGAGAGCAGCTAGTTCATTCCCCTCCCCTTATCCAAAGGGCCTGAAACCTGACGTTAGAAGAAACACTTTTCAGTGTGAATAAATGGTTCTGCTAGCACATTTTTATGAGCACATCCTCTCATTCCACGGATAACAGAAAGTAAAAACAGTACTTTTGATGAGGTGACAAAATGTGCTTTTCAAGCAAAGTGCAAAAGATTACATTACCTGCAGTATGCTACCTCTTGTGTAAGATCCATGAATATATATAATCTTATTTTTCTCAGGAGAAACAGGAAAGATAAACCAAAACCTAATAAAAATGGTTACTCTGGGGGTGAGTGGGGAAGGGGTGGGAGGGACAGGAAGGGTGGGAGACTTCTTGGAGCATTCCTCTTAATAGAATTCTGACTTTTGAACCACAGAAATGAATAACATAGCCAAAAAGCAAAAGGTAAAAAGAATGAGAAGAGCAAATCCTAACACTGAATACAAACAGCCACAATGAACTGAAATGTCTATCACATTGATGAACTACACCCCAGAAATCAAGTCAATTTTTAGCTTGTCAGTGGGATACATTGTAAGAACCACCAAGTACACCTGCCCCACCAGATCTGGGTTTCTAAATCCAGAGGTCTTGGTTCCTAAACAACCATTCCCCCAGCAAAAGGAACCAGGCTTCCTTGGAGAAATGGCAGACTCCAGATTGGGAGCAGGGAAGGGACAAAGAGAGACGGGATTGTCTTGCTCCAGAAAGCACAGAAGTACTCAAAAATGGAGGGCATCGTGTTAAAAGGACACAGGAGCCAGTCTGCCGGGGCTCCTGGTGGGGCGGGGGGCAGGGGCCAAGGCTGGCTTCATGGGTGTGAAGTCCTGGGGAGGGCGGGCAGAGAACTCTACAGACAAATGTGGAAGGAACGCCAGAGCCAGGAACTCCCCGGTTTCCAGCCAGTATTGATTGCAGGGATCATCACTGGGACAAAGGTTGTTGGGCAACAACATCCTGGCTGTCTCAGGGTCACTCCACAGGTTATAAAGGGGGAGTTGAATATGACTTTATGGATAATGCAGGAGGGAATGTTCCTGTACCATGGAGAGGTCTGGCAGACCCCACTTACCCCAAGTGACTCAACTTCACCAATGGGAAACATACATCATGCATTTTTGCCAAAAACGTTGAACCCGAATTAATCATAAGGAAATGCTCTGATGACACCAGACTATGGGAACTTCGACGAGACACGTCAATGTCGTGATGAAAGACAAAGGCTGGGATTGTTCTGGATTAAAGAAGACCAAAAAGACTTGACAACCAAATGCAAAGCCTGATCCTTATTTGGATCCTGGATTTAAAGAAGAAGAAGATAAAAACAAACAAAACCAAAAAACCATAAAGGACCCTTTTAGGACAATGAGGAAATTTCACTGTGGGCTGTATATGTGATAAAGGCTCATTGCTCACCTCCCACGGGTGTGATCACAGTGTTACTGATATTTTTGTGGTCATGTGGGCTTGCGCCATTGCTCCTAGGAGATGCACACTGAGGTACATAGGGCTCAGTGTCTGCAACAGACTTCCAAGGATGCAGAAATAAGTATGTGTATGTGAGTCCAGGTGAAGGCATACAAGAGTTTGTTGCACTATTCTTTCAACTTTTCCATAGGTTAATGAATTTTTCAAAATATGAGTTTCGGAGAAAGGTGCTTTTCACGGCAATTAGTTCTTTCTCATTCCTTCAGGAAGTGTTTAGTGCAAAATCTTTTAGGTGGTGTATGCCTGGTGCAATATTTACAAAACGTAAGCGGGCCTCCCCTGACGTCCAGGCGCGGATGACATGGTGAGGCAAGACGCAAACACACACAACGCAGGGCAGCGCTTGGGGGAGGAGGAATGCAAGTGTCCACATCTGGGTGTCGGTCAGGACTCGCGTCCAGGCCGGCTGCTCCAGGATGACATCATGGAGGGGACCGTTGGAGCCAGAACTCCCTCTGCTTCAGCTGGACACGTGAAGCACATCCATCCCTAACCAGCAAGGAGCCCTACCTTTCTGTTACCCACGGAGTCAAGTCCAAACTCCACGGCTCTGTCCAGTTTGTGTCCAGCCACAGTGAACTTTTGACAGTACAGGAAGGGACCATGTCCTTTAATACTTTGTACCTTCGTGTGAACAATTCCCTTGTCAGGGACCAGATTGCCTGGTACAATTCTACCTCCCTAAATCCCACTCAAGACCCAACTCACATGCTCCATCCTAGTCTGAGAAACCTTCCTAACTCAGTCTTCTCCCACTGACTGGGTTTTACTGCTATATTTGCCACTACACCTCCAACACACATGCACAAACACATACGGTTCTGTTCCCAAAGCCTAATCATGCCTGGAGTTATCCAGAAACAGTATTCAACAAAAATTGTTGTATGAGCAAATGAAAATACCAGAAATCATGAAGCAAGTCCTCCAAGGAAACGACTGTCTTTCTCCTATCAGATGGAATGGAATCTGGGAACATCACAGAGACCAGGTGGGTCCTAAGTGGCACTTTTATATGGGTAAACTCTGGCATGAAATTAACATGTAAGTGCACATTTCATGCACCTAGTAGCATCTGACATGATCTCAAAAGGTATCTTGGAATGTGAGCTGTACCAAATAAAACTTCCTAATAAGTCCTGGGAACCTTATTCTGATTTTTTCCAGAAGTTTTTCATCTTTCCCTCAACTCCTATGTCAAGTCTGAACACCCAGTTGAGTGTGGAATGCGTTTCAAGTCATCAAAAGCCCAAGTTACTTCTTGGGTTGCATTGAATGTCTGGTGAGTTGTTTTAAACTTTCATTTTTTAAAGAAAATTAAATAGAGGTGGCTTTTTCATTGACAGTGAAATATATACTACGCTGGGAATTAATACCTTCATAAAAATTTGTCTAAACAAAGTGCTGCTTGTCTTATTTATGTTGAAGTCTGTAAAGTCTGTAGTGAGAAGGGGAAAGTACTTTCCTGGAATATATTTGTATCTGTCACAAGCTCCATCTTGAGGAAATTGGCAGGCATTCGAAGTGGAATAATTCTTTAGTGTTCTGTTTAGTTTGGAATTCTTCAATTGAAGGGTGGCTGGAAAACAGAATTGTGAATATCTGCTTCTAACAAGCCTCAGACATTTTCTCTTGCTTTGTGTAAAATAAATGCTCAATAAATGGTGGTTGAGTTCAATCAGCTTGCTCGTCCTTTCCTGGGGGCTGTCGTGGTTATGCAGTCTTGTCTTAAATAGATAAGAATTCTAGCTAGAAGGCTCTCCCCTCCTCAGTTCACAGAAGCCCACGAACTAAATCCGAGACCCCTCAGTCCTCTGCCACCCCTCTCTCCCAGCATCCTCTGTTCTAAGCACACTGGTTTTGGAGCTCCCTGGACTAGCTCTAACTATGCTTTCTCCCCACTTACAATGCCTTCCTGTCCTATCTCATCCTTCAGGGCATGGCTTGAGGCTTGAGTCTCTCGCCTCCAGGAAGATGCACGGGCTGGCTGTCTCCGTCCTCAGCTAGTCTGCCAGGCACCACTGGTTTGCGATGTATTTGCAAACAGAAACAGTACCCTTTACAAACGTGTGAAAACATTCAGCTGCTGTAAAATCTTTTGAAGAAAATAAGATCCAATTAGCGCTGACTTTTATGTCAGGAAAGCTGAGTGTTTGGAAGGAATTCCTTTCACTTATTCAGCAAGCACTTCTTGAGCACCTGCTCTTTGCCAGGCACTGGAGGAAAGCAGATGAAAGGCCTGCCCTCAGCTTGCTGGGGAGGGCACACTCTAGTGCTGTGTTCCAGGGAGCATGGCTCAAGGAGATGGGGAGATGGCGAGGGAGTGGGTGGAGCAGGGAGGCTGAGAGAAGGCCCATGGGTGGGCAGCAAGCCAGGGAGGAGGTTGGTGTGCCAGGAAGTCAGGTGCCAAATGCGAGGGGGTTGGCTTTGCATTATTGGTATTTTTTAAGGTTGATAACAAAAAGGAAGCTCAAAACGAGAGGAGTGGCATACGGAACTAGCTGGAGGTAACTGAGTGCTGGCCAGAGGCCCTTAACCAGGCAGGATGTGGGTAGTTTGGGGTGACAGATTTTTATGTTTAAATGACTCCTGGGTAGAGCTGCCCAACTGGGTCATTGGTCCCCAACCTTATATCTCAGCAGAAGGCCACACTCTCAGCATACATCCTCACCAGCGGCCACCAGGTGCCTCCTCTAGCATCTTCATGGTCCCTCCACTTCTCCCCACAGGCCCCCACCCTGGTAGCTGCTCCCCCCCCCACACCTCCCACCGGCCAGGTGCTGCCACCATCCCCACCACCCTGCCAGGTGTCCCAGCCACCAAGGAGGTGCCCCTCCACTGGCCAGGTGTTTCCCCACCCTCCATGCATCCCTCTCCAACTGGCCTTATTCACCTCTATACATCTTAGAGGGAACAGAAGGCCAGTTGG